>CM033685.1:41219494-41221994 GCA_019514585.1 Dendrobium officinale | reverse complement strand
GGACGCCCCTTTGGATTGATGCTCAGACGGGTACGTGGGGAAGGCGGGAATATGCTCGGGTGTGCATTCGTATGAATTTGGCCAATCAGCTTATGGCCGGCATTTGGATCAATGGCATGGAGGGGCGATTTTATCAGAAGGTCGAGTATGAAGGGATTGGTTTATTATGTTATGGGTGTGGGCGCGCTGGCCACCGTAGGGATGTCTGCCCGCTGCATGGGCCGGAGCCCATCAATCATACCAAGTTGCGGTCTAGCGATCGTGCTCCCCCCGCTGAGGGGACGGAAGACGGTGGTAGTTCGACTAAGGTGGATCACATGGGCCGGCATCCTTCGGCTCCTAGGGTGCAGAATGGCTCCGCTGGACCTACTGGGACAACATCCTTGGGATTGGGTGGCCCCCGGGGTGGTGATGATCATTTGGGGGGGCCTTCTGAAGGCCTTGCCTCTGCTGCACGGGGTTCCTCGATTGGTGCTGTTGTCCCGGAAACCGTCAAGGATACTACCTCGACTGACGTTGATGAGTCTGTCGGGCCGTGGATCTAGGTTTCGCCTCGTCGGCGACGGAAGGATAATCCTCCCTTGCGTAGCAACTTTGTTACTGCTAAGGGACCTCCTGCTAAACACCTGGGTGAAACCTCCGAAGCAAGTGGATCTCAGCAAGGTTAAGATTCCTCCCAATTTGGTTAAGACTACTCTTCGGCAAGCCAGGACGGGGGACTTTCAGCCCCTTTTTAATACGGCTGGAGCTGGATCTGAGGGGCAGCTGAACGATAGGCCTGATGATGGTATGGAATTCTGTTTGGGAAGGTCGGATGGTGTGCTCCCACGCAAGCGGAAGAAAGCGTTGGGTGTTTTAGCTCGTGGCGGGGACGCCTCCCCTTCGGTTTGCCAATGACTTCTATCATCTTTTGGAATTGTCGGGGGGCCCGAAAGAAGCAGACGGGGCATTTCCTTCGTAGCATTGTGGGTGGTAGTGAGGTGTTTTTTGTTGGCTTGGTGGAAACTATGGTTGGGAATATTTCCCGTAAGGATGTGAATGCTTTGGTTGGCCCTTGTTGGGACTTCGTCCATTTCCCTGCCAGTGGGAGATCGGGTGGATTGCTTGCTTTGTGGCGGAATGACAAGGTGCAGTTCGTGACGGTCAGGATGTTCGATCAAGCGATTGTGGGGCACCTGGTGCTTCCTACTCGTGAGAAGTGGTGTCTGGCCGTGGTTTATGCCGGTAAGGATTATCACACTAGACGGGGCTTATGGGAAGTCTTGGGCTCGTGTATTGATGCTGAACTCCCGGCGATTGTGGGCGGGGATTTCAACTGCTGCCTGGATCAGAGTGAGAAGAAGGGTGGCAGAAGATTAGGCTTTCCAATTGGCTCTCAGGAGATGGCGGCCTTCTTGATTGATAATGATCTCCATGATTTGGGTTTTTCCGGACCGAAGTTCACGTGGTCGAACAATAAGACTGGTAATAGTAAAATTTGGGTGCGGCTCGACCTGGTTTTTATGAACTCGGTCGGTATTCAGGTGGCTCCTTTGGCCTCGGTGCGGCATTTGCTTCGTGTGGCATCGGATCACTGCCCCCTGCTGTTAAATTTGGTGAATACCACCCCGAATTCTGGTAGCCGCAAGATTCGTTTTGAAGATACGTGGCAAACTTACCTGGAGACGTGGAAGCTGGTGCAGAAGCTGTGGACGAAGAATGATTATGGACGGCCGGACGAGGTGCTCAACCGTAAGTGTTCGAGGACGCTACGTGGGCTTTTCTTCTAGAGCTGAAATCAGTTGAAGGAATTGAATGAATTAAAAGGGTCTCTTGAGGCTCGGATTGGTGAGCTCCAGCTGTTGGAGTGCACCCCGGAGGGGCTTAGTCCTGAACAAGATATTGAGCTGATACGGGCGGCTTCTGAGCTTAATTCCACTCTGGCTAGGCTCGCTATGCGTTGGAGACAGCGTGCCAAGGCCCGCTGGGTTGAGGAGGGAGACTCCAATTCTCATTTCTTCCACGCGTTTGCGTCGGCGCGGCGGAGGGGGAATCATATCCTGGAGGTGCAGCGTAGTGATGGGGAACGGACGTCTGAGCAGGAGTGTATCCAAGAGGAGTTTATGGATTTCTTCCGGCTCAAGTGGAAGGATAGGTTGGTCATGCTGGATGATTGGCCTCTGTTCCAGCAGAATGGCGGTTTTCCAGAGAACGTTCGTGGGGAGATGGAGGCTAAGGTGACGGATTTGGAGGTTCGTAATGCTGTGTTCAGCATGGGGAACAACCGCGCCCCAGGGATGGACGGTATTACTGTTTCTTTTCTTAAATTCTACTGGGATATTATTAAGAGTGATGTTACTCGTGGCATCCTCCATTTTTTCTGCTCTAACTCTATGTCTGAAAGCTGGAAGGATACTCTGGTTGTTCTTTTGCCAAAGACGCCAAATGCAGACAATCCTTCTAAATTCCGTCCCATTAGCCTGTGCCAATCCTTCTATAAAGTCGTGGCGAAGATCCTTAT
>CM033685.1:41196994-41206994 GCA_019514585.1 Dendrobium officinale | reverse complement strand
ACTGGTTGGAAGCCTGTTGGGACGTCGTCTTCACTTTTTTTATATTGTTCAGAATGAGCTTCAAAGGAAGTGGGGTCATCTTGGGTTTACACAGGTTTACTACCATGGGATCGGATTGATTGCTTTTTGTGTTGGTTTGAGAGTAGAGAAGCCAGGGATGATGTATTGCTTGGGGGACCTTGGTATGTAGCTGGACAAATCATTGGAGTTGAACAATGGGCTGCTGGACTATCCTCTAAATCTTTGAGAGGATTTACATCGTCGGTTTGGATCAGGTTACCAAATTTACCTTTGGAGTATTGGGGGGCTTCCAATCTTGCGAGGTTGGCGGCAGGCATTGGGGATCCTTTGTTGATGGATGAGCAAACGAAGCTATTGAATAGGTGTGCTTTTGCTCATGTTTGTGTGCGTTTGGATTTGTCAAAAAGACTTCCTAAGGGAGTTTGGGCTAACGGGTTGAATGGAAAATTTTTTCAACCCATTGAATATGAGGGAATTCCTTTAATTTGTTTGAAGTGCGGGGAAAGTGGGACATAAGGCAGAATTGTGTAAGGAGATCCTTGTTCAGCCCAGAACAAACATGTTGTTAAGACCAGTGGTATGCAGATGCAGGATAGGCCGGAGGGCTCGGTAGATGTTAAAGGAAGTGGTCAGGGTGATTTGGAAGAAGCTGATACAGTTGCTGGAGCTAATCCGGCTCATAAGAGTTGTTTCAGATGTTGATAATGATGAGGGTGAATGGACCATTGTTACTAGAAGAAGAAGACCAAGTAATGCTAAAGTTGGGAATAGAACACAAACAGCTAGTGCTAAGCCAGCCGTTCCAACTAAAGCTGTTTGGAGAGAGGTACCTAAGGAGCAGGAAAATGTTGAACAAGGTGGGCATGTTCAATCTTTCAATTTCTGAAAACTGAGCAGCAGGATAAAGGGAAAGTCAGTGTTGAATTCTATTGGTATGGAGCCTTCCCTGGAAAAGCAGGTTGTTCAAAATATGGATATTCCTTCTAGGAGCTGGGTGCTAACGGTGTGTGAATTCTGGTGGAATGAATCATTCATATGCTTTGAGAAGGGGTGGGCAGAAGGAACTGGAAAGATAAGAGCAAGGTGTTGTCCCCGTCCCAGAAGCTAGTTCCTAAACTTCTCAAATTTTCTGATAGTAAGAGTGGGGTGATGAAACCGAAATTAAAGCAGGAAGAAATTCTATTGTTACAAAGGAAATTGCACAAATTGGCTCTATTTTGAGAATGCCACGTATGAGGAGGAAGGCTATAGATGCTGAATTGTCAGCTTCTACTTTTGAAACACTTAATTAGTGTGAGAGATGAGCTGGGTTGTTTTAACAGATAAGGAGAAAGCTATGGTGGTTCAAAATTCTCAACATTCCGTGGAGATTGGTGAACAGATGAATAGCCATGAGATGGTTATGGGTGAGGTGGATGCTCACAATGAATGATGATGTTAATAACTAACTGTGGCGGGGACGCTTCCCCTTTGTTGAATCATGTTTAACATCAATTTGTTGGAATTGTAGAGGTGCTCGTAAGAAGGAGACGGGTAATTACTTACGGCACCTAATAAGGGAACATAATGTTAGTTTTATTGGTTTATTGGAGACTAAGATGGAGTCCTTTGATAGAAAAGATGTGGACAAGTTGGCAGGACGTGACTGGGAATTGTTTTTCAACCATCCATTGGCAATGCAGGGGGCATCCTAGTGTTGTGGAAGAGTAGTGATCTTTCCTTTCTTGTTTCTTTTCAAGCTAATCAGTATATCATGGGGAGGTTAAAGATTACTGATAGAATTGATTGGGAAATAGCTGTGGTTTATGCTAATAAGGATAGACATACTAGGAGGATTGTTTGGGATGATATTTCCAAAAACCATACGATGGGGGTTCCATTGTTGGTTGGTGGAGACTTCAACTGCATTATGACACAGGCAGAGAAGAAGGGGGGTAAAGCTTTTCATTTTTTCCCCAGCTGTAGGTGATATGGCTAATTTCATGTTGACTAATGACCTTGTTGATCCTGGATTCATTGGTCCTAGTTTTACATGGACTAACAACAAGGATGCTAGGAGTCGTATTTTTAACAGGTTGGATCGTTTTTTGATGAGTTCTTCTATTATTGATGTGTTCCAGGGATTGAAGGTTAAGCATCTTACCAGACTTGCTTCAGATCACTGCCCTATTCTTTGTTGTTTGATGGAAGATGTGAAGAAGGCTTGCTACCATTGGATTAAATTTGAAGATGTGTGGGCCAGCTACCCTTTTGCTTGGCATTTAGTGGGGGGAGAGTGGGAAGGTGGAAGATCTGGGCAGTGAATCCTTTAAGCTTCAAAGGAAATGTCAAAGGTCTTTGAAGGCTTTGTTCTTTTGGAGTAAGAACAAGCTTAAGAGCCTTAATCAATTAAAGGAAGACCTTGATAAAGAAATTAAGATTTTTACAGGAGATTGAATGTGGGTCGAGTGGTCTTTCTGAGGTGCAGGAAGAAGCATTGAGAGTATAAGGTTAAATTGTTGAATAATACTCTCACTTCGTATTATGACTTGGTGGAGACAAAGAGCAAAGGTGTTGTGGGATGGAGCAGGGGGATGGGAATACCCACTTTTTCCATTCTATGGCATCGGCTAGGAGGAGGTCTAAGAGCATTGATTCCATCAAGCTGGATGACGGGTCACTGATATCTGAGCAAGGTGATGTCTCTATGGTGTTCTACAAGTTTTTTTCAGCTTAAATGGCAGGGGCAGTCAATTGTGGAGGACGGTGGTGGCCTTTCTTTGGAAAATTCATAGGAGTTGTGTTGCAGAATTCAAAGATTTCCTGGAAGGTGATGTTACTGAGGAAGAAATATGGTCAGTTATTTGTCCTTTGGGCCGGAATAAGGCGCCAGGGAGGGAGGGAGAGTTACTGCTTCATTTTTCAAATTCTTTTGGAGCATTGTGGGGGAGCAGGTTATGAAGGCATGTTTGGAGTTTTTCAATTCTGGATGCATGGATCCAAGGTGGAAGGAGACAGTTGTTGTTCTTTTACCAAAGGTTGCTAATCCTGATCAACAGTCCAAATTTAGACCGATAAGCTTGTGCCAAACGATTTACAAAGTTGTTGCAAAGGTGATTGTTAATAGATTGAAAGGCATTTTGCCAGATTTGATTTCTGAGGAACAGGCGGCCTTTGTTCAGGGGAGATCAATTTCAGACCATTGCATGTTGGGGCAAGAAATGATGAATAAGTTTAAGACTTCTAAATCAGCTAAGGGGATGTTGGCATTGAAAGTGGACATGGAGCAAGCGTATATGACAAGATGAGTTGGAGGACTTTGGAGCTTGTTTTGATTCGTATGGGGTTCCCTTGTAGATTCAGGAATTGGGTTCTGAGCTGTGTTCAAAGCCCAATTTTTTTTCTATATTGGTGAATGGACAGCTTACGGATGGAATTGTGGCGAAATTGTAGTTTTCGCCAAGGATGCCCGCTGTCCCCTTATTTGTTCATCTTATGCTCGGAGCTTCTTTCTGCCCACTTCCACCAAAATTTCAAGGAGCTTGGAGTGCCAATCAGTGTGGGGGGACCTCTCTGGTCTCCACACATGCTTTATGCTGACGATATTTTGTTTTTTGCAGGTGCTAATATACCAAATGTGAAGAAGATTACTTCAATTTTGGAGTCCTATTGCTCGTGGATAGCTCAAAGGGTGAATAGAAGTAAATCTTGCATTTTGTTCAGCAAATGCACCTCCTCTTCTACCAAGTCTCGCCTTGCAAAAATGACTGGATGTCGGAAGGTGGAAGAGATGGAATATTTAGGCATTAGATTGGCATTTATAAGACTCTTGAGGAAAGATTTTGCTCCCTTGTTGCAGCAAGCCTCGGCCAAGACATTAGCATGGGGGACAAGACATTTATCCATGGCTGGGAGAGTCACCTTAATAAATTCAGTTCTTCTTCCTTCTTATGTTTATTTGGTGACACATTCGCTTGTTCCTAAATCTATTCTAAATGATGTGGAGAGAATTTGTAGAAACTTCTTATGGGATGCTGATGCTAATCACAGATGAATCCATTATGCCTCTTGGGAAAGTGTTTCAAGACCAAGGAGGTTAGGGGGACTTGGTTTTCATGCAAATTTTAATTGGATGGGTCCCCTCAGAGCTCGGGTGGCATGGAATTACATCAGTAAGCCGAATTCTATGTTTCACAGGTGTATGGAACGGAAGTATGGTAATTGGCCTTGGGTTTATGAGTATGTTCGTGGAGTTGTATGGAGATTAATCTATCATGGGGCCATTAGTTTTGAGCTGTATGGAGATTGGCATCATGGGTGCCATTGTTTGGCATGCTGTGTGATGATGGCAAGTGTGCAATGGGGATAAGATTGACATTTTGAATCACATTTGGATATGGGACAGAGCTCTGTCATCTTGGCCAACTTTCTATGATATAATTGCTATTGAGGACCTTGCGGTTTCAGAACTCCTAACAATGGACGGTGGCTGGGATGTGCAAAAGCTGAGACTCTGGTTTGGTGAGAGTCTTGTTGAGAGAATTATGGAGGTAAAAATCTGTAACAATTTGGGAGAGGATTCTTTGGAGTTAATTAAGTATCCTAATGGTTCTACTATTTCGGCTTTAGTTTATAACAACAGATTTCAGGAGGAGGATGATCCAAGCTGGGCCATTCAAAAATCTGGGTTGAGGCTGAAGGAAAAGTTGTTTTGGTGGAGGGTATATAGAAATATTGTTCCTACCAACTGCTGGCTACATGATAGGGGCTTTGTGGTGAATGTCCAATGCCCTGTTGGATGCTGTTTGGATGAAGATCTAAACCATGTTACAACTACATGTAAACAGCTTTTAGATATTCTGGATGTGTTGAATGGTTGGGGATTTTATATCCCACGGTTCACTGATTTGCATGAGCTGCAGGTGGCATTAAAGGAGGATGCTAATGTAAGAAATATTGGATTACATATGTATTGTGTTTCTGTTTATAATAGCTGGGCTAAAGCAGGAATGCTTTTAAGCATGGGAAGGATAGATCATCACCTGTTTTCTTGGCAGTTAGTGTGTTGGAGCGTATCAATCAAAGTATCTTTCTTTCAACCTAGATAATTGCAAAAACGGGATTGTATTTTTCAATCCTTTGGATTGTGTTTACTGAGGGTGTTCATTGGTGTCCCCCCTACAGGCTGGTTGAAAGATTAATGTGGATGGTGCTTTTGCTCAGATCCAATTCAGGGGGTAGTAGGTGTGGTGATTCGGGATAGTCATGGCAGTGCTGTTTTAATTGCAAGCGGCTGGCCTGTGCCCTCAATCACCTCTTTTGCCATTCTCTCAATCTCTTCTCTCTCTCTCTCTCTCTCTCTCTCTCTTCTCTCTCTCTCTCTCTCTCTCTCTCTCTCTCTCTCTCTCTCTCTCTCTCTCTCTTCTCTCTTCTCTCTCTCTCTCTCTCTCTCTCTCTCTCTCTCTCTCTCTCTCTCTCTCTCTCTCTCTCTCTCTCTCTCTCTCTCCTCTCTCTCTCCCTCTCTCTCTCTCTCTCTCTCTCTCTCTCTCTCTCTCTCTCTCTCTCTCTCTCTCTCTCTCTCTCTCTCTCTCTCTCTCTCTCTCTCTTCTCTCTCTCTTCTCTCTCTCTCTCTCTCTCTCTCTCTCTCTCTCTCTCTCTCTTCTCTCTCTCTCTCTCTCTCTCTCTCTCTCTCTCTCTCTCTCTCTCTCTCTCTCTCTTCTCTCTCTCTCTCTCTCTCTCTCTCTCTCTCTCTCTCTCTCTCTCTCTCTCTCTCTCTCTCTCTCTCTCTCATCTCTCTCTCTCTCTCTCTCTCTCTCTCTCTCTCTCTCTGGGGATGGCGGGGGGCGACCGAAGGTCCCCCCCCCGCTCTAGCGGGGGTGGTGGTGACGGATCGATCGGTGGCGACGAGAGAAGACGTTCTAGTGTTGGTTCGGGAGGTTCGAAGAAGAGCGGGGAGCGATCGGGAGCTGGATCGGGGGGATCTCCGAGTAAAGCTACGATGACTAGATCGAAGAGTAAAGCTCGTGATGTAGGTAAGACGGGATCGGATGGATCAATGGAGGGTCGCTGGGAGGTGAAGCTGCGGGGAGCGGATCCTAAAACGGCAATGCCGATCACCAAAGGTGGTGGTCAGATGAACGAGAATGCAAGGAAGAAGGACATCTCTCCTGTAGATCGGAGAATGGAGCCGATGCAAGCCTCGGAGGTGAATATGGTGATCAATCCGACTTTTGCTGGGAATGAATCTGGGATGGAGACTGAAGAAATCCAAGCTGCGATGAATGATGATATGGAGGAAACGTTTGATGTTGATGCTACAATGCCTGGTCAGGCTAGATCGAAGGTGAATGTTCCAGATCGAATGGGTATTGAACAAGATCTGATGATCGGCGTGGAGGATCCGATGATGGAAGTTCCAGATCGCTCTGATTCTGGTCGGGATCTATTGAGCGGACCAGAGAATGTGATGGAGGTAAGCTCTACTTTGTTTGAGATAAACAATGGTGATGGAGATGGAAGGAATGTGATTACGGATTTGGATTTACCTGATGTGAAAAGTGGCGGCAATTGTCCCGATTCTGGCTCTTGTGGCAATGGTATCCTGCGGAACGGCACTCATGGTGATTGTGGAAATGCTGCTTCCAGTAGCATTGCTGGAAGCTTGGGGAATGTCCAGGGGAAGGACAAGGTGTTTACAGGTAACAGAGGCCTGTCATTCTCTAATGGTGGGAGTAATGCCTGGAGGAGACCGGAGCATATTCCGATTCATCATCCAGAGGAGCTCAATACGATTTCGGCTGACGGGATTGTCATTGATTTGAATCTGGAGGCTGCTAAGGCGAATGTGGCGATGCTGGAACGTGCAGTGGTGGGGAAAATATTGGGTAGAAGAGCTTCCTTTTTCTTATTGAAGTCTGAAATTCAAAGGCAGTGGGGAAGGTTCGGAGAATTCCAGCTTACGACGCTGGGATATGATTGTTTTGTTTTGTTTGTGTTTTTACTTCCGTTGAAGTGAGGGATGCTGTTCTTTGTGGAGGTCCCTGGTTTATTGGAGGGAATATTGTGGGACTGGATAGATGGACGCCGAATTTCTCCCCGGCATCGATGGAAGGTCTTTCCTCTCCAGTTTGGATCAGGTTACCTAATCTCCCTCTACAATATTGGGATGAATGTAACATATCCAGGATTGCTTCGAAGATTGGAGTTCCCCTCTGGATTGATGCGCAGACCGGGAATTGGGGGAGAAGGGAGTATGCCCGGGTGTGTGTGAGGATGATGAACTTGGCTAACAAGCTTCAGGCAGGGATTTGGGCTAAGGGTTTACATGGGAAATTCTATCAGAAAGTAGAATATGAGGGAATTGGGACTATGTGCTTTGGTTGTGGCAAAGTGGGGCATCGAAGAGAAATGTGTCCATCAAAAGCTGGTGGACAAGGAGACAGTGGGTATAGAAGAACAGGGGAGCTTGTGAAGCAGGCTGGTGCCGGGGAAGGTGGCTCAGAACAGCAGCTAGGAAGTAGTGGGAGGACGGAACAGGTTCAATCTAAGAAGATTGTGGCTGTTATATAAAACAGAGGGGGGATGCAAGGTTACACCTGCTGTTAGCAGTGATAAAGGGAAGAGGGTGGAGGTTCTACAAGAAGTGAATGGAGGTAATGTTAATTCTGCGGAAAATGTCCAGGGAGATGATGATTATATAGGTCCCTGGATACAGGTTCCTCCCAGACGGAGAAGGAGTTTGCGCACACAAGGGAGTAATAAGGAGAATGTTGGGAATAAACAGAACTTGAATATTCCTAAACAGGTGAATTTAAAGAAGATTCAAGCTCCTGACAGCAAGCTTAAACCCACTCATAAGCAGAGTAGAATGGGTTTTAAACAGCCTCTGTTGTTTACAGCTGGAATGAGATCGGTTAACAGGGTTCAGCTGGGACCGATTGAGGAGTTTCCTAGGAAAAGGAAGAAGGAGATGTTGGGGGACCATGATCGTGAAGACATTAGCGGCGGGGACGCTTCCCCTTTTGTTCTTTAATGTCTGCTGTTATGTTCTGGAATTGCAGGGGAGCCCGTAAGAAACAGACGGGAAACTACCTGCGTAGCCTCATTAGAAATAATGAGGTTGTTTTTGTTGGATTGGTGGAAACTATGGTGGAAGATGTCAACAGGAGTGAGGTTGATAGGCTAATTGGTAATGAGTGGGACTTTATTCATTTTCCAGCTGTGGGACTCTCAGGAGGTCTGCTGGCTTTATGGAGAAGGGATGTAGCTCGGGTTTGAGCTGATTACTGTTATGGACCAAGTTTTGATTGGTAACTTGGTATTTCCCAATGCCCAGAAATGGATTGTTGCTGTTGTTTATGCCTGCAAAGACTATCACGGTAGGCGTACTCTGTGGGATACCATTGGAGCCAGTATTAATGCTGAATTCCCGGTGATCGTGGGGGGAGATTTTAACTGCTGTCTTGACCAATGTGAGAAGAAAGGAGGGAAGAGATTTAAATATTCAGCTGGCGCGCAAGAGATGGCAGGGTTCCTGGTTGATAATGATTTGCATGATTTGGGCTTTTTTGGGGCCTAAATTCACTTGGTCCAATAACAAGTCGGGCAATAGCAAGATTTGGGTAAGGTTGGACAGGGTGCTTATGAACACTGAAGGTTTGCGGCTGGCTCCCTTGGCCACGGTGAGGCATCTCTTGCGTATAGCATCGGACCACTGCCCTTTGCTATTGAATTTGTCTCCTGGTAACCCAAGGTCTAGGAGCAATGGATTCGTTTTGAAGATATCTGGATGACTTATCCAGCTACGTGGAAATTGGTGTGGAAAAATTGGAAGAAGGAAGATTATGGGCTGCCGGCTGATGTGGTGAATCGTAAGTGTCAAAGAACACTCAGGTCATTGTTTTTCTGGAGCCGTAATCGTATTAAGGAGCTTGAGGGGCTGAAGGATTTGCTGGAAGGCCGCATTCAGGAACTTCAAATGCTGGAGAGTTCTAATGTGGGCCTTAGTGAGGCTCAGGATCTGGAACTGCGTAAGTTGGCTGTGGAATTGAATTCGACATTGGCTCGAATGGCGACCTGGTGGAGACAGAGAGCAAAGACCAAATGGTTGGAGGAAGGTGATGCTAATTCACACTTCTTTCATTCCTTTGCTACAGCTAGAAGACGGGGAAACAGAATTGTTGAAGTTCAGACTTCTAGTGGGGAGAAGATCACAGAGCAGGAGCTTATTCAGCGGGAATTCTTGGATTTTTTCAGAATAAAGTGGAGGGAAAGGCAGATCCAGATGGACAATTGGCCCAGCTTCCAGAGGGAGGATATGATTTCTGATCAAATGAATGCTATGCTGGAGGAGGAGATCTCGGAGCAGGAGGTTCGTCAGGCAGTGTTCAGCTTGGGGAACAATCGGGCTCCTGGCATTGATGGTATTACCTCTTCCTTTCTTAAATTTTACTGGGAGATTGTTAAAACTGATGTCAATAGAGCTATTCTTCATTTCTTTGAAACTAACTCTATGTGTAAGAGTTGGAAAGATACATTGGTGGTATTAATTCCTAAGACTGATAGCGCCAATCAGCCGTCTAAATTCAGACCTATCAGTCTTTGCCAATCCTTCTATAAGGTGATTGCGAAGATCATTATCAATCGAATGAAACCTGTTCTAAGCGGAATCGTTAGTGAAGAACAGGGAGCATTCGTACCAGGAAGGTCTATTTCCAGCCATGGATTGATTGCACAGGAGATTATGTCGAAGTTCCAGTATTCTGCTCAGAAGGAAGGGATGATGGCACTCAAGGTTGATATGGAGCAGGCCTACGACTGTATGTCGTGGGATACTTTGCAAAGAGTAATGGTGCTTATGGGGGATTTTCTGAAAAGTTTGTACAGTGGGTGATTCAATGCGTTGCTCGGCCAAGATTTACGGTGATGATCAATGGGAGCAGAACTGATTGGATTGATGCAAGGAGTGGCCTTAGACAGGGATGCCCCTTGTCACCTTACT
>CM033685.1:41156994-41186994 GCA_019514585.1 Dendrobium officinale | reverse complement strand
TGCTTCTTTATTGGCATCTCTCTCCCTCCCTAAACCCCTACCCAACCCCAGCCTTACCCCACCCCCCCACCCCCTACCCAACCCGACCCTACCCCCACCCCACCCCACCCCCCAACACCCGACACTACCCCCTACCCGACCCCCACCCTATACAACATCTTCCTCTAAGGAAAAAAAAAAACCCTAAACTCTCTCTCTCTCTCTCTCTCTCTCTCTCTCTCTCTCTCTCTCTCTCTCTCTCTCTCTCTCTCTCTCTCTCTCTCTCTCTCTCTCTCTCTCCCTAAACCCTACCCCTCCCCTCTCCCCCCCCACCCTACCCCCCTAGCCTACACACTGCCTTACCCTACCCTACCCTACCCTATCCTACCCCCCCCCTACCCTCAACAATATCTTCCTCTAGGGAAAAAAATCCGCTAAACCCCCCTTCCCTTCCCTCTCTCTCTCTCTCTCTCTCTCTCTCTCTCTCTCTCTCTCTCTCTCTCTCTCTCTCTCTCTCTCTCTCTCTCTCTCTCTCTCGGCTGCTCGAGAGGAAATTTCTTCTCTCGGTTCGGAGATTTCGCTGGCGGGATTCGATAGCTATGGCTCTTAGGTTATGATGGGGGTGATTGTGGGTCACCCTTCTGTCATCCCATGAGAAGTAACCGAGGGGGATTTAAGGAAGATGGGAGAAATCTAGCGGTTAGGTTTGTTTCAAGAGAAGGAGAGAGGCTCATTTCGGGAGCGAAGATTTGCAATCGTGGAGGGAGTTCTGGTGATAGGAGGTAGTCGTTTGGAGGTTCTGGAGGTTTGGCGGAGATTGGGGCTGAGGAGAGCCATTTGGTCTATACTCGCGTGCCTGTTGAAGTTGGGGGAGCTAGATCTATAGATTCCATTATAGTTGCTGGTCAGGATTTGAATTCTAGTAAGGAGCTTGATATTGAGCCGATTGCGGGCCGCCAGGAGATTGCTGATCGGGACATGTCTTTGCTTGATTCTTCTGATCTTGATGAAGACATGGAAATTTTAAGTGGATATGACAATATGGGTTCGCCTAAGGGATCTCTATTTCTGACGGAGGAGATTATAGAGGCTGCTGGTTCGGGACTTGAAGGAGGCACTTATGCTGATATGGAAAATACTGTGTAGATGGAATCCGAGGTGAATGTGAATGTTTCTTCTATGGAGAAAATGGAGGTTAGTAGAATTTTACAGAATCCTATGTTTGAACCCGAGAATTTTCAATTTAAGTTTGGAGGATTTTGACGTATTAGTGATTTGGGCAAAGCGGTCTCGTGCTGTAAGGTTCAGGAGGCAGGTATGGATGTAGAATTTTCTTTACAGGAGGCTCATGTTAACTTTGGTGTGTTGGGGAATGTAACTGAGAAGAAGGATGACAAAACTGTTAGTTAAGGGTGACAATACAGGTGCTGATACGTGTGATTTGATAGATTCAGCAAACTGCACACCTTCATTTTGTGGAAATGTCGCAATGCAAGGCTTTCCTAAGCCGCAACCAACTCTTGTGTCTGGACCTTCCAGATTGCAACATGAACAAAAGTCTGGGTTTGCCGGGATGGTTAAGAGGGAATCTGAAGGTTCTAGGAATGCTGATAAAGCATGGAAAAAGCCTTTGCTGATTAAATTGAATCTAACTGATGATGTAGGTAGCTTTTTGAGGGAGGATGGCTTGGTGAAACTATATTTGAATATGGCTAGATGTACTATTCAAAAACTAAACAGGACCCTCATTGGTTATTTGCTGGGGCGTTGGCTTCCCTTTTGAGTAGTCCAAAATGAACTTCAGTGTAAATGGGGACACCTCGGTTTAACGAAAATCATGCCAATGGGTTCAGACTGCTTTCTATATTGGTTTGTGAATTTAGAAGCAAGGGATTTTGTGCGGTTTGGAGGGCCTTGGTATGTTGCAGGGTAAATTATTGGCATTGAACAATGGACTGCAGGGAGGTCGTCTGAATCTTTGAAAGATTTTGCTTCGTCGGTTTGGATTAGGCTTCCTAATCTACTATTGGAGTATTGGGATGAATTGAATCTTGCTAGATTGGCTGCAGGCGTTGGGGAACCATTGTTCATGGATGACCAAACGCAATCATTGAATAGATGTGCTTTTGCACGTATTTGTGTGCAAGGATTTGTCTAAGAGATTGCCAAAGGCGGTTTGGGCTCAAGGCTTTGGAGGGACATTTTTTCAACCTATTGAGTATGAGGGGATCCCATTGATATGTAATAGGTGTGGTAAAGTGGGGCACAAGGCTGAGATGTGCAAGGAGATTTGTAATCAACCTAGGCAACATGAGTTGAAGGATAGAGGTGAGCAGAATGTTTCCAGTTCAGTTAGTTCTGGGCGGGATACCGTGAAGAATCCGGTAGAAGGAAATTTGTTGGGTTTCATAAATGGAAGTTGTTTTGTTTCCAGTTTGACACAAGCCCCGGTTGTGGATATAGATAATGGTTAATGGACTATTGCAACTAGGAGAAGACATCCAAACAATGCAAGATCAGGCTACAAATCGCAGGCTAACAATGGGAGGCCGGCTACAAATCGCAGGCCATAACAGATCTGAAGATGTTGCTATGGAGATGCAAGCCACTATGCTTAATGGTCCAAATAGTGCCGTGGTTACAGGTTCTACTCACTTCCCTGGTAAGCCAGATGCCGTCCGTGAGCTTATAATGAGCTCTATTGGCATGTCGCCGCCTGCTGGTGACTTATGGAAGGGAGGTTCTACTCAAACGGTTGAGAGGAGGATATCGAGCAAGTGCTCGGATTATCTTTCAGATGGTGAGACAGAACAACTCAGGGACGTCCACCAAATCCAGGGCTCTCTAGAGGCTTAGTTGGCTGCTGGCAGTGAGCTCGATCTGGAGACCCGCTCGACTGACGACTTGGAGGAGTTTGGTACGGGATTGGGATCACCTATTGCTTTGGAGGCCGACCAGGAAGCATTGCCCGTTCAGTCTTCGTTACAGTCTGAACTGCCCGATACCATTGGACAAGAGCAAACTGCTGAACGACAGGTTGATTTGGATCCCACGATGTGTATGGAGGAGGAAGGGGAGGAGAAGGGCTCAGATTATACTAGGATGGATGATGATGCTACTAGTCCTAGGTATGAGCCTCCCTAGGTTACAACAACTACTCGCCCATTAGCTGCAGAACTATGCCCGCTACCTTTTTGCGGAAATGTCCAAACAAGTTTGGAAGCTTCAGCTGTGCAAAAACACATCCCGAGTGCTAGCCAAATGCCAATGGGATGCCCCCCCAGTTGGCCCCTTCGCATGGAACAAGCTGCAGTGCATCCCTCTAACCCGCCTGAGTAGGGAGGCTTTCCTTGGCAAAGATGGGAAGTCGGTTGACCTGAAACTTGATGCGGTCCGAAGCAACATAGCCAAGCTGGATCGTGCTCTTGTGGCCAAGGTCATGGGACGCCGTATTGCATTTCCTTACTTATTGAATGAGCTCAAGCGAAGATGGTACCAATTTGGCGAATTTGAAATTATCACCACAGCTCCTAACTCATTCATTTGTTTGTTTCAAAGCTCAGAGGCCCGAGACGCCATTCTCATGAGCGGGCCGTAGATCATTGTCGGTAACATTATTGGCATGGATAAATGGTCGGTTCATTCTTCTCCCAACTCGCTACATGGGATGCATTCTCCGATTTGGATTCGCCTACCGCAACAACCACTTATGTATTGGGATGTGGATAATATTAATAGAATAGCCAATATGCTAGGCGAACCCTTATGTGTTGAGTCTAGTAAATAGGTTATTGACCTAAGTTAATGTCCCAAGGCTACCAAGAGGGGGGGGGGTGAATTTAACCACAGAGTTTTTTAAACAAAAAATAAAATGCGGAAAAGTAAAAATAGTAAAGTAAATGACATCAGATTTATAGTGGTTCGGTCTAAACCAGACCTACATCCACTCCCCAGAGGCACCCTCTGAGTATTGCACTAATATCAATAGTGACTCTCCTTTTGCACCCACAGCAAGGCGGGGAAACCTTTACAAAACACTCTTTTCACCACTACCCAGTACGGTAGAGAACCGTCGTCCTTTTACACAATCCTCAGTGTTGGCAGAGAACCGTCCGTCCTTTCACACAATCCCCAGTATTGGCAGAGAACCCTTCGTCCTTTCACACTTTCCTAGTGTGGGCAGAGAACCCTTCGGCTGTTCACACTCTCCAAGTGTAGGCAGAGAACCCTTTTGCTATTCACACTCTCCAAGTGTAGGCAGAGAACCCTTCGGCTATTCACACTCTCCAAGTATCGGCAGCGAACCAGATCTCCTTGACAGATCTTCTCACAAGAATCTAGAAGGAAGAAAGAAAAGAGTGAAGTAATCCCAATTCACAAGTAGAGATTCTTACCTTTAAACTCCAAGTGAAGCCTTCACACTCCAGTGGTAGGAATCCTCCTTTGAATGCACTCTTACACTCTCTCCTTGACTATTCTCTTAAAAGACATAAAGATCAAATGACAAAAAGATTGGGTGACAGTCTAATTTAGACTATTTATACAAAAGACAAGAAGAACCGCCCAAAAACTGCAAGTTTTTATTTCTGTACGCAGTGGATCGTCCCGTACGATCGTGGATCATCCTAAACGATTTTACTTAAAAGCTTTGAAACGAACATGTTTGCATATGTATATGAAATATTTTCGTACAAGCTGGTCGTCCCGTACGAACGAAGTTCGTCCGGTACGAACGGTTATTATAAGGTCGGTTCCAAAAACTGCAGAAAAACCATTCTAAGTCGGTTAATCGTCTGGACGAAAATGTTATTCGTTTGGACAAAAATTTTACAGAGAATAGGTCGTCCTGAACGATTTTTAATTTCGTCTGGACAAAAATTTTACAGAGAGTAAATCGTCATGTACGATAATTTAATTTCGTATAGACAAAAATCTTATAGAGACCAGATCGTCCTGGACGATATTTAATTTTGTCTGGACGAAAAAGTTACTGCGAGCAAATCGTCATGTACGATAATTTAATTTTATCTGGACGAAAATCTTACAGAGAACAAATCGTCCCAGATGATTTTTAATTTTGTCCTGGACGAATAGAACTTAGAAAAATTTTTCAAGCCAGTTCCTATTCGTTCCATGTGCTCAATAGGAGAAAACTGTCTGATCGTCCCGTACGAACTGATATCGTCCCGTACGATCAGTATAAGTTTTATATGATCTCCTTATGTGTGTGTGTATGTTTTTATTCACTCAATTACAATCACTCCATTTCAATTTTATTTCAAAGAAAAGTACAAGCTTCAAATACATAAAGTATCTCATGCTGAATTTTATTTGAAGTCTTCGTAGTCTGGAGTTCGATTTTCCTGAAATGTTAGTACACACAAGAGCAAATACAAATCTTCTAAAATTATTAGGAGATAACTACACATTTGAACAATAATGTTTGGAATCATCAAAACTATACAAGTTGCAAAAGTGTAAAACATGCAAATAGCAACTATCTTAATAATCTCCCCCTTTTTGATGATGGCAAAACAATTATTGTTTGTATGATCTCAAATTTAAACAAATCTTCTAAACTCCCCATGAATTGATGAATACATGAAAATAAGGAGGCATTTTGAACTAAAGAATCAATATTTTTGTTTTTCAAAAAAAAAAATAACAAAAATACAAGACAATAACACAAGCCATAACACAAAATCAAAATGCAAATAAAACATACAAACACAATAATTTCTCCCCCTTTTTGACAACAGTAAAAAGTGAAGAAAAAATAGACAAGAAATATATGTAATTATATCAAATCCTTTAAAAATTTAATCTAAAGAGTGATTGACATAAGGTATGCAATCTAAGACTAATAATATTAGGTAAATTATATAAATTCATAGAATTTAAAAAGTGATATAATATTATAAGTAAGAAGAATTTATCAAAGACATGATTCAATTTAGACATTTGAGATATAGAAAATCATTACAAGAGAGATGAATTAAAATTCTATATTTAAAAGTTCAATAGAAATATAAATGAACATAAGATCAATTTGAATTAAGAGATTGAAAGAATCTGAAAAGAAAAGAATTACCACATGTGGCACTTTACGCATCTTTTTCAAATTTTTGGCACATTTTTGTGCATCTTTTTACATTAGTCTTATTTTGTGCCTCTTTTTCACATTTGCGAATCTTTGCGCATTCCTTTTGATTTTTATACTCTTTATACAATTTTCAAGAGTAATTTAAATAATTCTTTCCAAGATCAATAATCTAAAATTTCAAATTTTTTTAAGTGCATAAATATCACTTGAGCAAAGAAATACAAAATAAGAAAGCATCTAAATTGCAATAATAATATTAATTTTTATGTAGTCTAAATGAATAGATATGAAATTAAAAATTCTAATTATAATAAGTTATAAACAAAATTTAAATTTAGAAAGACTAGATTTTCTAATAAAATTAATCTCAAATTACAATCTAGTTTAAGCACAATTAAGATAAAAAAGAGTAATGAAATTCATAAAAACTAAACACATTTAAAAAACAATCCAAATTTAAAGCAACTACAACATATATTGATATTAATGAAAAAGATTACAAAATCATTTCATAACATCAATACTAAAGAAAATACACTAAAGTTTAAAACAAATACAAACAAACACAACTAAAACAAACACTAATATAATAAACAACTAGAAGATCATCACTCAAATCTCTATTCTTCTGGAGGAGGAGGAGGAATGCCACCAAATAAGTTGAAGTAGGAAGTCATCAACATAACATTGGTATTGATTTCATGAACTTCATTTCTTATACTACCAATGTCTTGTTGCTGCTGCAGAAGTTGAGCATCAATTTGCGTCCCGACGTTTGAGAGAGAAAAAATTCGTCCTAGATGATCATTCAGATCGTACAGACGAACTACATTAAAAACTGCTCTCAAGAAGTTCCATATCACGCAAACTGAATTTTACACACATCGTTCCGTACGAAAAATTTCGTCCCGAACGATTTCCACATTTTTGGATTTTTTGAATTTTTTTAAAGAAAATCAAACAAAACACAAATCATAATACGATATGACAAATGCACAGACTCAAAAAAAATCACTCAAAACACAAAAAAAAAATCATAAAAATATAAACTACGAAAACATAAATATCAATGTTGCAAAAACATTTTTATTTAAACATTCAAATCAATTACACGAAGCCTTGTTCTTAATGTACTGAAAGTATCAAAGGCTAAAAATTTTGTAAAAATGTCTGCAAGTTGATTTTCAATTGAAATATGAGTAAGTTCAATTTCTCCCTTGGATACACGATCCCTTATGAAATGATGCCTTATGTCAATGTGTTTGGTTCTAGAATGTTGAATTGGATTTTTGGAAATGTAAATAGCACTAGTATTGTCACAATAAATTGGAATAGTGCCTATAGTTAATCCTAAATCAATCAACTGTTATTTTAACCAAAGTACTTGTGCCACACAACTTCCTAATGCAATGTATTCTGCTTCTGCAGTAGATAGGGCCACTGAATTTTGTTTTCTACTAGACCATGAAACTAATGAATTTCCAATGAATTGACATGTTCCAGAAGTGCTTTTTCTATCCACTCTACAGCCTGCAAAGTCAGAATCTGAATAACCAATAATTTCAAATGAAGAGTTAAACTTAGGATATCAAATTCCTAAGTTCTGAGTTCCTAGTAAGTATCTTAATATCATTTTCACTGCTGTCAAATGTGATTCTTTTGGATCTGATTGAAATCTAGCACATAAGAAAACACTGAACATAATATATGGTCAGCTAGCAGTCAAGTAAAGTAAAGATCCAATTATCCCTCTAAATTTCTTTTGATCAACAGATTTTCCCTTAAGGTCCTTATCCAATTGAACTGATGAACTCATTGGTGTACTAACAGGTTTAGCATTGTCCATTTCATATTTTTTTAGGATGTCCTTAATATATTTAGTTTGACTAAGAAATGTACCTTCCTCAAGTTGCTTAATGCTAAAACCAATAAAGTAATTTAAATCTCCCATTATACTCATTTCAAATTCACTACTCATTATTTTAGAAAAATCATCACAAAGATTTTTATTTGAAGATCCAAAAATAATATCATCCACATAAATTTGAACAATGAGTATATTCTTTCTAAATTTCTTTAAAAAGAGAGTTGTATCCACACTTCCTTTTTCAAAAGATCTTTCAAGTAAGAAGGTGCTCAACCTCTCATACCAAGCCCTAGGTGCCTGTTTCAATCCATATAATGCCTTTTTTAACTTGAAAACATGATTTTGGTATTTTAAATTTTTAAAACTTGAAGGTTGTTCTACAAAAACATCTTCCTTAATTACCCCATTTAAAAAGGCACTTTTGACATCCATTTGAAACAATTTAAAACCTTTAAAACAGGCAAAGGTAAGTAAAAGCCTAATTGCTTCAAGTCTAGCTACAGGAACAAAAGTCTCCTCAAAATCAATTCCTTCAATTTGATTATACCCCTTAGCAACTAATCTAGCCTTATTTCTAATGACTACTCCTGAGTCATTCATTTTATTTTTGAACACCCACTTGGTTCCAACAACACTTTGATCTTTTGGCCTTGAAGTTAATTCTCAAACTTTATTTCTTACAAATTGATTCAACTCTTCTTGCATGACCAATATCCAAAATTCATCAGAAAGTGCTTGATCAATGTTAGTGGGTTCAATAGTTGAAATAAAGGCTGAATGATTGACTTCCTTGTTTAATCCAAGCATAGTTTTAACACCCTCACTAGGTTCACCTATAATCATTTCCCTTGGGTGGTTTTTAAAAAATCTCAAATCTCTAAGCAAAGGATTTTCTCTTTCCAAATTCTCTTCCATATTTCCTTCCAAATTTATTCTATCAATCTTTTGAGAGTTTTCCTCAATCTCATCTTCAACAACATTTGGCTCTTCCAAATTTCCAGATTCATCAAATACAACATGTGTAGTTTCTTCAATGACTAAAGTTCTTTTGTTGATTACTCTATAAGATTTTTCAACACTTGAATATTCAACAAAGATTCCTTCATCTGATTTTAGATCAAATTTTCCTAAGGCAGATTTTCCATTATTATGAATGAACACCTTACAACAAAAAATATACAAATGAGACAAATTAGGTGTTCTACCTTTTAGTAACTCATAGGGTGTTTTATTTAAATTTGATCTCACATTCACCCTATTCAGAACATAGCATGCAGTGATAACCGCCTCAGCCCAAAAATATCTAGGAAGTGAGTATTATACCAACATTGCTCGGGCGGCTTCTGTCAATGTTCTATTTTTTTTTCTCAACTACCCCATTTTGATGATCAATCCCTTTTTCTTTACAAAAAATTTTAAATCTTTCATTTTCAAATTATCCTCCCTGATCACTTTGTATAGAAATTATTTCAATCTCTAGTTTTCTTTGAATCCAAGTTGAAAAATTTTTTGAAATTCCTCAAATGATTCAATCTTATGAAAAAGAATTCTAACCCAAGTGAATCTTGAGAAATCATCCACAATAACAAATCTGTATACCTACCCTCCTAGACTTATAGTTCCTATTGGTCCAAAAAGATCCATGTGAAGAATTTCCAATGGTTTACTAGTTCTAAGATCCTTATTAGACTTAGAAGAGGACTTCACTTGTTTTCCTAATTGACATGCATCACAAAGGTGGTCCTTAGTAAAGTCTAGTTTTGGTATACCTCTCAGTAAGTTCTTTTGGGTAATTCTCCTAAGGTTTTTTCATACTAGAATGACAAAGTCTCCTATGCCAAAGCCATGATTCATCAGAAACAATTTTCAAACAAAAAGCAGTAGGAGATTGAATACAATTTAAATCTAGCATGTAAACATTATTTACCCTTTTTCCATTTAAAACTTTTTTACCATTTAGGCTTAATATGCAGCTAGTAGGTAAAATTTTAACATTATAGCCCTTATCATATAGCTGACTTATACTTAACAAATTATGCTTTAAGCCTTCAACCAATAACACATTGTCTATGAAATTTTTTTTCAAATTTCCAATCATACCTGATCCAACCACTTTCTTTGTGGTATTATCTCAAAGTGTAACCTTGCCTCCACTCCTGGCTTCCAGTGTTATGAATTGATTAGTATCTCCAGTCATATGCTTTGAACATCCGCTGTCCAGGTACCATATGCTCTCACGAGGTCTTGTGTGAGAGCAATCCTGCAAAAATATCAAATGTTAGACCTGGGAACCCAAACAAGTTTGGGTTCACCTTTAAGAAATTTATAATCAGATGCATGTATGATATGTCTAGGTTTATGCATCTTAGGTCTCCACACCAAATTAGATTTCATCTTCAAAGTACAGGTGTGAGATATATGTCCCAAAAATCCACAATTATTGCATTTAACATTAGGAAAAGTATTCCTAACTTTTCTTCCATTTGATTGTCTTCTAAGGGATTTCATGTATTTAGGATAATATTTATGATTTGTAAATTCTTCAAGTTTTGGGGGTTTCCTATTATCCTCAAGAGCTCTTATTGTCAGTTTATAAAATGAATTTATATCTTCCAAGATTTAATTTGTATAATTGATTCGATATGTTTTGCTCTCAGATTCATCCTTAAAATTTTTAAATTCTTTTTCAAGATCAGCATAGGATGATTTTAAATTCTCAAAATTCTTATTCAAGTCATCATATTCGTCAAGAAGTTTCATGTGGTTGTTATCTATTAATGCATGATCTTTCCTATAGATTTTATGTTCCTTCTTAAGCTCTTCCAATTCAAAACTTACACTAGCATGCATCTTTTTCATTTTCCTATATGCATCGTGCATGTGTTCAGAAACTTCAAATAATTCATCATAGGTTAAGTCACATACCTCTTTTTTGATCTGATTGATCAACATTATCTGCCATCAAGCAAAGGTTGGTGACTTCTTTTTCTTTTTCAGTATCAGATGAGTCTGAAGCTAAGTCCGCCCAGAAAGCTCTTTGAAACTTCTTTTTGCCCTTCTTTACAATTGGTTTCTCCTCAACATTCTTCTTGTTAGGAGCGGCTTTGAGTTTTGGGCATTCAGTCTTGTTATGACCTTATTTCCTGCATTCATAACAAATCACTTCATTAGAAACCTTGCCATTTCTGTTGTACTTACCTCTATTCCATTGCTGGCGTCTCTTCTGCTTCCTCTTTAAAAAACTTCTGAATTGTCTAGTCATCAATGCAATATCGTCTTCATCCTCAGGTTGTGAGTGTTCACTCTCTGACTCTTCCACTTTCAGTGTAATATTCTTCTCTTTTCGTGGTTCACCTGCATCAATCTTTCTTTGACTTACTCCTTGCTCATAAGCAATGAGTGAACCAAGAAGATTGTCAATAAAATAAATATTTAGATCTTTAGACTCTGTAATTGCAGTAATTTTAGCATCATAAGCAGTAGGTCAAACAACTAAGAATTTTATTAACCATTTCAGCATTAGTTAATTTCCTACCAAGTGCATGCAAAGAAGTGACTATTTGTGTGAATCTTGTGTACATGTCAGAAATAGATTCATTAGGTTTCATGCGAAACAATTCATAGTCATGTAACAAGATATTGAGTCTTGATTGCTTAACCTCATTAGTCCCTTCATAAGCTATACAAAGTCTATCCCATATGTCCTTTCCACTTTTACAAGTGGAAACCCGCATGTAGTCTTCAGATTTTAAAGCACAAAAGAAGCTATTTAAACATTTGGCATTTAGTTGTGCTAAGTCACGTTCTTCTATAATCCAATCTGCAAAAGGTGTTTCTATCCTAACTCCATCAACTAATCTAGGTTGTTTTGTGTAACCTTCCTGGACTAGGATCAACATACGATAATCAAGTGACTGTAAGAAAGTAGACATGCGTGTTTTTCAAAAATCAAAAGGTATATTGTCAAACAGTGGAGGTCTAGTTATAGAGTAACCCTCAGGTGTGTTTCGATTTCCGAATATAGCCATCTGCGTTAATCAAAAAGTAGTTTAAACTTATGATTTTGAAACGTTGCTCTGATTCCACTTGTTGAGTCCAGTAAACAGGTTGTTAGACCTAAGTTAATGTCCCAAGGCTACCAAGAGGGGGGTGAATTGGTATTTTAAAAATTTAAACCCTCTTTGAAAATGTGTTGAACCGAAATAAAAATTTTTGTTAATTTTTTATAGAAAACGTTTTTCAACCACAGAGTTTTTTAAATAAAAAATAAAATACGGAAAAGTAAAAACAGTAAAGTAAATGACACCATATTTATAGTGATTCGGTCTAAACCAGACCTACATCCACTCCCTAGAGGCACCATGTGAGTATTGCACTAATACCAATAGTGACTCTCCTTTTGCACCCACAGCAAGGCGGAGAAGCCTTTACAAAACACTCTTTTCACCACTACCCGGTACGGTAGAGAATCATCGTCCTTTTACACAATCACCAGTGTTGGCAAAGAACTGTCCGTCCTTTCACACAATCCCCAGTGTTGGCAGAGAACCCTTCGTCCTTTCACACTCTCCTAGTGTGGGCAGAGAATCCTTCGGCTGTTCACACTCTCCAAGTGTAGGCAGAGAACCCTTCGGCTATTCACACTCTCCAAGTGTAGGCAGAGAACCCTTCGGCTATTCACACTCTCCAAGTGTTGGCAGCGAACCGGATCTCCTTGACAGATCTTCTCACAAGAATCTAGAAGGAAGAAAGAAAAGAGTGAAGTAATCCCAATTCACAAGTAGAGATTCTTACCTTTAAACTCCAAGTGAAGCCTTCACACTCCAGTGGTAGGAATCCTCCTTTGAATGCACTCTTACACTCTCTCCTTGACTATTCTCTTAAAAGGCATAAAGATAAAATGACAAAAAGATTGGGTGGCAGTCTAATTTAGACTATTTATACAAAAAACAAGAAAAATCGCCCAAAAACTGCAAGTTTTCAATTCTGTACGCAGTGGATCTTTCCGTACGATCGTGGATCATCCTGAACGATTTTACTTAAAAGCTTTGAAACGAACATGTTTGCATTATGTATATGAAATATTTTCGTACAAGTTGGTCGTCCCGTATGAACGAAGTTCGTCCGGTACGAACTGTTATTATAAGATCGGTTTCCAAAAACTGCAGAAAAACCATTCTAAGTCGGTTAATCGTCTGGACGAAAATGTTATTCGTCTGGACAAAAATTTTACAGAGAATAGGTCGTCCTGGATGATTTTTAATTTCGTCTGGACAAAAATTTTACAGAGAGTAAATCGTCATGTACGATAATTTAATTTCGTCTAGACGAAAATCTTATAGAGACCAGATCGTCCTGGACGATATTTAATTTTGTTGGGACGAAAAAGTTACTGAGAGCAAATCGTCATGTACGATAATTTAATTTCATCTGGACGAAAATCTTACAGAGAACAAATCGTCCCAGATGATTTTTAATTTTGTCCTGGACGAATAGGACTTAGAAAAATTTTTCAAGCCAGTTCCTATTCGTTCCATGTGCTCAATAGGAGATAACTGTCTGATCATCCCGTACGAACTGATATCGTCCCGTACGATCAGTATAAGTTTTATATGATCTCCTTATGTTTGTGTGTATGTTTTTATTCACTCAATTACAATCACTCCCTTTCAATTTTATTTTAAAGAAAAGTACAAGCTTCAAATACATAAAGTATCTCATGCTGAATTTTATTTGAAGTTTTCGTAGTCTGGAGTTTGATTTTCTTGAAATGTTAGTACACACAAGAGCAAATACAAATCTTCTAAAATTATTAGGAGATAACTACACATTTGAACAATAATGTTTGGAATCATCAAAACTATACAAGTTGCAAAAGTGTAAAACATGCAAATAGCAACTATCTTAACAATCTCCCCCTTTTTGATGATGACAAAACAATTATTGTTTGTATGATCTCAAATTTAAACAAATCTTCTAAACTCCCCATGAATTGATGAATACATGAAAATAAGGAGGCATTTTGAACTAAAGAATCAATATTTTTGTTTTTCAAAAAAAAAAAATAACAAAAATACAAGACAATAACACAAGCCATAACACAAAATCAAAATGGAAATAAAACATACAAACACAATAATTTCTCCCCCTTTTTGACAACAATAAAAAGTGAAGAAAAAATAGACAAGAAATATATGTAATTATATCAAATTCCTTTAAAAATTTAATCTAAAGAGTGATTGACATAAGGTATGCAATCTAAAACTAATAATATTAGGTAAATTATATAAATTCATAGAATTTAAAAAGTGATATAATATTGTAAGTAAGAAGAATTTATCAAAGACATGATTTAATTTAGACATTTGAGATATAGAAAATCATTACAAGAGAGATGAATTAAAATTCTATATTTCAAAGTTCAATAGAAATATAAATGAACATAAGATCAATTTGAATTAAGAGATTGAAAGAATCTGAAAAGAAAAGAATTACCACATGTGGCACTTTACGCATCTTTTTCAAAATTTTGGCACATTTTTGTGCATCTTTTTACATTAGTCTTATTTTGTGCCTCTTTTTCACATTTGCGAATCTTTGCGCATTCCTTTTGATTTTTATACTCTTTATATAATTTTCAAGAGTAATTTAAACAATTCTTTCCAAGATCAATAATCTAAAATTTCAAATTTTTTTAAGTGCATAAATATCACTTGAGCAAAGAAATACAAAATAAGAAAGCATCTAAATTGCAATAATAATATTAATTTTTATGTAGTCTAAATGAATAGATATGAAATTAAAAATTCTAATTATAACAAGTTATAAACAAAATTTAAATCTAGAAAGACTAGATTTTCTAATAAAATTAATCTCAAATTACAATCTAGTTTAAGCACAATTAAGATAAAAAAGAGTAATGAAATTCATAAAAACTAAACACATTTAAAAAATAATCCAAATTTAAAGCAACTACAACATATATTGATATTAATGAAAAAGATTATAAAATCATTTCATAACATCAATACTAAAGAAAATACACTAAAGTTTAAAACAAATACAAACAAACACAACTAAAACAAACACTAATATAATAAACATCTAGAAGATCATCACTCAAATCTCTATTCTTCTCGAGGAGGAAGAGGAATGCCACCAAATAAGTTGAAGTAGGAAGTCATCAACATAACATTGGTATTGATTTCATGAACTTCATTTCTTATACTACCAATGTCTTGTTGCTGCTGCAGAAGTTGAGCATCAATTTGCGTCCCGACGTTTGAGAGAGAAAAAAATTCGTCCTGGACGATCATTCAGATCGTACAGACGAACTACATTAAAAACGGCTCTCAAGAAGTTCCATATCACGCAAACTGAATTTTACACACATCATTCCGTACGAAAAATTTCGTCCCGAACGATTTTCACATTTTTGGATTTTTTAAATTTTTTTAAAGAAAATCAAACAAAACACAAATCATAATACGATATGACAAATGCACAGACTCAAAAAAAATCACTCAAAACACAAAAAAAAATCACAAAAATAAAAATCATAAAAATATAAACTACGAATACATAAATATCAATGTTGCAAAAATATTTTTATTTAAACATTCAAATCAATTACACGAAGCCTTGTTCTTAATGTACTGAAAGTATCAAAGGCTAAAGGTTTTGTAAAAATGTCTGCAAGTTGACTTTCAGTTGAAATATGAGTAAGTTCAATTTCTCCCTTGGATACATGATCCCTTATGAAATGATGCCTTATGTCAATGTGTTTGGTTCTAGAATGTTGAATTGGATTTTTGGAAATATAAATAGCACTAGTATTGTCACAATAAATTGGAATAGTGCCTATAGTTAATCCTAAATCAATCAACTGTTATTTTAACCAAAGTACTTGTGCCACACAACTTCCTAATGCAATGTATTCTGCTTCTGTAGTAGATAGGGCCACTGAATTTTGTTTTCTACTAGACCATGAAACTAATGAATTTCCAATGAATTGACATGTTCCAGAAGTGCTTTTCCTATCCACTCTACAGCCTGCAAAGTCAGAATCTGAATAACCAATAATTTCAAATGAAGAGCTAAACTTAGGATATCAAATTCCTAAGTTCTGAGTTCCTAGTAAGTATCTTAATATCCTTTTCACTGCTGTCAAATGTGATTCTTTTGGATCTGATTGAAATCTAGCACATAAGAAAACACTGAACATAATATCTGGTCGGCTAGCAGTCAAGTAAAGTAAAGATCCAATTATCCCTCTAAATTTCTTTTGATCAACAGATTTTCCCTTAAGGTCCTTATCCAATTGAACTGATGAACTCATTGGTGTACTAACAGGTTTAGCATTGTCCATTTCATATTTTTTGAGGATGTCTTTAATATATTTAGTTTGACTAAGAAATGTACCTTCCTCAAGTTGCTTAATGCTAAAACCTATAAAGTAATTTAAATCTCCCATTAGTCTCATTTCAAATTCACTACTCATTATTTTAGAAAAATCCTCACAAAGATTTTTATTTGAAGATCCAAAAATAATATCATCCACATAAATTTAAACAATGAGTATATTCTTTCTAAATTTCTTTAAAAAGAGAGTTGTATCCACACTTCCTTTTTCAAAAGATCTTTCAAGTAGGAAGGTGCTCAACCTCTCATACCAAGCCCTAGGTGCCTGTTTCAATCCATATAATGCCTTTTTTAACTTAAAAATATGATTTTGGTATTTTGAATTTTCAAAACCTGAAGGTTGTTCTACAAAAACATCTTCCTTAATTACCTCATTTAAAAAAGCACTTTTGACATCCATTTGAAACAATTTAAAACCTTTAAAACAGGCAAAGGTAAGTAAAACCCTAATTGCTTTAAGTCTAGCTACAGGAACAAAAGTCTCCTCAAAATCAATTCCTTCAATTTGATTATACCCCTTAGCAACTAATCTAGCCTTATTTCTAATGACTACTCCTGAGTCATTCATTTTATTTTTGAACACCCACTTGGTTCCAACAACACTTTGATCTTTTGGCCTTGAAGTTAATTCTCAAACTTTATTTCTTACAAATTGATTCAACTCTTCTTGCATGACCAATATCCAAAATTCATCAGAAAGTGCTTGATCAATGTTAGTGGGTTCAATAGTTAAAATAAAGGTTGAATGATTGACTTCCTTATTTAATCCAAGCCTAGTTTTAACACCCTCACTAGGTTCACCTATAATCATTTCCCTTGGGTGGTTTTTAAAAAATCTCAAATCTCTAAGCAAAGGATTTTCTCTTTCCAAATTCTCTTCCATATTTTCTTCCAAATTTATTCTATCAATCTTTTGAGAGTTTTCCTCAATCTCATCTTCAACAACATTTGGCTCTTCCAAATTTCCAGATTCATCAAATACAACATGTGTGGTTTCTTCAATGACTAAAGTTCTTTTGTTGATTACTCTATAAGATTTTCCAACACTTGAATATTCAACAAAGATTCCTTCATCTGATTTTGGATCAAATTTTTCTAAGGCAGATTTTCCATTATTATGAATGAACACCTTGCAACCAAAAATATACAAATGAGACAAATTAGGTGTTCTACCTTTTAGTAACTCATAGGGTGTTTTATTTAAATTTGATCTCACATTCACCCTATTCAGAACATAGCATGCAGTGCTAACCGCCTCAGCCCAAAAATATCTAGGAAGTGAGTATTCTACCAACATTGCTCGGGCGGCTTCTATCAATGTTCTATATTTTTTTTCTCAACTACCCCATTTTGTTGAGGGGTTCTAGGTGCAAAAAAATTATGATCAATCCCTTTTTCTTTACAAAAAATTTCAAATCTTTCATTTTCAAATTATCCTCCCTGATCACTTTGTATAGAAATTATTTCAATCTCTAGTTTTCTTTGAATCCAAGTTGAAAAATTTTTGAATTACTCAAACGATTCACTCTTATGAAAAAGAAATCTAACCCAAGTGAATCTTGAGAAATCATCCACAATAACAAATCTGTATACCTACCCTCCTAGACTTATAGTTCCTAATGTTCCAAAAAGATCCATGTGAAGAATTTCCAATGGTTTACTAGTTCTAAGATCCTTATTAGACTTAAAAGACGACTTCACTTGTTTTCCTAATTGACATGCATCACAAAGGTGGTCCTTAGTAAAGTCTAGTTTTGGTATACCTCTCAGTAAGTTCTTTTGGGTAATTCTCCTAAGGTTTTTTCATACTAGAATGACAAAGTCTCCTATGCCAAAGCCATGATTCATTAGAAACAATTTTCAAACAAAAAGTAGTAGGAGATTGAATACAATTTAAATCTAGCATATAAACATTATTTACCCTTTTTCCATTTAAAACATTTTTTCCATTTAGACTTAATATGCAGCTAGTAAGTAAAATTTTAACATTATAGCCCTTATCACATAGCTGACTTATACTTAACAAATTATGCTTTAAGCCTTCAACCAATAACACATTGTCTATGAAAAAGTTTTTCAAATTTCCAATCATACCTGATCCAACCACTTTCTTTGTGGTATTATCTCAAAGTGTAACCTTGCCTCCACTTCTGGCTTCCAGTGTTATGAATTGATTAGTATCTCCAGTCATATGCTTTGAACATCCGCTATCCAGGTACCATATGCTCTCACGAGGTCTTGTGTGAGAGCAATCCTGCAAAAATATCAAATGTTAGACTTGGGAACCCAAACAAGTTTGGGTTCACCTTTAAGAAATTTATAATCAGATGCATGTATGATATGTCTAGGTTTATGCATCTTAGGTCTCCACACCAAATTAGATTTCATCTTCAAAGTACAGGTGTGAGATATATGTCCCAAAAATCCACAATTATTGCATTTAACATTAGGAAAAGTATTCCTAACTTTTCTTCCATTTGATTGTCTTCTAAGGGATTTCATGTATTTTGGATAATATTTATGATTTGTAAATTCTTCAAGTTTTGGGGGTTTCCTATTATCCTCAAGAGCTCTTATTGTCAGTTTATAAAATGAATTTATATCTTCCAAGATTTAATTTGTATAATTGATTCGATATGTTTTGCTCTCAGATTCATCCTTAAAATTTTTAAATTCTTTTTCAAGATCAGCATAGGATGATTTTAAATTCTCAAAATTCTTATTCAAGTCATCATATTCGTCAAGAAGTTTCATGTGGTTGTTATCTATTAATGCATGATCTTTCCTATAGATTTTATGTTCCTTCTTAAGCTCTTCCAATTCAAAACTTACACTAGCATGCATCTTTTTCATTTTCCTATATGCATCATGCATGTGTTCAGAAACTTCAAATAATTCATCATAGGTTAAGTCACATACCTCTTTTTTGATCTGATTGATCAACATTATCTGCCATCAAGCAAAGGTTGGTGACTTCTTTTTCTTTTTCAGTATCAGATGAGTCTGAAGCTAAGTCCGCCCAGAAAGCTCTTTGAAACTTCTTTTTGCCCTTCTTTACAATTGGTTTCTCCTCAACATTCTTCTTGTTAGGAGCGGCTTTGAGTTTTGGGCATTCAGTCTTGTTATGACCTTATTTCCTGCATTCATAACAAATCACTTCATTAGAAACCTTGTCATTTCTGTTGTACTTACCTCTATTCCATTGCTGGCGTCTCTTCTGCTTCCTCTTTAAAAAAACTTCTGAATTGTCTAGTCATCAATGCAATATCGTCTTCATCCTCAGGTTGTGAGTGTTCACTCTCTGACTCTTCCACTTTCAGTGCAATATTCTTCTCTTTTCGTGGTTCACCTGCATCAATCTTTCTTTGACTTACTCCTTGCTCATAAGCAATGAGTGAACCAAGAAGATTGTCAATAAAATAAATATTTAAATCTTTAGACTCTGTAATTGCAGTAATTTTAGCATCATAAGCAGTAGGTAAACAACAAAGAATCTTATTAACCATTTCAGCATTAGTTAATTCCCTACCAAGTGCATGCAAAGAAGTGACTATTTGTGTGAATCTTCTGTACATGTCAGAAACAGATTCATTAGGTTTCATGCGAAACAATTCATAGTCATGTAACAAGATATTGAGTCTTGATTGCTTAACCTCATTAGTCCCTTCATAAGTTATACAAAGTCTATCCCATATGTCCTTTCCACTTTTACAAGTGGAAACCCGCATGTAGTCTTCAGATTTTAAAACACAAAAGAAGCTATTTAAACATTTGGCATTTAGTTGTGCTAAGTCACGTTCTTCTATAATCCAATCTGCAAAAGGGGTTTCTATCCTAACTCCATCAACTAATCTAGTTGGTTTTGTGTAACCTTCCTGGACTAGGATCAACATACGATAATCAAGTGACTGTAAGAAAGTAGACATGCGTGTTTTTCAAAAATCAAAAGGTATATTGTCAAACAGTGGAGGTCTAGTTATAGAGTAACCCTCAGGTGTGTTTTGGTTTCCGAATATAGCCATCTACGTTAATCAAAAAGTAGTTTAAACTTATGATTTTGAAACGTTGCTCTGATTCCACTTGTTGAGTCCAGTAAACAGGTTGTTAGACCTAAGTTAATGTCCCAAGGCTACCAAGAGGGGGGTAAATTAGTATTTTAAAAATTTAAACCCTCTTTGAAAATGTGTTGAACCGAAATAAAAATTTTTGTTAATTTTTTATAGAAAACATTTTTCAACCACAGAGTTTTTTAAACAAAAAATAAAATACGGAAAAGTAAAAACAGTAAAGTAAATGACACCATATTTATAGTGATTCGGTCTAAACCAGACCTACATCCACTCCCTAGAGGCACCATGTGAGTATTGCACTAATACCAATAGTGACTCTCCTTTTGCACCCACAGCAAGACGGAGAAGCCTTTACAAAACACTCTTTTCACCACTACCCGGTACGGTAGAGAATCATCGTCCTTTTACACAATCACCAGTGTTGGCAAAGAACTGTCCGTCCTTTCACACAATCCCCAGTGTTGGCAGAGAACCCTTCGTCCTTTCACACTCTCCTAGTGTGGGCAGAGAATCCTTCGGCTGTTCACACTCTCCAAGTGTAGGCAGAGAACCCTTCGGCTATTCACACTCTCCAAGTGTAGGCAGAGAACCCTTCGGCTATTCACACTCTCCAAGTGTTGGCAGCGAACCGGATCTCCTTGACAGATCTTCTCACAAGAATCTAGAAGGAAGAAAGAAAAGAGTGAAGTAATCCCAATTCACAAGTAGAGATTCTTACCTTTAAACTCCAAGTGAAGCCTTCACACTCCAGTGGTAGGAATCCTCCTTTGAATGCACTCTTACACTCTTTCCTTGGCTATTCTCTCAAAAGGAACAAAGATCAAATGACAAAAAGATTGGGTGGCAGTCTAATTTGGACTATTTATACAAAAAACAAGAAAAACTGCCCAAAAATTGCAAGTTTTCAATTCTGTACGCAGTGGATCGTCCCGTACGATCGTGAATCGTCCTGGACGATTTTACTTAAAAGCTTTGAAACGAACCTATTTGCATATGTGTATGAAATATTTTCGTACAAGCTGATCGTCCCGTATGAATGGAGTTCGTCCGGTACGAATGGTTATTACAAGGTCGGTTCCAAAAACTGTAGAAAAAACCTTTCTAAGTCGGTTAATCGTCTAGACGAAAATGTTATTCGTCTGGACGAAAATTTTATAGAGAACAGGTCGTCCTGGACGATTTTTAATTTCGTCTGGACAAAAATTTTACAGAGAGTAAATCGTCATGTACGATAATTTAATTTCGTCTGAACGAAAATCTTACAGAAACGAGATCGTCCTAGACGATATTTAATTTCGTCTGGACAAAAAAGTTACTGAGAGCAAATCATCATGTACGATAATTTAATTTCGTCTGGACGAAAATCTTATAGAGAACAAATCGTCCCGGACAATTTTTAATTTCGTCCTGGACGAATAGGACTTAGAAAAATTTTTCAAGGCAGTTCCTATTCGTTCCATGTGCTCAATAGGAGATAACTGTCTGATCGTCCCGTATGAACTGATATCGTCCCGTACGATCAGTATAAGTTTTATATGATCTCCTTATATGTGTGTGTGTATGTTTTTATTCACTCAAGTACAATCACTCCCTTTCAATTTTATTCAAAGAAAAGTACAAGCTTCAAATACACAAAGTATCTCATGCTGAATTTTATTTGAAGTATTCGTAGTCTGGAGTTCGATTTTCCTGAAGTATTAGTACACATAAGAGCAAATACAAATATTCTAAAATTGTTAGGAGATAACTACACATTTGAACAATATGTATTTGGAATCATCAAAACTATACAAGTTGTAAAAGTGTAAAACATGCAAATAGCAACTATCTTAACATTATGGATGGACTCGCATACGAATTCGTGGGGCAAGTCCTCTTATGCTAGGATTTGTGTTCGCATTGACCTCTCGCAGTGACTCCTTCTGGGGATATGGATAAATGGTATCCACGGTCATTTCTTCAAAAGCATAGAGTACGAAGGGCTCTCTAATTTTTGCTTTGACTGCGGATATCTTGGTCACACTAAGGGGAGTTGCTCGTCCAAGTTGTCTACCAACGGATTGGCCCCTTCTCTGGCTCAAGCAGCTCGGCCCGAGTTTGGAGGGACGTCCCTTGGACATCCCCTCATCAAGATTGGCACCTCATACTGAACAGGACGTGCCCAGTCGTGTAGACCAAGAGGACTCCTCTTTGGGACTTGGAATCTTGTTACCCAAAGAAGGAGAGGAAAAGCTAAGGCCATCCCGAGGCCCTTGGAGCAGGTACCAGAGAAGCTTGAAGAGGTCCGACCGTCCGTCGAGCCCCTATTGACAAGCTACAGCAGTTGGAGGATATCTCCAAAAGAATTGTTAATCCCACGAGAGCCTCCCCCAAAGATTCCAAGATCACATTCATTGCTGAAAGAGCGGTGGAGGACCCCTCTCCTAGTATGGTCAATCTCTCCAAACGACATCACAAGGCCCCTAAATCCTTCCTGGAAAAATAGTTACTTCAGATGGGGCCTATAGACACTCTGCCGAGGAAGAGACGGAAGAACCTACAAGATGACACTGGCGGGGACTTTGTCCCCTTTGGTGAACAATGAGGGATCACTTGTTTGCATGCCTGAGGGTGCAATTGGGACTCTTCCCACTACTAGGGCAACGGGATACCATTCAGCCTTCGGGCTGTTTTAAACCCCCTTATGGTATCTCCCCCCCTGGGGCGGTTCTTTGAGCTCCAACTTGTGCCTTTGGGCAAGTGACGGGGGGTCCCCTCGGCGTTACCTGAAGGGGCTCTACCTTGTTTTTCCTATTTTACTTTTTCACTGTCATTCATGTATGGACGTTTACTTTTATATGTTCAGGTCTTCTCCTTTTATTTTTTTGTCTTGGGAAGACATAGGTTTTCAGTTCCATACTAACGTTGTACCTTTGCTTATTTTATGGAATGCAAATATTCAGCCCTATTCAGCCCCCTCCCTCCTCCCTCTCTCTCTCTCTCTCTCTCTCTCTCTCTCTCTCTCTCTCTCTCTCTCTCTCTCTCTCTCTCTCTCTCTCTCTCTCTCTCTCTCTCTCTCTCTCTCTCTCTCTCTCTATCTCCTCTCCCCTCTCTCTATCTCTCTCTCCCCCCCTCTCCCTCCCTATACCTCCATCTCTCTCTCTCTCTCTCTCTCTATCTCTCTCTCTCTCTCTCTCCTCTCTCTCTCTCTCTCTCTCTCTCTCTCTCTCTCTCTCTCTCTCTCTCCTCTCTCCTCTCTCTCCCTCTCTCTCTCTCTCTCTCTCTCCTCTCTCTCTCTCTCTCTCTCGCTCTCTCCTTCTATCTACCTCTCTCTCTCTCTCTCTCTCTATCTCTCTTTCTCTCTCTCTCTCTCACTCTCTCTCTCTCTCATTCCTTGCTCTCTCTCTCTCTCTCTTCCTCTCTCTCTCTCTCTCTCTCTCTATCTCTCTTCTTCTCTCTCTCTCTCTCCTCTCTCTCTCTCTCTCTCTCTCTCTCCCTCCCTCTCTCTCTCTCTCTCTACCTCAACCTCTCTCTCTCTCTCTCTCTTTTCTCTGCCTCTCTTCCCTTGATCTCTCTATCTCTCCCTCCTCTCTCCTCTCTCTCTCTCGCTCTCTCTCTCTCTCTCTCTCTCTCTCTCTCTCTTCCCTTCTACCTCCTCTCTCTCTCTCTATCTATCTATCTCTTTGTCTCTCTCTCTCTCTCTCTCTCTCTCTCTCTCTCTCGCTCTCTCTCTCTCTCTCTCTCTCTCTCTCTCTCTCTCTCTCTCTCGCTCCTCTCCCTCTCTCTCTCTCTCCCTCCCTCCCTCCCTCTCCTCTCTCTCTCTCTCTCCCCCCTCTCCTCCCTCCCTTCCTCCCTTCCTCCCTCCCTCCCTCTCTCTCTACTCTCTTTCTCTACCCCTCTCTCTCTCTCTCCCTCGTTCTCTCTCTCTCTCTCTTTGCTCTTGCTCTCTCTCTCCCTCTCTCTCTCTCCCTCCCTCTTCCTCTTCTGGAAGGATTCCATCTTTCATAAGACTAAAATGCCTGGAAGGAGCCCCCATTATTCTTCCATAAGACTAAAATGCCTCCAGCCCCCTACCAACCGAAGGTTGAAATATGAACTCCCACTCACGCCCAGCCAGTCTATCAACGTCTCTTCTAACGAAGGATTCCATCTTTGTTTCTAGCAACCCAATGAAATAATGGTTAAGCTCACCAATCAGGTGTCGTAAGTAGAAACCTGTTTCCTTCTTACACGCACCCCTACAATTCCAACATAAGAGGCTAAACATTATCCACCAAAGGGGAAGCGTCCCCACCTCAATAAACTTCCGAAAAAACTTCCTGCCACTGAGCAGCAAATTCCCCTTCCAAGAACTTCTCGTCCACCGACCTGTCAATAACATTCACAGTATGTGCAGCGGACGAGGGAGCCACCTCCCCCTCTGAGCTCCTAGTCCTCCTAACACCTGGAAGGAGAAGCCACCCGATCCCAACCCTTCTTCCTCTTTCCAAAAGGTATGGACGTGGATCCCGTGGTTAATGAGTCCCCAGCCATTTTCAAATCACTCGGAGGCACGCAGTGAGCCCCCAATAGTCCCTGCTCGGCCAGCACCAAGCATTCGTCCTGTACCATGTCCGTAGATGGAAACTTTCCCACTTCATCAACCCTTCTCGGAGTTGTTGGAACAACCCACAAATGCCCCGCAACCACACCCAGTCCTTTGCCCAAGTCAACAGGTTGCCTATCCAAGCCAGTTTTCCTCCCCATATTCGGACCTCTATTAGTTTCATTAACTATCTTACAATTTGACCCATCAGGGGTCTCATCCATTGCCAGTGTCCCAGTAGGGGCTAGAGGTCTGGCAACCTCCCTCCAGGCCACACCGGTCAAGCGAGCCGGTCCAACATGTCCAATATATGAAGCATGAGGTCTGCCACCCCCCTGCCAGAATTTGGTCTCCTCTTTCTAGTCACAATGGTCCATTCCCCTTGGTCGACATGAACACTGCTAGAGCCCGCCCCCATCAGCTCGGACCCAGCATTCAACTCCTCACTGATCACCCGATCCTCCATCATGGTCATCGCGCCTCCAGAGCTAGTAACTGCCGAGTCCTCCCGAGGATTTCCATCCTTGCCTGAGCAAGTGGCTCCTTGCAACCGTCCGCCTTATGTCCAACCTTCCCACAACTCAAACAGATCAGAGGAATACCTTCATACTCAACGGGTTGGAAGAAGGTTCCTCCCAAACCTTTAGCCCACACCCCCTTTGGCAGTTTCTTGGACAAGTCCAGCCGGACACACACACGTGCGAAGGCACATATGTTCCACATCTTGAACAGCGGTTCACCTACCTGGATGCCAACCTAGCCAAGTTAGCCTCGTCCCAGTATTCCAGCGATAAGTTAGGGAGGCGAATCCAGACAGGAGAAGTAAACTTCCTTGTCGCACAAGCCGAGGACCCATCACTCCATTGCTCAACTCCGATAATCTGACCGACAACATACCACGACCCCCCAATCAGGACCTTTTCCCTCGCTTCAACGTTCTCAAACCAGCATAAGAAGCAATCAGACCCAAGAGGAGTAATCTGAGATCAGCCAAGGTACCCCCACTTCCTCTGGAGTTTGTTCTGGACAACCCAGAAGGGCACACGACGGCCCAATAAGCTCCCAACAAACGGCTGGCTCAGTTTTTGAATTTCCCTCTCGCCTTGTCCAAGTCCAGCTTCACCACTCCATCATCCCTGATGAAGTTCCTAACATCATCCCTCAAGTACAATTCCAAAGGCAACGTCTTCTTCCATGCACCATCACTCAAGTTATTCCCAAACACCGCCCTCCTTGCGGGACTGGTTTGGCCCCGTGGGCGCTGCATATTTGGGGCAACCCTAGGGGCATTACCATAAACACCTTATGAGCTAACAAGAGCACTAACAAAATAAGAGCCCGAGGGCACCTCCTGAGCACAAACGGTAGCAAACACCTCCCCACCCGGCTTATTATTCTCAGCAACACTACCCACCACATTTCGACCCAGCCTAGGCATGGAATTATCAACCCCCAAGCCGACTTTCCTGTCGTCCCGACCCACGACAGACTTGCCCAGGTCCTGCAACCGAGACATGTTCCCGAAGGTGAAACATGGTTGATCGGGTTCAAACATGGTGGGGTTGTCCATCATGTTCTTTACCTCACTGTATTTACCAGAGGTACCCGATATATACACACAGACAACCATCCCCCCAAGCACTCCAGCGAACAACAAGAAAAGTTCTTATGAGGAAGAGAAGACAAAAAAACCCCAACTATACCACCCAATCATAACAAAAAATTACATTATGAACCAAAATGGTAGTAAAGAAGAGATTAAACAAGCAGCTTTCAGCAAGAAGATCCGACGAGCAGCAGGAAGAAAATGATGAACAGCCTTCAGTCCAGATCTGCAAAAGCAAAACCAAAACGAGCTCCCAAAAAGCTCATCTGGACCAAAACGAGCTCCCAAAAGAGGCTATCTGGACTCAGAGAATAATATATATGATTGTTATGAGTCCTGGTTGCCCAAAGGCCATCCAAGGAACTCAGCGGGAGCTTCATCATTGTCCAGCCAGACCGACTGCAACCAATCAACGGGCCAATAGTACATAGAGAAATACAGCACTGAACCACCATAACAACAGCAAAAAGCCCACAGTACCAGCAATTTCCAACCTCAGTCCAGAATCTCTTTGAATTTATCTTTGAGTCTATCATAATGCTTCCAATTAATAACCTTAGCTCTAATAGCATGAATGATCACACGCAACAGCTCAATGTTATTCCTTCTTAAAGAAGAGAATTTCCTGCCATTTCTCTCCCTCCAAATCCAGTAAACCAAGATAGAGATAACCAAGAAGCAAAACTGAACATCAATTTTGTTAAAATCTCTAATACTACTCAAGAAATCATAGACCTGAAGCAAATTCGGTCTGAGGTAGAAACTTTTCATAACAGGAAACAGAGCAGTAATAATATTAAAACTAAAGTCACATTCAAAGAACAAGTGCGAGTGACTTTCACGATTAGAAGCACAAAATGAGCAAGCAGCAGAAACAGAAATTCCTCTAAAGATAAGCTGATCAGCAGTTTTAAGTTTGCTTTGCAAAGCCATCCAGACATAGCACGCGTACCTCAAAGCATAGCCCTTAGTCCAAACAAATTTTGCCCAGTTAACATCATCCATAAAAGAGAAGTATGATTTAGAGAAAATAAAACCTTGAAGGAGAAACAACACCATCCCAGTTAATGGTGTTAGGCATAGAGCTAAAATTAACCAGCAAAATTTGAGAAGCAATATCAGCAGGCAACCCAGCAGGCAAAATCCAATTATCCAGTGCAAAGACATCAGAGAGTTTCAAGCTAGAGAAGGACAAAGGGCAAGATAGCTCAGCCAATGATTTTTTGCTGCACCAAGGATCCCAAAAAAATGAGAGATTACTATTGTTCTTCACAGCCAAGGTAACAGAATCTTTCATACCAACAGCTTTGAGGCAGCATAATTTTCCAAAATTTAGAGGCACTAGGTGGGCAAGGTTTCCAAGGGGAACCAAATTTCTCCCTAAACCAATGACCCAGAATATTATCAGAGTTAAACATCTTAAACAGGAAAGAGCAAGCCAAATTATGATAAAGAGCATCAAAACTGGGTAAACCTAGTCCACCTTTACACTTAGGAGAAGCAACAGTAGTCCAAGATATGAGGTGCAGTTTTTTCTCTTTGATGTTACCAAAAAACAAGAATTTGGCACACAATTTAGAAATCATTTTACAACAAGCTTTTGGCAAAATGCTTCCACGAATCCAGTAAGCAATGGTATTGCAAATAGTAAATTTTAAAAACTGCACTCTCCCAGCAAAAGATAAGAATTTGACCTTCCAGCCATCAAGCATTCTAATAATTTTGTCCAATAAAGGCTGAAAGTGCAGGAATTTAAGTCTACCAGCAGTGATGGGCAAACCCAGGTAAGTGAAGACCTCCACAATATTAGAAATACCGAGACAAGCAGACAAAGAGGAAATAAGAGAATGTCTAACATTTTTAGAAAACATCAACATGCTTTTGCTGGGATTAATACAAAGACCAGTGACCTCTGAGAAGTAGTTCAAAGTATTAATAAGAGTAGTAGAATTTTCCAAGGAAGCCTTCCCAAACACCAAAAGGTCATCAGCATACATCAAATGACTTAAAGTGCAACTTTGATTGTAAACCCCTTGGAATTGAGCTATCTGAGTGGACTCCAAAGAAGAGGAAAGGCCATCCATAACAACACAGAATAATAAAGGGGATAAAGGGCAGCCTTGCCTTAAACCAGAAGTAGAATTAAAAAGAACCCCTCTAACACTCCATTAACAGAGACAGAGAAATAAACATCAGTAATACACCCTTTGATCCACTGAACAAATGTATCCGGGAAACCTTTTTGAATAAGTCTTTGAAGCAAGAAGGAACGAGAAACAGAATCAAAAGCTTTTTTAACATCCAATTTGGCACAGAAGGAATCCCTGTTTCTTTTGAAGTCCCTAAGAATCTCAGAAGCAAGGATAATGTAGTCTGTGGAGCTTCTTTTAGCAACAAAGCCAGATTGACTGATGTTAATAATAAAAGGTAAAATGGGCTTCATCCTATTAGCAAGAACCTTGGCAACAATTTTATAAAAAACATTGCATAATGAAATAGGACGATAATCAGATATTGAGTTGGAGTGAGTACCCTTAGGAATAAGAGTAATGACAGTCGATTTGGCCCCTCTAGGCATGCACCCAGTGGAGAAGAAGTGCTTAATGGCTGAACAAAGTCTAAACCCAGTAATTAACCAAGTTTTCTGATAAAAAGCATACGAGAAGCCGTCAGGACCCGGAGAAGAAGAGGCTTTCCCCTCAAAACCACCTTCTTAATTTCTTCATTAGTAATAGGAACAATCAAACCAGCCAGAAGATGAGGGGGAACAGAATTTCCAGCAGGAATATTGAAAGAATTAGCTAAAGGTGGAGCCGGAGCATTAAAAAGGGATTGAAAATGATCAACTAGAGACTTAGAAATCTCAGCATGAGTGGACACCAGACCCGTGGGAGTGTTGAGTTCTTTGATCATGTTCCTATTAGAAGTAGCTCTAATCTTGGCATAAAGGAACCCAAGATCATCCTCACCCTTAGAAAGCCAAAAAGCCTTAGCTCTCTGAGATACCCAAGAAGCCCAATCCAGTTGAGCAGCAGCTAATTGTTCATTAATACTCTTAAGTGAAGCATTCAAATTCCAGCTCAGGGGATCCCCTTGAATGTGCTCTAAACAGATAGCTTGCTTATTTTTTAATTCCAGAATCTTATTAGAGATAAAATTGGAAGAGCACCAATTTTTATTTTTAATCACCAACTTAAGGGAGATAAGGCTATCATAAAGAGAAGCAATAGGGTTAGCTGCAATGGGCCTATTAAAGGCATTAAGAAGTTCAGTCCAGAAGTCATCCAAGTTAATCCAAAACTCTTTAAACATGAACCTAGGAGTCCCCTTAAAAAGATTGCTGGTAAGAAGAATGATGGGGGCATGATCAGATCCAGAATGAGAATCCAC
>CM033685.1:39444961-39801676 GCA_019514585.1 Dendrobium officinale | reverse complement strand
AGTTGCCGCCATAAATAATTAAGGTATTCTGTATTTTTGGAAATCGGCCAGGACAATCTTGGATCGGCCTGGACAATATTTTACAATTATGCCTTAATTGATCAGACAAATCAAGGAAGTAATTAAGGATGATTGATACGATCATATCGGCCTGAACGATCCTCAGGATCGGCCGGGCCGATCTGTTCAAAAACCTTAGTTACTCCTGGACGATAAATATTGGCCAGCTTGAATTCAGGGCGATGCTATGGATGATTTTCCTCTGATTTGAACTTATCATCCGGGACGATCGTGAGATCGGCCTGGACAATCAAGCCAATTTTAAATCATCCATTTTCCATTCAGGGCAATGCTCTGGCCGATCTTCTGAGATTTGTACTGATTGGCCTGAATGATGTCCATATTGGCCTGGACGATATTATCGGCAACTTGCAATTAATAAGCTCCTTTGAAGCTCTTCTATTTAAGGGCTCTTATTCAATGTTTTGAATAATCTTGTGCTGCTGCTCTGACCTGAGAAGACCTTAAGGAGAGAAAGAGAGAGATGGAGAGAGAGAGGATCTTGTGAGGGGGAGCTTGTGAGGGGATTCACGAGGGTTGCTTCAAGGATCGCTCTGCTTCTTCTTCGTCTAGAGTTTCTTATCCGTGGAAGGGTTGGTAGTGGTAAGGATTCAGCATCTGATTGTTGTTCTCTGCCATTTTCAGGAGGAAACAAAAGGAGATAGGTTCTCTGCCTTGCCGGGGTGGAAAAAAGAGGTTCTTTGTAAAGGCTTCTCCGCCTAGCTATGGGGGCTAAAGGAGAATCACGATTGTAGTGCAATACTCAGAGGGCTCCTCCGGGGAGTGGACGTAGGTCGAGTTGAATGAACCACTATAAATTTATGTGTTCTTCTTTCTTACTTCCGCACTTTAAATTTTCGCGCTTCTTTTTTTGTGGTGTGATTTTGGTTTATGAGATTTTACTTCTTTGTGAAAAGAAAATTTTTAAAATACCAATTCACCCCCCCCCCCCCTCTTGGTTAGCTTGGGCCAGTTCTATAGGGCTTAACATCCCTAACGAACTTTCAAGTGGTATCAGAGCGGGGATTCATAAAAAATTAGTTTAAAAACTTTTTGAATTTTGATCCAGGCTAACCTTGGGAATCGTAACACTACAGAAGGGTATTTTATTACCCGACCTCCCCTGTTTGATAACCTACCTTTTGATTTCTGGAAAACCCGCATGTCGACGTTTTTATAATCTACTGATTATCTCATGTGGATGCTTATCAAAGAAGGTTATTCTCCACCTAGTGAAATTAATGGTGTTAAAACTGAAATTGCTTTTACTGAATGGACTTTCGATGAAAGAGATTTAGCCCAATTAAATGCAAAATATTTGAACTATTTTTTCTGTGCTTTCAAATCTGAGGATTACATGTGTGTCTCCACTTGCAAAATAGGTATGGAAATTTGGGATAAATTGTGTATCACTTATGAAGGCACTAATAAAGTTAAACAATATCGTTTGAACATTCTCTTGCATGACTACGAACTTTTTTGTATGAAACCTCATGAATCAATTTCTGACATGTATACTAGGTTTACTCAGATTGTTATTCATTGCATGCCTTAGGAAGAGAACTTTCGAATTTTGAAAAAGTAAACAAAATTTTGAGATGCTTACCTTCGTCATATGATGCTAAAATCACTGAATCTAAGGATTTGAACACTTATTCTATTGATAACTTACTTGACTCACTCATTGCTTATGAGCAAGGGGTGAATCAAAGAAATCTTGATGCATGTGAGAAGAAGAAGGAGAAAATAGTTGCACTGAATGCGCACAAATCAGATTCTAAAACTTCCGGGTCTGAAAGCGATGGAGTTGCCTTCATCACAAGGAAATTCAAAAGCTTTCTAAGGAAGAAGCAAAAGCATCATTGGAGAAAAAGTAAGGATCATAAATATTCTAAAGGATCTTCTGATGTCGTTTTTTATGAATGCAGAAAGTCTGGACATGTGAAAGCCGATTGCCTGTTGGTGGAATTTTGAAAACATATTTTAAAAATATTGGGTTTCTTTGGGACTTAAAATTAAATTCTAAAATCGAATTGTTTCGTTAAAAAAAAATATATCACCTCGAGAGGTGAGAATAAAATTTCATAACGGTATTCAGATTTAGAATTATGAAATTCATCTTAAATATTATGACCGGATGCTAAAAAGAACTTCATATGGCCCCGAGGGGTCAAAATGAGGTTCAACTGAATATCCAGCTACAATATTCAAGAAGTGTGATCGTTAGGTTCACATCCAAAGCCTTATCAAAGAAAGATGTATCTCCCCGAAAGGGAGAAAATATCATTCGATGATAATTCTTTGAATATGATAACAATGATCACTAGTATTTAAGTTTTTCCAAAGAAATCCAATTGAGTTTTGAAAAATCAATTTTTAAAATCAGGTGCGTGTGTGGTTCTAAATCTCCTACGAGCGCAAGCCCTCGTAGTTAATTACATCGTAAGAAAACGAGGTCTCCTACGAAAACTCTCGATTAAAATAACGGCAAAATTTTGTTAGAATTTCTAGGAGTGATATCAAAAAGAGAAGTGAATTTTGGAAACTCAAAAGGGAATGGATCAAAATTGAGCAATTATTAACGGAGTTAAAGAAGGAGAGGTAGGGGACATTTTAAGATTCCAGAACCATCCGGAAGTGTCCCAACTTAATCTAAGTGTTGGGCTTTATGTTTTGGATTTGAAATGATATTTAATTAGAGTTGAGCATTTTATTAGAAATTTGGGATTATATTCCCGAAGTTTGGGGTCTTATAATCAAAGATCTGCCCCAGATCCTAAATCTATTTTGGACACTGGACCACAGTCGTCCGATCCTAACTAATGCAGTGCAAGGTCTGGACTTACCCCGGCCTGGATTGGGGAGCCAGCTAACCACCTAGTCGATTTAAAATAGATGAATCTGGTCTTTTATGAAAGAGTGGTAGGGACGTTATAATTAAAGTTTTGGAGAGTTGGGGCCGACATCTAGAGATTCTCCTAATTGGCCCCTTTGACTTATGTTGGGTGCTAAAATGCTAAGGACTATGAAATTAAAATTTTGACTCTTTAATTTGTATCTAATGCAATGCATGCTGGTTAACAACCTCAAATCAAATATGCTTGAAATTTTTAAAAAAAAACAGGCTTATAAAATAATTTTTTAGAAGACTGGACTTCCCCAGGTCCGGCACCTCGTCCTCATAGGTCAGACTATCCGGACTCTACCCGCAGGCGGGGAAGGGTCTAAAGCAAGGAAAGAGTAATGCAGAAATATGCATGCGACCCCGGGGTCGATCCCCGGCTAATTCCCTAGATTCGTTATCTTTCTATGTTATTTAGACTCATTAAAATTTTAGACTTTTAAATTATGAATAGAAAACTTTCACACCCTCACGAGTCTCACGTATCCAGGCGAAAACAAAAAGGCGGCATGCAATCGCCAAAAAAAAACTAGCAAAAACAAGTAATCCTAAAGGCATTCAAATCATCACATCAAATATAAATTAATTAATAAATGTCCATAGGCAGAATTGCCCTGCTTATTACAAACCAGAATATTACAGAAAGTAAAGTGGCCGGGCACCACTGACAACAACCCGGATTCTAAACCTAGTAATGACGCAAGTTATTTTGAGTGGGATACTCTTAATCTTCAAATCTTCAAGTCTTGAATCTCATTCTTCTTTGGACTCCTTTTCTTCAATCTTCTTGGAATCTTCGTAGTAGATTACCCAAATGGACAAGAGGGCACTTCCTTTAAGGGGAAGGCCACTCTTTCCTCTTTGGGTAAAGAAAAGGTACGATCCAAATTTGGATTTCCAAATGGAAAAGGAGTATTCCCTAAAGGGGTATCCTTTCCTCTTTGGAATCCAAGCTTTGGATCTATGTATCCCAACTCAAAATCAACTCTCACAACACTTGACACTTACACAAATTACATTTATATCAAAATAGAAATCTAGACTCACCTGCAGGGTTATCCTAAGCAATTAATATATATATAAAGCAGTTATTCCCAAGCAGTTGTATATGAGCAGAGAAAAAAAAAAAAGCACACTGGCCACGCTCTTTTTATGATTTGGGGGGCTTTAGCAGCTGAAGCACCTGTGCAAAGAGTTTATAATATTTATGCATTTTTTTATTTGCCCCCTTTTTATATTGCCCTGCATGAGCGTGGCCACCTGCAGAAAACTGTGTCAACATCCAGATCGTACCTAACCTAAGGGTAATCTAGTCGCCAAACACATCAATTCATCCACAGAGTACAGAAAAAGTAAGCAGACACAGCAAAGCAATTTCATCCACAACATGCAGTGAAAACTACGAAAAAATCCGGGCACACAGCAGCAGTAAAGTAAACACCGGCCTAACCTAGATCTAGAGTTGGTTGTCCTAGCACATCATCTAAAGTGTGTGAGAAAGGTCGTGTGGCTGGGGTAGATCCTAAAGTGGGTTATTAATTGAAGTTGTCTAAAAGTGTGGATTTGTTAAGGCTTAGGAGGGAACTTAGATTAAAATTTAAGTATTAATGAATTAAGAATTTTAATTAGGCATATTTTAAAAGTTAATTGATTACTACCTTTGTTTCACACCGAGGCCGTGAAGTTTATTTCACCTTCCTTGGGGCTAAGCTAATAGCCTCGTAGGCCTGGGTTACCCAGTAGCAATCGGGGTTGATTAAGTTATTTAAATTGGTTAGAATTAAAAGAGTGGATTAATATTAAAAATAAGTTAGTTACTTATCTTAAAAGCTTGATTAATTTAAGTTTTCCATTAATTGATTCGTGGCGTTGTGCCACCAGGCTCGAGGAACCAGCCTCCTTAGGACACTTAGCCCCGCAGCCCGGAGTAGTCCAGCCGATAAACCAAATTAATGTAATTGAATTAAGGATTTTTTTAAAATGTTAAATAATTAAAAATTAATCCATTTTAAGGTTTGACACCCTTTAGAATTCATTCGTGGCGTTGTGCCACCAGGCTCGAGGAACCAGCCTCCTTAGGACACTTAGCCCCGCAGCCCGGAGTAGTCCAGCCAATAAACTTCAACTTTAGGGCGGTTGTTGTGTTTTAAAGGATTTGTTAAGTGTTTTAAGCATTAAACCAATATTCTCTGAGTTTTAGAATGATTTTGAGCTTTTATGAATTTTTTAGAATATTTTAATGAATTGATTAAAGGGTTGAAAATTGACTTTTTGATTAAGCTCAAATTCTGGAATGTTTGTATTTTATTAAAATATTAGGCCTTACTACGATCAGTTAGAAGGTAAGTACGTTGAAAAATCGGATTTTTCTACATTTTTATTACGAAGGTTTGAAGTTTTGAACTAGTTTTAACTACGGTTTGACCAATTTGTTGACTTTTTAAAATATTGCAAATCTCTGGAATTTAATATTTTTAATAAATATTAGACCTTATTAGGAATTGAATGCAAGTGAGTTTGGGTGATTTGGATTTTTCTGGAATGAGTTATGGATTATCGAAGTTTGGGCATTTTAATGAATTTTGGGAACTTCTTAATTAGAGGACCTCTTTGTGATTTTGCTTCAAACGAGTTCCCAATCTCTTGAAGACACCTCCAAAGGTCAAAAATAACCTAAGGAGGGATCCCCAAGTGTTTGGGAGATTTTGGGATTTTTTAATTATTATTAATTAATTATCTTAATTAAAAAAAAAAGATTTTCACTTAAAATTAAATTAGGGTTTAGATTGTTGTCAAATCAAGGGGCTTCCAATTATCATGGATTAAGGACTAGATTCTGGTCAGTTTGAGGGTTTATATGCAGTTTTTGGATTTAAAATGGATTTATTACAATTTTAGAAGTTTTAAAGGCTTAATTAAGGGTTTAAGACTTAGAAAATTAATTAGTGGTCTTAATGATTTCAAAAATCAGTAAAATAAATTGTCTAAGGCTAAGAATGTCACTAAGTTTAAATGGTTCAAATTCCAAGTCAAATGGATATCAATTCTAAGCACAATATATTTTCTAAGTTTTCTACTCAAAGCTCCTAATCATTGTCCTTAATTGTGTCACTAGTTTTGAATAGGTTCAAATCAAAGTTCCTCTAACCCTTTGAGTAAACATGGCATGCATACACAAATAGCAAGCAAACAAGTCCTTAGGTCTAGGAGAGCCTAGGCTAGGTGGTGTGTGCACCTTAAGCATGCAATTAACTAATTAACATAATTAAGACAAAATTAGTGAATAATCAAGGAATGATTATCCACTAATCATCCCCTTCATTTCTATTCAAATATGCTCAATCTACATTTAAGATTTCAAATGACCTCTTGAACATTTAAAGATTTAAATAGATATAGCCTCAAAATATATTTTAAAATATATAAATATAAATGGATATATATATATATATATATATATTATAAAATAATTAAAAATACTATTAAAATACATTTTGATGAGTTGAAAGACCCATTGATCTCCAGAGAAGTTTGATAAAAAAAAAAATTTTAATTTTCAAAATATTTAATATTTAGTTAAATATAAAAAAAAAAAAAAAAAAATATTAAGATATTCAAATGATTCCAATTAATATCAAAATCTGTTCAAATAATATTGAAAATTTTCCTGGAGATCAGCCATGCACTCAAAGACATGCATGCCAAATTTCAGATAAAAATAATTTATACATAATTAATTAAAAATAAAATACACATTTCTGTATTTCTCAAATTACCATTAAAAATAATAGATAAAAAGGTTTGATTTTATTTTTAAAATAAACTAGACAGAATACTGAAGAGAATGATATATTATACTCATTTTTTGGTTCTGTATTTAATTTTACTATGATTTTTTAAAGTTTTCTGAAATTAAAACAAATTAAAACACATTTTCCTTAATTAAACGGCGGCGGTCAGACACGCGGCACGCTCGGATTCGCGGGATCGAAACCGCGTGACGGCGGGGACACGCGTCGGCCGCGGGCCGCTTCACGCGGTTTTCACTTAACCACGTCAGCGGCTCATGGCAGCCGTTGGATTAACCGCGGGTTCAATCAAACGGCTGAGATCAGATCCCGCGGTTTGATCTCATCAGGAGAAGATCAAACGGCGGAGATTTGATCCCGCTGTTCCGAATGGACGGCCCTGATCTCGCCGGACGGCTGATCAAACGACAGATCGAACGCGTGGTTGGATCAGACCGCGGAAGGGCTCGATCTGGACCGTTGATCGAACGATCAACGGTCCAGAAAACGTACACTCACCGGAAAACCGTGAATGACGCCCTAGAAAAACGTTTTTTGCCCTCGTTCTCTCGATCGGATTGATTATTTTCAATGAAATTTTAAACTTAGATTGAAGACATGAACAGAAATCGTGGGGAAGGGTTTGTTTCAGCCAAAACCCTAAAAAAATAAAGCTATTTAGATCTAACTAATGTGAACTAGATCTAGGGTTTTAAGGAGTTATACCGTTAGATCTTCGAAATTTCTGGATGGATGAGCTTGTAGACTGTCCAAGTGAAGATCCCCAGCACGAACCCGAGCTCGAACACGTCTGGATCGACTGCTATAGGCTTGGGACGGTCTAGGTGGTGGTTTCGCCGGAGAACTCGCCGCCGGTGACGGGCAACCACTTGGATTTTGTAGTGGGGAGGTAGAGGAGGCTCTGGAGATCCAAAACGAATTGAGAACTCGCTCTGGGAGGCTAGGGTTAGTGAGAGAAGGTGTTTTTGATCGATGCTTCAAAAGTCACCTTTTTTCCCTATTCAAGCGGCCTGGGCTGGATTGGATGGCTGGGATCGACTCTTGGACTCTCCAGATGATGCCACCTGTCCCTGGGAAAGCTGGAAGGCTGCGGCAAGGGCTGGACATGCCTCATTCCCATTGGGTGGACTTGGGATGAGTGGAGGGGAGCATTGCCACTTATGGCTAAACAAGGGGTGGAGCTCGGTTAGGGAGCCTATTAGGGAGCTTTAGGGCACTAATAGGTCGGCCTTGGGGAGTTAAATCAGGGAAAAAAAGGTGTAAAAGGCTGATTAGGACCTTTTAAAAGGGTCTAAACCCTTGGTTTGACTAAATCGACCAGTCAACTGGTCAATGAGGCTGATGTGGCATCCAAGCAGGTCATGGAGCCTTTCCAAATGGCTGGATGGGTGTGGCTTGAGCTAGGTTCAACGGGTTGAAGGGTTTGACCATACAAATGGTCCTTTAAGCTTTGAGTTGACTGGTTGACCAGTCAACCCCATCAAGGGTTATGGAATTTTCACCTAGGTAATTCAAATGGGTTGATTAGGTGGATTGGAGGGTGGTTCCAAGAGCCATGCATGTCAATTGAATCAAGAAGGCTTAATGGGCCTTTAATGGGCTTTTTAGGCCAAAACTGGTTGACTTGGTCAACCAGTTGGGTTCAGGGGCTAGAAATGGATTCAACAAATTCAGAATGTCATCCTGAGTCTACTGGATGTGGTCCCAGGGTTTGGAGGGGTCAATTTGGTCAAAATCACTATTTGAACCCTTAAGGGCTTGTTTGGTCAACCTAGGTTGACTTGGTCAACCAGGTTGACCCAGGGTCTGGGTTTGGGCTCAACAGGTTTGAAATGATACTTTAAGGTTAATGGAAGTGGTTGGATGACTTAGAGAGGTCATTTGGGTCAAAACACATGTTTGGACCCTTAAAGGGCCTCTTGGGTCAAACCAGTTGACTTGGTCAACCAGGTTGACTCAAGGGTTGGAAATAGGTTCAAAAGATTTGAAATGACATTTGAAATTTGTCAAAGGTGGTTGCATCCCATTTGGAGCTCATTTGGTTTGAAATCCCTATTTGAGCCCCATAGGGGTATTTTGGTCAATTTTGACCTATTGGTCAACTATGGTCGAGAATGGGTCTGAAAAATGCAGTTTACTGCTCAATGGGTTAAAATCAAGGGTCTGGAAGTGATTGGAGGCTTGGATAAGGGTTCCAAGGTCAAGATCTCAAAGGGGTTAGGCTCAGTGGCATAGGCTGTAAATATTTGAAGGTTTTACAGCCTTTGAATTTTAATTCAGATTCTGGGGTTAGAGACCTCAGAATGAGCTCAAAGTTGGAGGGTAACCTCTAGAGATATGTCTTATCACTTTGCAAGTGGTAGACTCTGAATCAGAGGTCATTTGACTGGGTTTCAAAGTATTTGAAAAATCAATAAAAAAAAGGCCTTCAGGACTAAGCCTTTGAACCTTGGATTTAAGTCTGGATTTCTGGATTTGGAATGGATTTTAAGCTTGAATGATTATTATTGAAGTATCCAAATTATTTACAATCATGTGGTGATTGTTAATTAATGGATAGGATCAAAGCTAGATTGAAGTTTGGATCAAAGTCTAAGTTGAAGTTTGGATTGTCAAATTGATTGGATCAAAGTTTGGATATGTTTGAAACTTGAATTAATTTGGATTTGAATTGAATGAAGTTTGAGATTAGAATTGATCAAGGGTAGGGATTAACTTGAAGTTGGAGTTGGTCAAAGGTAGAGATTGATTTGAGGTTGGAATTAATCAAAGGTAGGGGTTGATTTGAATTTGGATTGGTCCTAAGATCTAGAGGGGTTCTAAGATCTAGGGTCTAGAAAAGAATCTTAAGCTCTAGAGTAGGCCCTAAGGTCTGGTTCTAGGAAAGGATCTTAAGGTCTAGAGTGGATCCTAAGGTCTGGCTCTAGGAAAGGATCTTAAGGTCTAGAGTGAATCATAGGATCTAGAATTAATCTGGAGTTTGGAAGGGCCTTAGTGACCTCATACAAAAATGAGGTCAACAAATGGACCCCCAATGTGTGTGGTAGAAGGAACTTCTGCTGCACACATTGGCGTTGACCGAATAGAAGTAGGATCTTAAGGGTGTAAGGGAGGGGATCACCCAACCTAAGGCCCATAGGATGCTAATAGAAGGCTTACACCTAATGGACAGGAGAGCTGGATAAACCAAGGTAGGGAGTACCTAACCTTGGGTGTAAGGAAGGGCATCACCCAACCTTAGGCCTATAGGATGCTGATAGAAGACTTACTCCAAATAGGCAATAGGACTGGAAACCAAAGTAGGGAATACCTAACTTTGGGTCTAAGGAAGGGCATCACCCAACCTTAGGTCTACAGGATGCTGATATAAGACTTACTCCTAGTAGACAGATCAACTGGGAAACCAAGGTAGGGAATACCTAGCCTTGGGTCTAAGGAAGGGCATCACCCAACCTTAGGCCTATAGGATGCTGATAGAAGACTTACTCCTAATAGGCAAATTAACTGGGAAACCAAGGTAGGGAATACCTAGCCTTGGGTCTAAGGAAGGGCATCACCCAACCTTAGGTCTACAGGATGCTGATATAAGACTTACTCCTAGTAGACGGATCAACTGGAAACCAAGGTAGGGAATACCTAGCCTTGGGTCTAAGGAAGGGCATCACCCAACCTTAGGCCTATAGGATGCTGATAGAAGACTTACTCCAAATAGGCAAATTAACTGGAAACCAAGGTAGGGAATACCTAGCTTTGGGTCTAAGGAAGGGCATCACCCAACCTAAGGTCTACAGGATGCTGATAGAAGACTTACTCCTAGTAGACGGATCAACTGGAAACCAAGGTAGGGAATACCTAGCCTTGGGTCTAAGGAAGGGCATCACCCAACCTTAGGCCTATAGGATGCTGATATAAGACTTACTCCAAATAGGCAAATTTACTGGAAACCAAAGTAGGGAATACCTAGCTTTGGGTCTAAGGAAGGGCATCACCCAACCTTAGGTCTACAGGATGCTGATAGAATACTTACTCCTAGTAGACGGATCAACTGGAAACCAAGGTAGGGAATACCTAGCCTTGGGTCTAAGGAAGGGCATCACCCGACCTTAGGCCTATAGGATGCTGATAGAAGACTTACTCCAAATAGGCAAAATTAACTGGAAACCAAAGTAGGGAATACCTAGCTTTGGGTCTAAGGAAGGGCATCACCCAACCTTAGGTCTACAGGATGCTGATAGAAGACTTACTCCTAGTAGACGGATCAACTGGAAACCAAGGTAGGGAATACCTAGCCTTGGGTCTAAGGAAGGGCATCACCCGACCTTAGGCCTATAGGATGCTGATAGAAGACTTACTCCAAATAGGCAAAATTAACTGGCAAACTAGGATGGTGCCACGAAGGGCGTACTCCACCACTAGCGAGTGTGAATCAGGATGGTGCCACGAAGGGCGTACTCCACCACTAATCCCCAAGTCAAATGCCAGGGTGGTGCCACGGAGGGCGTACTCCACCACTAGCAGGTGTGAATCAGGATGGTGCCACGAAGGGCGTACTCCACCACTGATCCCCAAGTCAAATGCCAGGGTGGTGCCATGGAGGGCGTACTCCACCACTAGCGGGTCTAATCCTAAGGGAAGGAAGGACCTAACCTTAAGGAAAAGAGAACTGAAAACGATTGATTGATGATTTTTGAATTGATTTGATTTCTATGAATTTGAAGGGTTGAATTTGATGTTTAATTTGATCCTCATTATGCACGATACTTCTTAAAGAACCACCCAAATGAAAGGAAGCATCTGGTGGTATCTTCAAAATTAATCAATTGTCATGAACCTCCCTTATAGATTATCTCTAAGGTGGTCTATCCAGCCAACATTGATTCAAAGCTTACATTGATCTTATGGACTAAAATTGGTCTCCAGAGGACTATAGCCAAGTCTCCTACTTGGAAAGTCCTGAGGTAACACAATTTTATCACGAGCTTGAATCATACGTGACTTATGTAATTTCAAATTTTATTGAGTTCAAAACAACTTTCTTCAAGGCCTTCAAGATCCTCCAATTGGAGTCAGGCACTCTACTTAGTTGTGACTCAATTTTGAAAGTCAATTTCCAACGATGTAAAACACACCTCCATATGAGAACAAGCTTGGACCCAATATAGAGTGTTATTTCACAAAGTGGATCTTAATAGAAATGATGCATATATTTAAGGACTCGCATATATCTCTCAAGAATGGGATTTAAATTTTTATCCAGAATAGAAGATTCATTCTTTCTATTGAAAATTTCCTCTTAATCATTTTGACCCTGTCAGAACGACAAGTGGGAACAAATTCAAAAGTATAGTGAGAAGTAGAGTGACCCCAATTGACCCGAAAAGAGCCAAGGGTTTTGGATTTTGTTTACTCAGATCAAGTTTCATAGAAACTGAACTAGAGTCTCCCTTATAGAAATTTTGAATTAAAATCAATTTCAAAAGGACTTAAGTTGGATCAAGAAATTTAATTTTTTCAATTCTCTTGCATAAAATTTTCTATCTAATAAACTGTCCACGCATGAAAATAAATCTAGATTCGAGATTTTTCAAAGTCAAGCTATTAAATATGATCGGGCTCTTTGCGATTTAAGGATTTAAAAAGGAATGAAGCCTCTTTCACTTTCTTTTTTTTGTGACATGCTTTGCACATCTTTTTATTTCTTTGGCGCACTTTGCGCTTTTTTTTTAACTTTTTTTTTAATGCACTTTGTGCATCCTTTGAATTTTTTTTTAAACAAGAGGCTTCACTTTCTTTAAAACCTTAACATGATTGCTCTTTTTTTTTTAATCCAGGATTATATCGCAAGTATAAGAGAAGGAAATTCATTCTCTTATCCAATGAAGAATAATCCCCAAATTGGACCCAATCTTTTGATAAGAAAATATTAACTTGACTTAGAAAATCATTGAATAGATTTAGAACGTGCAAGAGAAGCCTATAAGATAAAAAGTTGCAAGAAGATGGAGAGGATTTTCATTTCAAAAACCAACTTAAGTTTGATACAAATTTTAATTCAAAAAATCAAATTAACCCGCAGAAGCGGCGGGAGGGAGGGGCCTTTAAAGATCCAGTGGGGTCAACCACAACTCTCTCCTATTTTTGATTTAAAGTAGAGGTCAATTTTCATTAAAAAGATGGATCAAATATCTTGAAAATTTTGACCCGTTACACTTGTGAAATAATATGATTTCCTTCAAAGTAGCAAGTCCAGGTGGCAAGACCCAATCAATGTAAATTATATTTCTACAATCTCTTAAGAGGAAGAGATTGTTGTGTGGTCTGCACTATCCCTTAATAGTGCTGCATCATTTCAATCTAAGGATCTATCACGATAGGACCTATCTAGAAGTTAAATTCAGATTGTGTCACTATCTGATAAGATCTCAAATCCATCATTATTCCCCTCCCTAATTACTAGTGATCTAGCAATTATGAGAGTGGCACCCCGAGCGGTTTCTACACCTCCTCCTCTATAGATGATATAGTAGGGCACATATAGTAACGTGACCTAACATCATCCAGTAGAGTGGATGGGTCATAACCCTCAATTGGGAGCCTATAGTTTATTATTATTGATTGCTCAATTTAGATTTTGGTAGATCTTTTATGTGCAATAGTCAAAAGGGCAAAGTGGATATCACGCTATCATTCTCACAACCTCCCTTCCTTGAGTAAGAGGAAGTGGGTGGAAGTGGCTTCCACCAAAGAGGGGGTATGTGAGAGGAGCAATGAACCCTCCATTAGCCTCAAATTTGACTTACTCTTAAGGCTTTTGATTCAGCAATCTTTCTAGCCTTTTGAGTACATTTGATTTCCTTGAATTAAGAAAATGTGATTTAAATCAACTGATTTTGAAATGGAATTGGAATCTTGAAATCAATTGATTTTTTTTTAAATTTTGGAACTCAAAATATTAAGTTTTCACTCAACATGAAGGTTCACAAAATTGACAAGAAAATCTCAAGAGTTGGGCTTGACTCTCTCATTCCACCAGCTAACTAGGGATGAAATGTCAAAGCTTAGATTTGGTTGAGAAAATTTGAACTTAATATTGAAATTAAATGGATTTTCTTCAAATTTCGAAACTCAACATGTTAGATTTTTTTTTGCCATGCAAGTTTACAAAATTGACATGAAAAATTGCTAGGATTGGGCTTGACTCTTTCATTCCACCAATCGACTTGGGGTGAAATGTCAAAGCCTGGAGTTGTTAGAGGGAGAGTTGAATTTTGATTTGGAGACTAAAGGGTCTTCCGTAGAATGTGAAACTTAGCACACTTGAGATTTAATCGGATATCCAAGCTTGCAACATTAAGGAGGATCTTAAAGAATTTGACTTGACCCTATTGCTCTACCAATTAACTTGGAGGCAAAATGTCAAAGCCCGACTTGAACAAAGGTTTCCTCGCTCACCTCTCTGTTTGACATGTCTTTTTGATGTTGGCCACACTCACCCAAGGAAGAAATGGGTAGAGGTACCAACGGAAGAAGGGTAGTCAAAACTACCGATGCAATAAAATTTGTGCCGTTATTAAAGATGGAGAGAGAAATTTAGTCCCACCGGGCGTGCCATTTTTTGTTGGTGGAATTTTGAAAACATATTTTAAAAATATTGGGTTTCTTTGGGACTTAAAATTAAATTCTAAAATCAAATTGTTTCGTTAAAAAAAATATATCACCTCGAGAGGTGAGAATAAAATTTCATAACGGTATTCAGATTTAGAATTATGAAATTCATCTTAAATATTATGACCGGATGCTAAAAAGAACTTCATATGGCCCTGAGGGGTCAAAATGAGGTTCAACTGAATATCCAGCTACAATATTCAAGAAGTGTGATCGTTAGGTTCACATCCAAAGCCTTATCAAAGAAAGATGTATCTCCCCGAAAGGGAGAAAATATCATTCGATGATAATTCTTTGAATATGATAACAATGATCACTAGTATTTTAAGTTTTTCCCAAAAAAATCCAATTGAGTTTTGAAAAATCAATTTTTAAAATCAGGTGCGTGTGTGTGTTCTAAATCTCCTACGAGCGCAAGCCCTCGTAGTTAATTACATCGTAAGAAAACGAGGTCTCCTACGAAAACTCTCGATTAAAATAACGGCAAAATTTTGTTTTAGAATTTCTAGGAGTGATATCAAAAAGAGAAGTGAATTTTGGAAAATTCAAAAGGGAATGGATCAAAATTGAGCAATTATTAACGGAGTTAAAGAAGAGAGAGGTAGGGGACATTTTAAGATTCCAGAACCATCCGGAAGTGTCCCAACTTAATCTAAGTGTTGGGCTTTATGTTTTGGATTTGAAATGATATTTAATTAGAGTTGAGCATTTTATTAGAAATTTGGGATTATATTCCCGAAGTTTGGGGTCTTATAATCAAAGATCTGCCCCGAAACCTAAATCTATTTTGGACACTGGACCACAGTCGTCCGATCCTAACTAATGCAGTGCAAGGTCTGGACTTACCCCGGCCTGGATTGGGGAGCCAGCTAACCACCTAATCGATTTAAAATAGATGAATCCAGGTCTTTTATGAAAGAGTGGTAGGGACGTTATATTTAAAGTTTTAGGAGAGTTGGGGCCGACATCTAGAGATTTTCCTAATTGGCCCCTTTGACTTATGTTGGGTGCTAAAATGCTAAGGACTATGAAATTAAAATTTTGACTCTTTAATTTGTATCTAATGCAATGCATGCTGGTTAACAACCTCAAATCAAATATGCTTGAAATTTTTAAAAAAAAACAGGCTTATAAAATAATTTTTTAGAAGACTGGACTTCCCCAGGTCCGGCACCTCGTCCTCATAGGTCAGACTATCCGGACTCTACCCGCAGGCGGGGAAGGGTCTAAAGCAAGGAAAGAGTAATGCAAAAATATGCATGCGACCCCGGGGTCGATCCCCGGCTAATTCCCTAGATTCGTTATCTTTCTATGTTATTTAGACTCATTAAAATTTTAGACTTTTAAATTATGAATAGAAAAATTTTCACACCCTCACGAGTCTCACGAGTCCAGGCAAAAACAAAAAAGGCGGCATGCAATCGCCAAAAAAAAAACTAGCAAAAAAAAGTAATCCTAAAGGCAATCAAATTCATCACATCAAATATAAATTAATTAATTAAAAAAATGTCCATAGGCAAATTGCCCTTGCTTATTACAAACCAGAATTTTACAGAAAGTAAAGTGGCCGGGCACCACTGACAACAACCCGGATTCTAAACCTAGTAATAATGACGCAAGTTATTTTGAGTGGGATACTCTTAATCTTCAAGTCTTCAAATCTTGAATCTCATTCTTCTTTGGACTCCTTTTCTTCAATCTTCTTGGAATCTTCGTAGTAGATTACCCAAATGGACAAGAGGGCACTTCCTTTAAGGGGAAGGCCACTCTTTCCTCTTTGGGTAAAGAAAAGGTACGATCCAAATTTGGATTTCCAAATGGAAAAGGAGTGTTCCCTAAAGGGGTATCCTTTCCTCTTTGGAATCCAAGCTTTGGATCTATGTATCCCAACTCAAAATCAACTCTCACAACACTTGACACTTACACAAATTACATTTATATCAAAATAGAAATCTAGACTCACCTGCAGGGTTATCCTAAGCAATTAATATATATAAAGCAGTTATTCCCAAGCAGTTGTATATGAGCAGAGAAAAAAAAAAAAGCAGCACACTGGCCACGCTCTTTTTATGATTTGGGGGCTTTAGCAGCTGAAGCACCTGTGCAAAGAGTTTATAATATTTATGCATTTTTTATTTGCCCCCTTTTTATATTGCCCTGCATGAGCGTGGCCACCTGCAGAAAACTGTGTCAACATCCAGATCGTACCTAACCTAAGGGTAATCTAGTCGCCAAACACATCAATTCATCCACAGAGTACAGAAAAAGTAAGCAGACACAGCAAAGCAATTTCATCCACAACATGCAGTGAAAACTACGAAAAAATCCGGCACACAGCAGTAAAGTAAACACCGGCCTAACCTAGATCTAGAGTTGGTTGTCCTAGCACATCATCTCTAAAGTGTGTGAGAAAGGTCGTGTGGCTGGGGTAGATCCTAAAGTGGGTTATTAATTGAAGTTGTCTAAAAGTGTGGATTTGTTAAGGCTTAGGAGGGAACTTAGATTAAAATTTAAGTATTAATGAATTAAGAATTTTAATTAGGCATATTTTAAAAGTTAATTGATTACTACCTTTGTTTCACACCGAGGCCGTGAAGTTTATTTCACCTTCCTTGGGGCTAAGCTAATAGCCTCGTAGGCCTGGGTTACCCAGTAGCAATCGGGGTTGATTAAGTTATTTAAATTGGTTAGAATTAAAAGAGTGGATTAATATTAAAAAAAAGTTAGTTACTTATCTTAAAAGCTTGATTAATTTAAGTTTGCCATTAATTGATTCGTGGCGTTGTGCCACCAGGCTCGAGGAACCAGCCTCCTTAGGACACTTAGCCCCGCAGCCCGGAGTAGTCCAGCCGATAAACCAAATTAATGTAATTGAATTAAGGATTTTTTTAAAATGTTAAATAATTAAAAATTAATCCATTTTAAGGTTTGACACCCTTTAGAATTCATTCGTGGCGTTGTGCCACCAGGCTCGAGGAACCAGCCTCCTTAGGACACTTAGCCCCGCAGCCCGGAGTAGTCCAGCCAATAAACTTCAACTTTAGGGCGGTTGTTGTGTTTTAAAGGATTTGTTAAGTGTTTTAAGCATTAAACCAATATTCTCTGAGTTTTAGAATGATTTTGAGCTTTTATGAATTTTTTAGAATATTTTAATGAATTGATTAAAGGGTTGAAAATTGACTTTTTGATTAAGCTCAAATTCTGGAATGTTTGTATTTTATTAAAAATATTAGGCCTTACTACGATCAGTTAGAAGGTAAGTACGTTGAAATCGGATTTTTCTACATTTTATTACGAAGGTTTGAAGTTTTGAACTAGTTTTAACTACGGTTTGACCAATTTGTTGACTTTTTAAAATATTGCAAATCTCTGGAATTTAATATTTTTAATAAATATTAGACCTTATTAGGAATTGAATGCAAGTGAGTTTGGGTGATTTGGATTTTTCTGGAATGAGTTATGGATTATCGAAGTTTGGGCATTTTAATGAATTTTGGGAACTTCTTAATTAGAGGACCTCTTTGTGATTTTGCTTCAAACGAGTTCCCAATCTCTTGAAGACACCTCCAAAGGTCAAAAATAACCTAAGGAGGGATCCCCAAGTGTTTGGGAGATTTTGGGATTTTTTAATTATTATTAATTAATTATCTTAATTAAAAAAATGATTTTCACTTAAAATTAAATTAGGGTTTAGATTGCTGTCAAATCAAGGGGCTTCCAATTATCATGGATTAAGGACTAGATTCTGGTCAGTTTGAGGGTTTATATGTAGTTTTTTGGATTTAAAATGGATTTATTACAATTTTAGAAGTTTTAAAGGCTTAATTAAGGGTTTAAGACTTAGAAAATTAATTAGTGGTCTTAATGATTTCAAAAATCAGTAAAATAAATTGTCTAAGGCTAAGAATGTCACTAAGTTTAAATGGTTCAAATTCCAAGTCAAATGGATATCAATTCTAAGCACAATATATTTTCTAAGTTTTTCTACTCAAAGCTCCTAATCATTGTCCTTAATTGTGTCACTAGTTTTGAATAGGTTCAAATCAAAGTTCCTCTAACCCTTTGAGTAAACATGGCATGCATACACAAATAGCAAGCAAACAAGTCCTTAGGTCTAGGAGAGCCTAGGCTAGGTGGTGTGTGCACCTTAAGCATGCAATTAACTAATTAACATAATTAAGACAAAATTAGTGAATAATCAAGGAATGATTATCCACTAATCATCCCCTTCATTTCTATTCAAATATGCTCAATCTACATTTAAGATTTCAAATGACCTCTTGAACATTTAAAGATTTAAATAGATATAGCCTCAAAATATATTTTAAAATATATATATATATATATAATATGGATATATATATATATATATATATATATATATATAAAATAAAAAAAAAAAATACTATTAAAAAAACATTTTGATGAGTTGAAAGACCCATTGATCTCCAGAGAAGTTTGATAAAAAAAAAAATTTAATTTTCAAAATATTTAATATTTAGTTAAATATAAAAAAAAAAAAAAATTAAGAAGATATTCAAATGATTCCAATTAATATCAAAATCTGTTCAAATAATATTGAAAATTTTCCTGGAGATCAGCCATGCACTCAAAGACATGCATGCCAAATTTCAGATAAAAATAATTTATACATAATTAATTAAAAATAAAATACACATTTCTGTATTTCTCAAATTACCATTAAAATAATAGATAAAAAGGTTTGATTTTATTTTTAAAATAAACTAGACAGAATACTGAAGAGAATGATATATTATACTCATTTTTTGGTTCTGTATTTAATTTACTATGATTTTTTAAAGTTTCTGAAATTAAAACAAATTAAAACACATTTTCCTTAATTAAACGGCGGCGGTCAGACACGCGGCACGCTCGGATTCGCGGGATCGAAACCGCGTGACGGCGGGGACACGCGTCGGCCGCGGGCCGCTTCACGCGGTTTTCACTTAACCACGTCAGCGGCTCATGGCAGCCGTTGGATTAACCGCGGGTTCAATCAAACGGCTGAGATCAGATCCCGCGGTTTGATCTCATCAGGAGAAGATCAAACGGCGGAGATTTGATCCCGCTGTTCCGAATGGACGGCCCTGATCTCGCCGGACGGCTGATCAAACGACAGATCGAACGCGTGGTTGGATCAGACCGCGGAAGGGCTCGATCTGGACCGTTGATCGAACGATCAACGGTCCAGAAAACGTACACTCACCGGAAACCGTGAATGACGCCCTAGAAAACGTTTTTTTGCCTCGTTCTCTCGATCGGATTGATTATTTTCAATGAAATTTTAAACTTAGATTGAAGACATGAACAGAAATCGTGGGGAAGGGTTTGTTTCAGCCAAAAACCCCTAAAAAAATAAAGCTATTTAGATCTAACTAATGTGAACTAGATCTAGGGTTTTAAGGAGTTATACCGTTAGATCTTCGAAATTTCTGGATGGATGAGCTTGTAGACTGTCCAAGTGAAGATCCCCAGCACGAACCCGAGCTCGAACACGTCTGGATCGACTGCTATAGGCTTGGGACGGTCTAGGTGGTGGTTTCGCCGGAGAACTCGCCGCCGGTGACGGGCAACCACTTGGATTTTGTAGTGGGGAGGTAGAGGAGGCTCTGGAGATCCAAAACGAATTGAGAACTCGCTCTGGGAGGCTAGGGTTAGTGAGAGAAGGTGTTTTTGATCGATGCTTCAAAAGTCACCTTTTTTCCCTATTCAAGCGGCCTGGGCTGGATTGGATGGCTGGGATCGACTCCTGGACTCTCCAGATGATGCCACCTGTCCCTGGGAAAGCTGGAAGGCTGCGGCAAGGGCTGGACATGCCTCATTCCCATTGGGTGGACTTGGGATGAGTGGAGGGGAGCATTGCCACTTATGGCTAAACAAGGGGTGGAGCTCGGTTAGGGAGCCTATTAGGGAGCTTTAGGGCACTAATAGGTCGGCCTTGGGGAGTTAAATCAGGGAAAAAGGTGTAAAAGGCTGATTAGGACCTTTTAAAAGGGTCTAAACCCTTGGTTTGACTAAATCGACCAGTCAACTGGTCAATGAGGCTGATGTGGCATCCAAGCAGGTCATGGAGCCTTTCCAAATGGCTGGATGGGTGTGGCTTGAGCTAGGTTCAACGGGTTGAAGGGTTTGACCATACAAATGGTCCTTTAAGCTTTGAGTTGACTGGTTGACCAGTCAACCCCATCAAGGGTTATGGAATTTTCACCTAGGTAATTCAAATGGGTTGATTAGGTGGATTGGAGGGTGGTTCCAAGAGCCATGCATGTCAATTGAATCAAGAAGGCTTAATGGGCCTTTAATGGGCTTTTTAGGCCAAAACTGGTTGACTTGGTCAACCAGTTGGGTTCAGGGGCTAGAAATGGATTCAACAAATTCAGAATGTCATCCTGAGTCTACTGGATGTGGTCCCAGGGTTTGGAGGGGTCAATTTGGTCAAAATCACTATTTGAACCCTTAAGGGCTTGTTTGGTCAACCTAGGTTGACTTGGTCAACCAGGTTGACCCAGGGTCTGGGTTTGGGCTCAACAGGTTTGAAATGATACTTTAAGGTTAATGGAAGTGGTTGGATGACTTAGAGAGGTCATTTGGGTCAAAACACATGTTTGGACCCTTAAAGGGCCTCTTGGGTCAAACCAGTTGACTTGGTCAACCAGGTTGACTCAAGGGTTGGAAATAGGTTCAAAAGATTTGAAATGACATTTGAAATTTGTCAAAGGTGGTTGCATCCCATTTGGAGCTCATTTGGTTTGAAATCCCTATTTGAGCCCCATAGGGGTATTTTGGTCAATTTTGACCTATTGGTCAACTATGGTCGAGAATGGGTCTGAAAAATGCAGTTTACTGCTCAATGGGTTAAAATCAAGGGTCTGGAAGTGATTGGAGGCTTGGATAAGGGTTCCAAGGTCAAGATCTCAAAGGGGTTAGGCTCAGTGGCATAGGCTGTAAATATTTGAAGGTTTTACAGCCTTTGAATTTTAATTCAGATTCTGGGGTTAGAGACCTCAGAATGAGCTCAAAGTTGGAGGGTAACCTCTAGAGATATGTCTTATCACTTTGCAAGTGGTAGACTCTGAATCAGAGATCATTTGACTGGGTTTCAAAGTATTTGAAAAATCAATAAAAAAAGGCCTTCAGGACTAAGCCTTTGAACCTTGGATTTAAGTCTGGATTTCTGGATTTGGAATGGATTTTAAGCTTGAATGATTATTATTGAAGTATCCAAATTATTTACAATCATGTGGTGATTGTTAATTAATGGATAGGATCAAAGCTAGATTGAAGTTTGGATCAAAGTCTAAGTTGAAGTTTGGATTGTCAAATTGATTGGATCAAAGTTTGGATATGTTTGAAACTTGAATTAATTTGGATTTGAATTGAATGAAGTTTGAGATTAGAATTGATCAAGGGTAGGGATTAACTTGAAGTTGGAGTTGGTCAAAGGTAGAGATTGATTTGAGGTTGGAATTAATCAAAGGTAGGGATTGATTTGAATTTGGATTGGTCCTAAGATCTAGAGGGGTTCTAAGATCTAGGGTCTAGAAAAGAATCTTAAGCTCTAGAGTAGGCCCTAAGGTCTGGTTCTAGGAAAGGATCTTAAGGTCTAGAGTGGATCCTAAGGTCTGGCTCTAGGAAAGGATCTTAAGGTCTAGAGTGAATCATAGGATCTAGAATTAATCTGGAGTTTGGAAGGGCCTTAGTGACCTCATACAAAAATGAGGTCAACATTGCCCTACACTCCAAGATCATCCGAGCAAGGAAAAGGAAAAAGGCGAGGAGAAACCTAAGTTTAGGAAGGACAAGAAGAGAGTCCAGAAGGCGTTCTGGGCAAAATCTGGTACTGATTCCTCTGAGACTGATCTAGAGGAAGAGACTACAAACCTGTGCTTAATGGGGGAAGATCATATTGAGTAAAGTGATGAGGAAGAGGTATGTAAACCAACCTATGATGAATTGTTTGAGATTTGTGAGAAAATCCATGCATCATACAAAAAGCTTAAGAAGAATCATGCTAATTTAAAATTAGAACTTGTAAATTTGCAAAAAGAGTATGAAGTTATTCTTCAAGATCATTCAACAATTGATTCTAATCACATGGCTCTTCTTGATGAATTTGATGATTTGAACAAAAAGCATTCAGAATTAATTAATAATCATGATGCATTAAAAGTTTCACACACATCACTTGAATCTGATTTCAAGAAATCTAAAGAGAAAGAAAAAAACTTGAGGATTGAGAATGATGTTCTAAAAAACACAAACTTGAGGATTAAAAATGAATTGGATACACTTAAGGGAAATTGGAAGACTCCTACTTTGAATCCAAAGCCAAAACCTAAGAAAAGGCATTATAACTCAAATCGTTTAAGAAATTCTTTTCCTGGAGTTAGATGTTTTTCTTGTGGCATGCTAGGACACATATCACACACTTGCACTGTTCACCATAGTACACATTGGGTGTGGAGACCTAAGATACATGATTCACAGCATACCACACATGCATTGTATTCTACTTTTCCTAAGAAGGGACCCAAACTAGGTTGGGTTCCTAAATCTGACTGTTGTTGAGTTTTACAGATGTGCTCTCACCAATGACCTCGTGGGAGCATAGGATAATTAGACACATGGAGGCTCGCAGCTCAAAATTGCTTAAACTCGCTGCTTCATAATTTCTTGAAATTTTTTTTCTTTAATTAGTTTTGTGTTATTTTTGTTGTGTGCTTGCTTTGTGTTGTTCTAGATTGCTTTGTTTTTTATGTTTGGTTTCCTATATGATTATTTTTTAAAATTTTAGAGTTTTAGAGATTATGTTTAGCATTTTTAAATAGGTTAAAGGGAGGAATACCGTTGATGGTTTCCCTCCTTTTGACCTTGTTTAGTGATATAATTTTCTTCTCTAAACAAAAGTCTAAATCATTTTAGCCAATGGTTTTTGAAACTAAGATTCTTTTTATCTTGCTACAAAAATCTATCTTGTGCATAATATCCAAAGTTCTTATATATCTCTCAAGTTAATTAAGATCTTGCCTTTGTGCTGATCATATGATTTTTGGTTTTGTTTTGTGGGTAGTTCTTCCCTATGTTAGAGAGAGTGCTCCTATTCTTTAATATCTAGAAGACATACTCACAACTAAGAACTTCTTTTAAGAGTTTGAAAAAGAGAATTGAGCTTGCAAAAGATAAAAAGGAAAGTGGTAAAGACGCCAAAATTGAAATAAAAAGTATATACACAAATGTGTATCAAAAATCAAAAGATGCTAAATAAACCAATCAAAGTTTCAAGAGGCATAAAATGAGCTCACTAAAAAGAAAGCTATCCTCTCTTTTCAAAACTTTTAAAACTTAGAAGAACTTATGAGTTATGTGAGATTTTCAAAGGCTTGATTTCAAATTCCACGATTGAGAAAAATTACTTTGACATATTATTTATGAGATATTTTCTTTGTAAACAAGTTTTGAATGGTTCTTCTTTTTATCCTATTTAGTTATTCTGAGTTAGGCCTCTATTTTTCAAAATACAATTTATACCCTGAAAGATGTCCGACCTAGGGTTAACAGAATTGGATATTCTACCTTCTTCCGATTGAAATTTGTTAACATTGAAACTCTAAAGTTTAAATTATTTGATAAATTTTCATATGAATTGCTTTGATAAAACAAAAACAAAAAAAAAAAACAAAAAAATAGAAAAATTAAAAAAAAAATATTTAGTTTCTTTTCAAATTGTTTGTTTTAACTTTTTTATCGCTGTTCTTTTTCTTTCCTTCTACTTTTCTTTTATTTTATTTTTGAGGGCTTTGATCAACACCATCCTTCATTGATTTTCAAATTCTAGTCACATCGTCCTGGCCGATACTTTTATCATCCTGGACGATAGGACAAATACTCTTCAAATTCCCATCTGCTGAACTTTTCTGTGCTTGAAGTCCTGATCGATAAAATATTTCGGCCTGGCCGATGCATTTTATGGTCATCGTCCTAGCCGATACACTATATATCGTCCTGGACGATCCACGTGTCAGCACGTTTGAATCCTTAAAATTAGCCCCGGATGATCCATTATTGGACAATCGTCCTGGCCGATCCACTATTCGTCCTGGAGGATACACGTGGTACAGATTTAAAATGTTTTAACTTCAGCTAGTACGATCAATTATTGTGCATCGTCCTTGACGATACACCTAATCGGCCCGGACGATCTGCTATTTCAACGGTCGTCCGGCTTGACTCCTCGGGACGATCGCATGTCTCTGCTTTATTTTTTAGGGCTTTGATCATCACCATCCTTTATTGATTTTTAAATTCTAGTCACATTGTCCTGGCCGATACTTTTATCATCCTGGACGATAGAACAAATACTCTTCAAATTCCCATCTGCTGAACTTTTTTGTGCTTGAAGTCCTGACCGATAACAAATTTCGGCCTGGCCGATGAATTTTATGGTCATCGTCCTGGCCGATACACTATATCATCCTGGACGATCCACGTGTCAGCACGTTTGAATCCTTAAAATTAGCCCCGGACGATCCATTATTGGACAATCGTCCTGGCCGATCCACTGTTCGTCCTAGAGGATACACGTGGCACAGATTTAAAATGTTTTAACTTCGGCCAGTACAATCAATTATTGTGCATCGTCCTGGACGATACACCTAATCGTCCCGGACGATCTTCTTTTTCAACGGTCGTCCGGCTTGACTCCTCGGGACGATCGCATGTCTCTAATCGGCCTGGCTGATATCTGATCGGCCCGGCCGATCGGACCGCCTTTTTTACCAATCGGCTTGTACGCAATTATTGTGCCATATCGTCCTGGACGATTCTGCGATCGTCCTGGACGATATGGCCATTTCTTTAAATTTTGGCCGTTCCAGCGATGTTTTACACTTCACATCCCTTCTCCTCTTGTGTTTTCTTGCTAACTCCTCACTATGGCTGGTGGGAAACATGTTCGACAAACTTCTGGGAGTTCTTCGAGGGCTACGATTGACCCTCATTTCAGGGAGGCAAAAGATGAAGCTGCTTACCATCGATACAAAGAATGTGGGATAACTGTCTCTAGAATCATCAATCCTGCCCACATTTCATATCCGGTAATGGATCTTTTTGCTCACACTTCCCTTTGTTTCATTATGTCTCTTACTTTCCCTTTTAATACTGAGCTTCTTCGTGAATTCTTCGCAAACCTTCACATAAATCCTACTTTCATAGCCCTGACCTCCTATGTGAATCGACGCCCCGTCGAAATCACATATCAGGACTGTGTTGAAACTTTTATAGCTATCCACCACCGGGGATAAGCTGCACTTAATCGATTCAGATCCTGACTTTGACTGGTCCACGACAAATTACTTCCTTCGCCAGACTAATGCACCTTTTCATGTTGGAGAGACTAGCTCTTTAATCAAATATGCTAGGACAATCCAACATGTCTTTCGCACATCCATAATTCCAAAAGTTGGGGATCGAATCCACATCACTCCTCTACTTTCCCTAACTACTTTCTACATCATGGAACATAGAGAATTTAATACTGCGGACTTAATTTTTCGGTACATTGATCACTTAACCACAATCTGCGATCCAGGTCATAAGAGAAAACCCAATCTGGCTTTAGGATACCTCATAACCTATGTCCTTGAAATCAAATACCAACTTCAGTATCCTATTCCACCCAACCTCCCAACTCTCTTCTACTCAAACAGTTCCTTCAGTACCCTTCATAGTACTCGTCTCCACCCTGGTGATGAGGAACCTTGGGGGGCTGAGGAGGAGGAGGCTCCCGCTCCCGCTCTTGTTCCTGATCCTGTTCCTCTCCACCTGCACTCACCATTTGATCAGTTGATAGAGAGGTTTGATCGAGTGGAGACCCGCTTTGACGCTTACGTTGCTGCACAGGAGCTGCAACATTCTGAGGACATTGCCTGCTACGAGCAGCACCGCACAGAGGATTTAACCCGTTTTGATAGCTACATTACTCATGAGCAGCAGCAGCATGACCAGGACATCACCTGGTTCAATGCTCAGTTTACTACACTTGCCAGCTACTTTCAGCAGCCACCTCTACCACCTCCATCTGATGATCAGGGTCCCTCATTTTTCTAGTCTTTATTTTCTATTTTCTATTTTTTGTAGTTTGTCTTGTAGTTTGTTTTATTTTATGTTGTGTTATTTCCTTTTTTTATGTGTGTCTAGAACCCACTTTTTATGATGACAAAAGGGGAAGTAGGTTATGGTAGGAAAAGTTGGTGTGCTTGTAACTTTGAAATTTTAATGAATTACTATTTTTTGAGTATTTCCTACTTGTGTTTGCCATCATCAAAAAGGGGGAGATTGTTGCAAATCTATTTTCACGACTTATATTTTGATGATTGACAAACACTGTTGATTCTCTTGGACTGCCTGTTACTTCTAACATTTCAGGATTCAAAGATCGGACGAACAAAAGAAGCCAGTTTAGGGTTGAGTCAGTCTGTACTTTATTTTTTTTCTCTTCTTGAGTCTACATGTAATGTTCAAAGAGACTAATGCTAAGTAACCCTACAAACACACACTTGAGAGACTTAGAAATTCTATTTTTACTCAAATCGGCCAGGACGATATTTACATCATCCGGGACGATCTGGCTTAAAACAGAAATTCTATCAGGGATTCTTAACAAAGGCAGCCGTCATTAACAGATCAGCCTGGACGATACGTGTATCGACCAGGCCGATAAGCTCAAAACAGAAAGAAGTTGCCGCCATAAATAATTAAGGTATTCTGTATTTTTGGAAATCTGCCAGGATGATCTTGGATCGGCCTGGACGATATTTTACAATTATGCCTTAATTGATCAGACAAATCAAGGAAGTAATTAAGGATTATTGATACGATCATATCGGCCTGGACGATCTTAGGATCGGCCGGGCCAATCTGTTCAAAAACCTTAGTTACTCCTGGATAATAAATATCGGCTAGCTTGAATTCAGGGCGATGCTCTGGACGATTTTCCTCTGGTTTGAACTGATCGTCCGGGACGATCGTGAGATTGACCTAGACGATCAAACCAATTTTAAATCATCCAGTTTCTATTCAGGGCGATGCTCTGGCCGATCTTTTGAGATTTGTACTGATCGGACAGGACGATGTCTATATCAGCCTGGACGATATTGTCGGCAACTTGCAATTAATGAGCTCCTTTGAAGCTCTTCTACTTAAGGGCTCTTGTTCAACATTTTGAACAATCTTTTGCTGCTGCCTTGACCTGAGAAGACCTTGAGGAGAGAAAGAGAGAGAGGGAGAGAGAGAGAGAGGATCTTGTGAGGGGGAGCTTGTGAGGGGATTCACAAGGGTTGCTTCAAGGATCGCTCTGCTTCTTCTTCGTCTAGAGTTTCTCATACGTGGAAGGGTCGGTAGAGGTAAGGATTTAGCATCTGATTATGGTTCTCTGTCAGCTTCAGGAGGAAGCAAAAGGATATAGGTTCTCTGCCTTGCCGGGGTGGCAAAAAGAGGTTCTTTGTAAAGGCTTCTCCGCCTAGCTGTGGGGGCTAAAGGAGAGTCACGATTGTAGTCCAATACTCGGAGGGCGCCTCCGGGGAGTGGACGTAGGTCGAGTTGATCGAACCACTATAAATTTCTGTGTTCTTCTTTCTTGCTTTCGCACTTTAAATTTTTGCGCTTATTTTTTTGTGGTGTCATTTTGGTTTATGAGATTTTACTTCTTTGTGAAAAGAAAATTTTTAAAAAACCAATTCACCCCCCCTCTTGGTTAGCTTGGGCCAGTTCTATAGGGCTTAACATTCCTAACGAACTTTCATAAGTGGGAGGCAACTCTCCCCTAAGCTCGTTGTGGAGCTGGACCTCATAACTTCAAGACAAATTCTCTTGTGGACCCACAAGATATGAGCCATTATATAATAATCCGTTGATTATTTGTTAAATACCTAAAAGGTGCATGTGAGTATACATAATTAATCCTTTAAAGAAATGGACTTATTCATACTAAAAAAGTAAGTTCAAAATCATAGTGAAATATCTACAGAGAATAGAAATATGAGTGGTGATATTTACCAAATTTTGAATAATAATAATAATAATAATAAGTGATATATCATCAAAATGTTATCTTGATTGGGAAAGAATCTCAAGGCAAAACCAAGTTGGAAACATCCAAAATAAAATTCGAAATCATATGAACCCTGATTTCAGCAAACTTATAGTTGAATTGAACGTCTTGAAAAAACAAACCCAACAAAACCAAATTCTACTCAATCCAAGGCCAAATGGGATCAAATCAAAGACCCGAAGTGCATTTGGAAAATTCAAATCATAAATTGGATAACCAAATGGTTTCTAAATGTAACATGCTTATAGTCAAATCGAGTGTCTCGATGAAACAAATCGTACGAGCTTAAGATAGTTGAATTCTGACATCATTAAGACACACAAATACTCAATAAATGCTCCATGATCAAAGGAGCCGATATCAACCATCCATTTTAACCACTCCCTACACACACTTAATTTTCCTATTTACTAGCCAGGCCACTTCCAAAAAATTATAAATAGACCCCTCATTCCTCATGGAAAGGGGGCCAAGCAAGGAGGGAAAGAAGAGAAAGGAGATTTCTTATCACTAAGCTCCTCCTTGATAACCTCCCGACCATCGACCGTCATCGGAATTTCTCTAGACTTTTTCTTTATAATAAACTGACGCTGACTTACCCCTGGCTGCCAACCGACATTAAAATTCTACCTTACCACCGACTGCCACCAGACTTACCCCCGACCACCAAACGCCAAACTTATGTCCGACAAAAGACTAACGTCGGACTTCCGCTCAGCCACCGATAGATGCAAGATTTTTTTTCGGCAGTCGACTGACGCCAGACTTCTTTCAGTCCAACGACTGTCGTCGAAATTCCACCCGACAACCGACTGACACATGACTTCTTCCTTGCCAACAACTAGGCCCTATGATTTTTTCACTTTCATCATTTTCATGTAAAAATCTTGGTCTCTTATAAATAGTGCACCATCTCTCTTATATGATTGTGCTGGATTTTTAGTACAAAACTAAGACTAAACTTTATGTTTCTCTACTATCTCCAATATTCAAGGACCAATCAAAAATATGCACAACCTTAGTTGCCATAGGTTGGTTCATCAAATCACTATGCACATGTATGCGTCCTGGCACACAAATCAATTATTATGGGGTAATTTTTAGAAAAGGGCATGTGAATAATGAAAATTAGAAAAAAGAGCAGATTTAATTAAAATTTTAAAAAACACCAAATAAGCCATACAATTAGGCGTATTCTTAGAGAGAGAAAATGAGAGGAGAGAGGAGAGAGAGGGAGGGGTAGGGCAATAAATACCTCGTTAAGGGAGCCTTTTAATATTATCCTTTTTAAATATATTTATATTCTTTTAACTTTTTCTATAAAATAAAATTTTAAAATTACTATTTAATATAATTTTTAGATATTTATAATATTACATAAATAATTTAAATATTTAATAATAAAATTTATTATTTGAATTTAATTATGCTCTTTTATGTTTAAATATAATATTTAAAAGAAATTAATCTTATTTAATTAATTATTTATCTTTTAAAAAATTTTAAAAATTTAATTATTTATCTTTTAATAAATTAGATTTTAAAAAATAAAAATAATTTAAAATTCTTATAAATATTTTCTTAAAAAATAATTTTGAAGTATAAATAATTATATTATATTTTTAAAAAATATATAATATGAGTAATATATTTAATATGAAACAAAAAAATATTCATATTATATTTTGCCTAATGGCTCACTCTTAAGGGAGGATCTTTGGAGGCAGCTTGAAAAGGGATTGAAGGAGCCTAATCCTTCTATCATTGGCGGGGATTTTAACTGCATTTTGAACAAGGAGGAGAAGAGAGGAGGTAAGAGGTTCTTATTTTCTAAAGGACAGAGGGATATGAAACAGTTTATGAAAAATTCAGATTTCCATGATGTTAGGAGCATTGGACCAAGGTACACTTGGTGCAACAACAAAGAAGGAGCCTCTCGGATATGGGAAAGATTGGATAGGTGTTTGGTGAACTCGGTTGCTCTTCAGAAAATTCCTTCAGCTCTTACTAGGCACCTAGCAAGAGTGGCATCGGATCATAGTCCAATTGCCTTTAAATTGGATGAGAGGGAACATTCCAAGATGAAGAATATCAAATTTGAGGATACATGGAGGTCCTACCCAGCGGCTAGAAGCATTGTGTTTCATTCTTGGAAGAAGAATGATTTTGGTGATTATAGTGATATCCTTCAAAGGAAAACTAGTAGAACGTTGAAAGCATTGTTCTTTTGGAGCAAAAGCAAGTGCAAAATCTGAGGACTCTTAAGGAAGAGCTGAAAATGGATATTCTTGAACTCCAACACAAAGAAGCTGTTGGTATAGATTGGACTAATGAGGACCTTCTTTTGCTTAGAAGTAAAGTGCACGAGCTTAATGTAACCTTGAATCGGTTAGCTACATGGTGGAATCAAAGGGAATAGGGTGGTTCAAATTAAAGATATGCATAATAACATTCAGGAGGAAGATGATGAGATTGATAAGGTTTTAATTCATTTCTTTGAAGCTAAATGGCAATCTAGAACCTGTGAGCTAACAGGTTGGCCGATGGTTTCGGAAAACCAGAAATTGAGCCAGAGAGATGCTGCTAATCTGTGTTTTGAATTCACTTTGGCTGAATTACAGGTTTCGATATTTCAGCAGGGAAACAATAGATCTCCAAGTATGGATGGAGTCACTTCATCTTTTTATAAATGCTATTGGGATATTGTGTGGAAAACTCTATGGGAAGCTATTAAGAGCTTCCTAAATTCTGGTCAAATGAGCAGAAATTGGAAGGATACTCTAATTGTTTTGATTGCTAAAATCAAAAGCCCTTTAACTCCCTCTAATTACAGGCCGATTAGTTTATGCCATGCTAACTATAAAATTGCAGCCACTATTTTAGTTAACAAATTGAAGAAATGCATTTCCAAATTGATCACTGAAGAGCAAATGGCCTTTATGCCGGGAAGGTCTATCTCTGAGCATTGTTTGTTGGCTCAAGAGATATTTCACAAGTTTAAAATTTCCAAGAACAAGAAGGGATTGATGGCTCTAAAGCTAGACATGGAACAGGCTTATGATAGCATGGGATGGCCTGCACTTGATCAAATCCTTAAATGGTATGGATTCCCTTGCTTGTTTTCTAAACTTCTCATGGAATGTGTTGTAGGTGTGATATTTTCAATTATTATAAATGGGAGAAATTCTGAGTGGATTGATGCTCATAGTGGCTTTCGTCAAGGATGACCACTCTCTTCTTATCTCTTCATTATGTGCTTCCAGTTGGTTTCTAATTCTATTGAGCAGAAGGGACATGATCTTGGAATTAGAGTCTCTCCTAGAGACCCTAGGATCACACATCTTCTCTATGCAGATGATGTGCTAATCTTTTCTCATGTATCCATTGGGTTAGCCAAAGCCTTGAAGAAGATAGTTGAAGATTTTTGCAAATGGACGGGCCAAAGGATAAATGTCAGTAAATCTCATATTTTTTTTGGTAAGGTAGTTGGTTATCCAACTAAGAAGAAGATTACTAGAATGTTTGGGTACAAAAATGTGAAGGAGATGAGTTACCTAGGGATTAAGTTGTCCCTAAAAAGATTGAAGTTGGCTGATTTTCAAGACATGTTGAGCAATGTCATGGATAGGCTCAATGCATGGGGCAAGAAGACATTATCTTTGGGAGGTAAGATTACTCTTATCTCTAGTTCATTGTTGTCTATGCCAAATTAACTTTTTAGTAACTCATTCATTAGTTCCTAAAAAGTTGTTGTATGAGGTGGAGAAACTTTGTAGAAATTTTTTGTGGCATAAACCGGGTGGAGAGCATGGTATGCATTATGTGGCTTGGGAAGATATGTGCAAACCGAGAAGTATGGGAGGGATGGGACTTCAATCTCCTATAATGAGGGTTAGTTCTTTGAGGTCCAAACTGGCTTGGGATTTTTTTTTTTTTTTTTTTTTTCAGAAAATTGATTCTCTTTGTTACAAAACTATCAAACATAAATATGGAGATGATTTAATGATTGGAACACAAAAGAAGGTAACTTCAGATGTATGGAAAATTTTGCTTGATGGGGGAAGACAGCTGCAGAACATTACCAAATGGGCCGTTGGCAGTGGAAATAAGATAAACATTTTAAATGATATATGGGTGTTGGACAAGTGCATTAACAGATGGCCTACATTGGTGGATTGTGTAGTGTTGGAAGGGATGAATGTCAGCCAACTGTTATCGAGCGAAGGTCAATGGAATTATACATTGCTTCAAGAAGTTTTCCATCCTGAATTTATAATGTTGATCAACAACATTCATATCAACCCTGGGATGGACGATCGGAGGGAGCTGCTGAGAATGTACTCGGGTAAGTCTATCTCGGCTATGTTTTATGAATATATATTGAACAGTAATTACAATATGGATGGTCAGGATTATTATACATGGCTGTATAAGCTCAAACTCAACAAGAAAGTTGAAATTTTATGGTGGAGACTTGGGAAATCTGCAATCCCCACAAATGTATTTCTGCACTACCGAAGGCTTGCTGTGGATCGGGCTTGTGCTAGAGGCTGTAATACTAATGAAATCTATGAACACATTATGGTACATTGCAAATTTCTGGTTGAAGTCATGAAACAGATGCATGAGTGGGGCATTTATATTCCAGTTTTTCAGTCTCTTAGCAGCTGTTTGCAGAGTTAAAAAGGCTGTCTTCTCGGAATCTCGGTATTGTTAAGATTTACTGCACTATTGTATATCTTTCTTAGAGGAATAGAAACTGTGTGAAACATGGAAAATCTGCATTGCCTTCTTTGGTGATAGCTTCTAATGCTTTGGCCTTAGCCAGTAATAAAGATAGTCCGTATATTTCATACTGGGGAACCAATCTCCTTAGGGAGTCTCGTGAGTCTTTTTGCCCCCCTCTGAAAGACTGGATGAATATAAATGTTGATGCGTCTTTGCTTAGATCTAACTGTGCTGGAGTTGGTGGAATTTTCGGAGACCATAAGGGAAGATTTATTCTTGCATTTGGGGAAAAGAAAGTCCATTGGGACATTGCCAAACTTGAAATGGAGGCTGTTTTCTCGGTTAGGCAGTACATTAGGAGTTGGATGCTTGAGTACAAAGGGGTGATTATAGAGAGTGACAATCTCAATGTCATTAAGTTCATTCAGGATGCTTTCAAGAAGAATAAGAGGATCGTAGACAGGTGGCCTTTGGAGGAGCTTCTTTTTGTCAATGACTTTCATAAAGTGGTCTTCAATCATGTTCATAGAAGTTGTAATAAGGTGGCCAACTTATGTGCTACCATGGCTCTTAGTAGGAGTTTCTTCTTTGATAGTTTTTCTTTTGGTAACATTCCTTCCTTGCTATTGTATTCGATCAAGGAGGAATGTGATTCTTTTCATTCTTATCAAGTGTAATTAGCCTTCTTTTGTTTTCTTAATGCAATTGTGGTGCAATTCTTCAAAAAAAAAAGGCGTATTTGTTGCCCTCCCTCTCTCTCTCCTCTCTCCTCATTTTCTCTCTTAGAATATGCCTAATTGCATGGCGTATTTGATGCTTTTTTAAAATTTTAATTAAGTTTGCTCTTTTTTTCTAATTATTTTTATTCACATGCTTTTTTTCTAAAAATTATCCATTATTATGCGCATTGGAAACATTTATCAAGACCCCTTTGGCCTTTTGCTTTACTTCTTTGGCTCTCACGTTAGCTAATTATTGCCATTAATTAAAAATTACAAGGAAAAACACTACCTTAGCTCAAGAGCAGCCAATGACAAATTCCCGCTCGAAGCGTCATTCACCCGCACCCCCACCCTCACCCCCACCCCGACCCCACTTACTTGGTGGTTCCTCTCGCTTTCTTCCTCTTCTTCCACCACCAGCATACAAAGCGTGTATACTCTGCTTTTCTTATACTCGCTCGCCCGCAACTCAACCAGAAATAGTCGGAGACATGAGGGACTGTTACAATGATGACCTATTGCTCTCGCAGGAATCTGCGCCGGCGCCGGCGCTGCGCTCTGCCGGTGGAACCCTCGACCGCCGTTACTTGAAGCAGCTCTACGACAACGTACATGGCACCATATATCTCGATCCGGTGAGGTCTCCTGTTCCGTGAAGTATTGCTTAACTGTTTCTTCCATTTCTTTTTTTTTTTTAATAATCTAACAGTTAATTGCGTAGTTTGGTTTGGATTCTGCAGTTTGAATTGATTGTTTTTGGTATCTTGGTCGTGGAATTAGAAACTTTTTTTTTTCTTTTTCAATGTTTAGTTTGTTATTTTGAGTAATATGATTAAATGTTTATAATTCCTTATTTTTGACTTTTCTGGGATGCTTTTACATTCCTAAATGCTTGGTTTTTTTATTGATGATCACGCTAATGCTTTTTTTTTTTTTTTTGGTCTTATGTATTACTTTCGTTTAGCGTTTGATCGAAGAATATAAGTTGTTTTCCTCTATTTGATTTTTGTCTTGATTTTTCTTGCGATGATTTCGGCTGCCTCTAGGACTGAAGGAATCAAATATATTTCTTAATTATCTGCGTATTAATGTGGAGTTTTCAGTTGAAATTAGCTTTTACGGGTCCATCATGATTAACATATCGAGAAACGAAGGAATATGCTACTCTTAACTGCCTTGCCGCTGTGCTCAAGTTGAATACCTAGCTATTTTATCCTAAGTCAAATTTCATGTCCATTATCGTTGAGTTCATCAGCGTCTAGGCCGTCGAGATTTTTTGTATGTGCTAAGTTTCTTTTGGATGGACCAACTTGTTTTGATACTACTCTATAACACGCTGTTGTGCATTTTATTTTAATTTTTCTTGGGTGGAAGCCTGTATAAAAAATAAACCTTAGACCAGCTAAGTGTCAACTTTTTGAGCGCGGCTTAGTTGATTTTTTTAAATGCCAAACCACTTTAATACTAAGTATGCTTATCAAATGAAGCATCTTTCTAGACATTCATGGCTTATATTAAATAATAATAATTTTTTCAAGTTGTTGTGTGGCGAATCATTCACAGTAGTAGAGAGATGTAGACTTTAAAATCTTAACTTTATATGAAGATTCAATACACACAAATATGATAGAGAAATATGCAAGACCATAAGAGACTAAAATTTTTACGTGAAAATTCCTGAAAAGGGGAAAAACCACAATCTCATTCAGTTGAAATAATTTCCCTAGTGTTTGTCTTTGATTATAAATAATGCCCTTCCTCAAGGGAAGGCTTTGACACAATGTGTAAATATATATCATGTAGAGTATATTACATGATTAGAGTTAGAAGAATTCAATGTCATGAGAGTTGTTCTCAACAAAATATTGGACAATTCATTTGGTCCGTAGGAGGTCTAGCGACAGCGGTGGGGTAGAGGTCTAGTGGCGGCGGCTAGGTGGATATCTGACATCGATCGGCCAATGAAAATCTGGTGGTGATGGCCGAGTGGTGAGGGTTTGCCGGTTGTGTGCCTGGGTAGAGCTTTGAGATTCTTCCAACCTTAAAGCTATTTTGATCTCTAGCTCGAGGTCCTAGCCTCTCAAAGGACCCCTTCATACTGGGAGAGTTATATTTATAGGCTTTGAGAGTTGCATGCTCCGTAAATATGGAGAATATCCAAAGCAAATTCAGAGTGCTCCATCCGACGACACATGTTGATTCCCTCGATCATTGATCATTTGTTATGCCTTTAAGTGCCTTAATGATGTCAAAATTAAGCGATTTTGGGCTCGTTGGATTCATCTTGCTGAGCCACTTGATTAAAGATTCAACTATAAGCATGTCATTTTTGAAGTTCATTTGGTCATCAGATTAATGTCCTAAAGCTTCCATATATGCTTCAAGCCCTTAATTTGGGGCTCATTTGGGCTCGAATTAAACTGATTTTGATGTCTTTGAGTTCCTCTCGCCAAAACATTTAGTTTGGTAACAAGTTTGCTGAAATTGTAATTCGGATGGTCCCAAATTTAATTTTTGAAGCTTCCAAGTCAAATGTGGCTCGAGATTCGTGTTGGGTCAAGGCAATTTTTGGTGACATATCACTAGTTAACATTTTTAAGCTTTGCCATTTATTCAAATTGACCTTGCCTTTGATTTATGGAAGTAATTGTGAGGTTCACTGCATTTCTAGCCGTATTATTTGTTTTTTTTATGTTAAAGAATTACTTAAGCAATCCTTAATGTCCTGTATAACTTTCTGATGTTATTTCTTACTAAGTAATACAACATATACATAGTCTTTTTCTTACATTTTTTTTGATTAATTCACAAGCGTATCAGAAATTTTGCTTGGTGCCTTCAACAGCTAAAATAATATTATTTTAACTATCCTCAATTATCTAGTTTCTCTTCCAATTCCGTGTTCATTTTTCTGCCTACATATTTATCTTTTCCGGGACATGTATCTAGCTGGTGCATTAGAGTAGTCATTTGTATTCTCTTATAACTTTAAATTCCCTTCTCTCGTTAAATAATAGATTCTAAGCTTATAATTGTCATCAGGTCAACTGATGCCTATTATGCCTTAAAGGGTAAAAACAACGAGAAAACAATGAATAGATTTGTGGGAGATGAAAACTAAAAAATGAAAATAAACACTGGAAATAGATGGTAGAATGCCACGAGATACAAGTGATCCACTATTGAAGAGGTATATTTGCTCTCCCAAACCTAGGTGCAGCTAGGAACCCAGAAAATAACAACTTTATAAAATAAATAGCAATCAACGCATATGAAACTTAAAGAAAATAGTCCTACTTATACACCACTCAGTATTTCCTTCCGTGGTTGGTAATTAATGGTGTGGAGGGTTCCAAGTGTGGTTTTTCTTGTTCTAAGGGTGGTTTTTCATATCCCATCGGTGGCTTTTCATGTCCCAAGGGTGGCTTTGTATATCTCAAGGGGTGTGGGCCCAAGGGTGCTAATTCCATAACAATACTCCCCTCCCAAACAAGCACTTTGATCTCAAGGTGGAAGGATGTATATTGCTTCTTGATTGCCATATGCAATACCCATGTAGCTTCATAATCTGGTAGATCCCTCCATCGAATTAGGACCTCCTTTGCTCCTGTTATCCCTTGCTATATTCCAACGACCTCCATGTGTTTCAAAATCACCTCCATGTTCTCAGTTAATGTCGCATGTAGTGAGGAAGAGGGTATGTGATCACCTCCATGTTCTCCAGTTACTATAACATCTTTTACATCCTGATGCATTCCTGCCTAATATAACTCAACTGATAGTTGGTTGTATATCTTTTGTATTCCTGAATGTCCCATTATCACACTATGATGAAACTATTGAATTAGCTTGGGAATGTAACCCGAGGTTCGTGTTAACACAAACCTCACTTATTAGAGTAGTTGTTCCCCCCTCAGAGCATAACATGGGTGACTGTCCGGGTCCTTCAACAACTCTTCCCTGATCTTCCTCAACCCTTCATTCTGCTTGCTCTCCTGCCTCAATGCTTCCCAATCTAAGATCATTGTTATTGATAAGGCTACCAACTGGGGTTCCTCGACCCTCCTGGACAAGGCATCTGTTGTTTTCTAAACCCGGTCGGTACGAAATCTTAAAATCATATCCAAGTAACTTGGATAGCTATCTCTGATGCTCCTTATTGACCATTCGTTGTTCCAACAAATATTTTAGAGTCCTTTGATATGTCATGACTCTGAAATGTCTCCCTGACAAATAGGGCCGCCACTTCTGAATAGAGACAACCGCCATTAGCTCCTGTTCTTACATAGATTTCATCCTTACCCTGGCTGTGGGTACTTGGCTGAAATATGCAATTGGCCTCTAGTTCTGTATGAGTACTCCTCTTAGCTCATAAACTGACGCATCTATCTACACCACAAATGGTCTCCCAAAATTTGGAGTGCCAATATTGGTACACTAATCATAGTTTTCTTCAATTCTCGGAAAGCTAGTGTATCTCGCTCCCCCTATTTGAAGCTATCCTTTTTTCAATTGCTCTGTCCAAGGTCTCGTAATAGCCCCGTATCCCTTCACAAATTTTCGGTATTAATTAGTGAGCCCTAAGAACCCATGCAACTCCTTCAAGTTCTTAGGAAGTGGCCAGTTCACCATGGCCTGAACCATGGACTAGTCAGCTAACACCCCCTTTCTAGACACCCCATATTTTAAATACTCTACACATGACTGCCCAAATGAGCATTTTTTCTAGTTGGCAAACAATTGATGCTCGCTCAAGGTATCCAGTACTATGTTCTCAGTGTTCCCAATGTTCTATTTATATCTTGATATATATCAAAATATCATCAAAGAATATCAAGACAAAACTTTTGAGATGCGGCTGGAACACTCAGTTCATGAGGGATTGAAAGGTGGAAGGGGCTTTGGTGAGGCTGAAGGGCATCACCAAGAACTCGTAGTACTCCTCATGTGTCCTAAAAGCCATCTTGTGCACATCAACTGCCTTCATCTTAATTTGATGGTATCCCAACTTTAAATCAATCTTGGAGAAGATTACTGTTCCAAATAACTCATCCAATAGTTGATCAGTCACTGAAATGAGAAACTTATCTAGCACCGCTTCCTTGTTCAAAGCCTATAATCTGCACAAAATCTCCAACTACCATTCTTCTTCTGCACAAGTAGAAATGGACTAGAGAAAAAGGCTCACCATATAGGTCTAATGATCCCTGCTTCAAACATTTCTTTGATTAGCCTCTATATCTCTTCCTTTTGAATCTGGTGGTAACGGTATGGTCTGATCCCTATAAGATAAGTCCCCTATTTTAAGGTTATGGCATGCTTGTGCTCTTGTGGTGGTGGTAACCCGATAGGTTGCTGGAATATGTCCTGAAACTACTGCAAAATCTGCTGGATCCCCAATGGGATTTCTCCTATCTCCTACTCCTTAACCCCTTGTATGCTCTGTAATTCCACCATGTATCTTAGGCCTGCACCCTGGATTGCATTAACATGGTTTTAAGTGACACCTTGATTTTGCGTAAGCTAACATCCCCTTGTAGAACCACCTTCTTTCTCTCTATTTGAACCTCCTTTATCAGATATTGCTACTCCACTTTCATTTCTCCCATGGTTTGTAACCACTTCTTCTCTAGAATCACATCAGTACTTCCTATGTCCAGGAAAAGGAAGTCTTCCACCACCTGAGTATCATAAAGTCATCACTAACCCCTTACATATTCCCCGGCTTCTCTCTATCTTACCCGTCCCCGTCGTCACTCCACATCCTTCCATCTCCACCAACTGCAACCTCAATCGATCCACGACCCGATTCGAGATGAAGTTATATCTAGCCCCATTGTCCACCAAAACCACCAATGGTGTTCCACGATCCCCCTCACCTTCATGGCGTGATTTGGAGTGAATCCTACCGCGGAGTTTAGGGACACCTCTGCCATGTCTAAATGTAATTGTGTTGTTTCCGTTATGACCTCCTCTAGCTCATCTCTGTTGTCCTCTCTCTCTCAGACCATAATATCTGAAGGACTTGATCCTTGCACCTATGTCCTGATGTAAATCACTCATCACACCTGAAGCATAACCCTTTTGCCTGCCTATCCTGCACCTCCGTGTCTGTGAGGCACTTGAAATTACCTCCAAGACGAACTTCAGTGCCCTTTCCCCTTGATACTACCCTTTGGAACGACACCTGGGTCCTTGGTGCTAGGGTTATAAAGGTACTCCCATAAGCCCCTCTCATGGTGTTGCTCCAGCTGGCTTTATCCCTCTGATTTTTTCTTCCACCCTTGTGCTAGCTCCATCATCTCCCTCAGCCCTCTAGGCCTCAACACAATGAGCTCTGCTCCTCAGGCATTCCCCTTAGCTTACTTAACTACAGCTCAAATTTCTCTCGATATTCCATGAATGTCACCTCCTGAGTTAAAGCATATAATTGCTCGTGGAGGTCTTTTTCTCGAATGTCTCAGAAACATTCCAACAAACATAGCTCCGCTGCCATAAGCTTCTCCCCTTCCATCATCCCATTAATAGGAAAGTAACGGTCCACCTGGTAAACAACCCTGAGCATCTTTCCTTTCAAAAATTGGCAACTTCAACTTCCTTGATCTGACATCCATATCCCAATGGCTTTTTTCTCCATTAGTTCCCCCCTTGTTGTGATGGTGTGATTCTCTCCCTTCCTCCATTCCCCTCAGATGATTTGGCCCCCATGGCTCAGCCCAGTCACTAACTCCCTCGGTCCACCTCCCACCAGGCCTAGGTGGTCTCCCAAAAGTTTCGGCCTCCCCCCTTTTTGTTGCCATTTCTTTCAGAAACCTCAATCCACCTACCATCAAAGCTCCCCAAGGTGGTCCTTGTGGGTTAAAACTCTCCACTTCATCATCATTTTCCTAAATTTCCTTTCCCTTTGTTCAACCCTAGGAACCGTCAGTGAGGCTTTCAACTGCATCTTGATCATCTTCTCCATCATGTTTTCCAAGTTTTCAAAGCGGTTTTCTATGGATGAGGGCCTTCCTTCCATGCTAGAATATCTTTCTTCCATTCCGGCTTTGTTTTGTTTTATCTTGCCTTCCAACACATCCATCTTCTTTGCCATCATTCACCTCGCTCTAATATCAATTATTACACCTTGAAGGGTAAAAACAACAAGAAAATAATGAATAGATTCGTAGGAAATGAAAACTGAAATATGAAATAATATTGTCGAAATAAATACTCGGAATAGATGCCAGAACACCACAAGATACAAGTGATCCACTATTGGAGAGGTGTTTCGGCTCTCCCAAACCTAGTCGCAGCTAGGAACCCAGAAAACAACCACTCATCTCTATAAAAAACAATAATCACACATACTTAACTTAAAGAAAAAAGCCCTACTTATGCTACACTCAACACTTCCTTCCATGGTAGGTAATTAAAGTTGTAGAGGGTCTCAATTGTGGCTTTTCATGTTCCAAGTATGACCTTTCATATCCCAATGGTGGCTTTTTATATCCCAAGTGAGTGGGCCCAAGTGTGTTAATCTCATAACAATGCGACGAATTGCTTACGTCTTATAGGACTTGACTTTACACTAATTCTTTCAAGGCAATGTCAGTGGCATTTTGTTTTTAAGATCGTTAAGTGCTAAAAATCATTATTATTTTTGGTAATTATTTAAAACAATAATCTTATGCTTCTATTTGATCTTTTAACTGTCATAACTCATTTGCTTCACTTTACATCTATGATGCACCGACACTTCTCCTCAAAGAGGCGTGTAGTGTCCGACACCGTATCCGACACGACACTCGTCCGACACTCCTCCGACACGTGTCGGACACGCCAAAAACGTGTCCGATTAAAAAATATTAAATGCAAATTGGACACGTGTGTCACACGCGTATCTTAAATATTTTATGATTTTTTTAAAATATAATTTCATGTATTTTGCGGGATTTAAACTAAATTTCTTATTTCATATCCACAACACCATATCAACGTCTGCACTTAATTCCCAATCATCGAATATTCTCATTTTCATTTCTTTTTGGCTGTGAAGATATTTTCATCTCCTTTCTCGGTGATTGATAAATGGCATCGACACCTGACTCTCGACGCTTGAAATATTAATTGTTGTTTTTTGAAACTTACCAAAAAAAAGCTAATGTGCATGCTCGGTACCGCTCGGTACATGCTCGGTACCGCTCGGTATCTTTCCATACAAATAACTTACCAGAGTTGGAAGTAATGATATTCAATGATAATGATATTGAATGCCAAAAATTAACCTCTAAATCTAATTCTATGATTCCCTCTATTGGGTAGTTGGACCTTCATGTTGTACTAAATGCTTTTTTGTTTATATTTTTGTGGTTGTACTAGACATTTTGTACTAAACATCTTTATGTTATAAGCTAAACAAGTTATCATGAAATTGATTTATTATTGCTTGTCATTTTTAAAATAATGTCACCTTAATTTCTATATATTATATTAAAAAATTATTATGCCGTGTCCACGCCGCACCCGTGTCCTATATTTTAAAAAAATGCCGTGTCCCGTGTCCGTGTCGTGTCGTGTCCGTGTCGACGTGTCCGTGTCGGTGCATCATAGCTTTAAATGCTACAATTTTTTTTTAGTGGCTCTCTAGCTTTTCTTGGATACAATTATGATGAAGGCAGTAACTTATTTAGTGCCCCCTTAGAGTGGTGATGGAAGGGTTATTTAGATGGTGGTGAAATGAAAATTTTGGTTTTAGATAGATTAGAGCTGGAACTAGGATTTTTTCAAATGACAAGTTTTTCTTAGAGAAAAATAAGGAGAGAGGAACTCTAGATCACACGGTTGCGATGCTAGGGAACTATTGATGATATTTTTGTGAGTTTAATATTAATGATTTAGGAGTTATGTTGTTTTTAAGTCGGTTACTGATGGGGACATCGACAAGAGATTTCGACGCGTTTATCAGAGACGACATAGGAGATCGATGGCCATGATGGAGAGTCTTTACTTTTGATGCTTATTTGTATTAGCATTTTATGTATTACACATTTCTATTTCAGTTTTTCCGTTTTTCCGTTTTTGCCCTTATGGGTAGTTTGTCGCTATTGTAGCCCAAGGGGCATTTTAGTCTTTTGTTTTAGTTGTCATTTGGAAGCCTATATATATGGCTCTCTTATCTTGTATGAGGGATTATTGTTGGATGAATGAAAATTTTGTTTTATGATCTCTTAGTGAGTTCTTGAGTGAAATCCCAAGATCTCTTAGTGAGTTCTTGAGAAAGAGAATTTTGCTTGGTTCCCTCTCTCTCTCCTCTTCTCACCTTTCTCCTCTCACGGTTTTCCCACCTCCCCCTCCATCACGCTGCTCCAAACCAACCCCAGCCTCCCAGCTCCCCGCCGGCCAGCAGCCAGCCAGCCAACCGGCCAGCAGCTAGCTGGCCACCCGCCGGCTCACCCCCTCCTGCCGCCCAGAACTTCCCTTCTTTGCCGCCGGATTCCCCCTCCTCTAGATCCCCCTATTTGAATTTGAAATTCACCTCTCTTAATTGCTTTTCTAATTACGCTTTATCAATTTTGGAAAGTTAATTAAAGGAGTTACGCTTATTTGAAATTCAAATTATTTTTCCCTCTCATTCTCTTTTAAAATTGGGAGTTACTTAAAATTCAATCAATTCTGAAATTAATTCAGATTTGATTAGATTTAATTAATTCCTTGTGGTCCCCACTTGCTTAATACACAAGCCCTTTCACCTCTATATAGCCGGCCACCCCATCCCCTCTCTCTCCCATTAATTCTCTTTTAATACACTATTAAACCTCTCCCTCTTAGCCTAAATTCAAATTTGAAAATCTGAATTTAGAAGTAAAAACCTTCAGATTTTTGGAAATCTGAACTTAAATTCAGATTTTGTTTATTTCTACCCTGCCCCACTCCCTTCCCCATCCTCTTAGCCCACGACCAACCCTCACCCTCTCAAATCACCACCCCACCTCCTCTCTTCCTCTTTCGGTTCATCCATTAAATTTAATTATGCATGGAGGATTCTGAAGTTGATAATGGATTCGTAATCGACGCCTACGAAGACATCCCCATCGTTCGATCACCCTTCTTCGACGTCGGGTTTGGTTTTGACGACATCATTGAAGATTACTTGAACCGGATCCTTCCCCATCTCGTGGACATCCTTGACGATCAATTTTCAGACTACGAGTGGATCATCAACGGTCATCCTCCCGTGCCACCTCCACCTCCGACTACCTTCCCAACAACGACGCTCCTCGGCACTTCCGTCCTAGTGGCTACCTCATTTCTAGCGTGGACGATCTTCCTCCGCTCAGCCTAGATTCGTAGGAAAGAGAGTGGAGCTTCAAGGTGAACAACTCCTTATTAACTTTTGGATTTGTGTGTTAAGCTCTTATATTACTTCGTCTTTGTATTGGACTAAATTGTCTTGGTTAATCCGCATACAACTCTTAGCCTAAGCAAGTGGAATGCTGAGAATTCTTGTAACTAGCTTGGAATTGATGCATAATTTTATAAAAGGATAAACTTTAGTAAATTCTCTTTATAATCCTGTGCAACTCCAACTTTGTATCACATTATTTCTGGTATCAGAGCATGGTTAGCATAGGCTATGCATGCTAGAAATCATCCTAGGAAGTTACTTCCATAATTCCCTACTTGTTTGCAAGCATCACATCATTTAAGCCACTTATTCCCTAGTGTATTATTGCTGTCCAGAAATTTTCTGCACTGTTTAGTGGCCTTTAGGTGATCCTAAAACTTGTTTTAAGTTGCTGTCCACACATCAAAACCTGCCCATAACACTTAACAACTTAGGTCCTTATTGTAGGTTGTTGTCCACAACATTTCAGCATCATATAGACACATTAGGAGCATATTACCTTAGCGTCTAGATGCTCTCCACCACCCCGGTACATCCCTTAGCAACCCTTAGCATCCACCCATGGATCCGGAACATATTCAGGCGACTCTAGACCTCATAGTGGGACAACTTGGCACGGTTACGCAGCAAATCCGCAACACCCAGACTGACTTAGCCGACTTTAGGCGCCAAACAAGTGACCGCTGGATAACATAGAGCGCATAGGAAACCCCACTATTTACACCCCTTCTAGGCCGCATTCACCTTATGGTGACGACACCAGGACCGATCATGGGCTACAACAAGATCACTACCATCATAACCCTAGACTCAATCAGGACACCTTAGGAAATGAGACCCCTTGGAGAGATAATGATGCTCAGTTGCTTAAGAACATTAGAATTGATGCCCCATCATACGATGGAACCCTTGACCCTCAAGTCTTCCTAGATTGACTCAAAGCGATTGATAGATATTTCAGATGGTACACCATTTCGGAAGCTAGGAAAGTTAGGTTCGCCGAAATGAAACTCACTGGTCGAGCCAACCTGTACTGGACAAATTTAGAAATATGCGTGAGGGCTCGAGGCGAACATCCGATCACCGACTGGCGAACTATGAAGCAAGAGCTTAGGAGAAAATACCTCCCTCCATCCTATTACCCCAAGCTTCTAGATAAATGGAATAGGCTGACCCAGGGGAGCAAACCCGTTAAAGATTACATCTCCACCTTCGATGATTTCTTGATCCGTTGCAATGGCGAAGAATCTGCTACCCCAACTCAAATCCTGTCCATGTTTAGAGATGGCCTTAGGGAAGATCTCCAAACTGAGCTTTTTGCGAGAGGAATAGACACGTTAGAAGCAGCCTGCAGTCTAGTTCTCGACCTAGAGGAGTTTAGGACCCATTCCCACACTAAGCATTTTGACTCCCGCCCAACTCCGTATAGAACATCCACTGGACAACCCCAAAACCGACCCACGGGCTCTATGGTGAACCAACCAACTGCTAGTCCAGCCCCACCTCGCCTGGACTTGAAAAGCAAAGCCCCCGAACGTGGCACGTCCAAAGCCACATCAGGAACCAAGTGTTATAGGTGTCATGGGTATGGACACATTGCAGTCTAGCCCCTATAAGGTCACCATAATAGAAGAGGTTGATGACGACGAGGAAGAGCTCGAGACTGACTTAGTTCATCATGTTGACGAGGAAGAAGACTCCTTCACTGAGGAAGAACCTGTTGCCTTACAAGTCGTTAGATGTGCGTTGTCCCAACCTAAACCAAGTGATGACTGGCGTCGGATTTCCATTTTCCATACCTTTACTAAGATAGGGTATAAGAACTGTAAGGTCATTATTGATAGTGGAAGCTGCATCAACGCTGTCACTTCAGCGATGATATCTAAACTAAACCTTAAAGCCACACCTCACCCAAACCCTTATAAGGTTACCTGGATTAACTCCACCTCCATGGAGATAAAACATTGGAGCCTTATCCCACTCGACTTTATTAGATATCAAGAGAACATTTGGTGTAGAGAAAATTTGGTGTGATGTGTTGACGATGGATGTGGGCCAAATTATCCTTGGTCGCCCTTAGCTGTTCGACAACGACGTCCATATTTATGGGAGAATAAACACCTGCGTGTTTGAACACAACGGTAAGAAAATCAAATTAATTACCTCTCAACTTAAATCCAACATGGTTGAAGTTAAGGCTGCTCCTGTTAAACCCAATAAGGGCTTACACTTCTTAACTGCGAAAGAAGTGAACGTTGAGCTTCACCAAGGATCACCCATGTATTCCCTGGTAGCTAGAGAAGTGGATGTTGATCAAGAGGAGCATATCCCCGAGGAAGTTAAGCCTCTTCTTGAAACCTTTGTTGATGTTTTCCCCGAGGAGCTACCCAACCAACTCCCACCCCTTCGAGACATACAACACGTCATCGACTTAGTACCCGGAGCTTCCCTACCAAACCTCCCTCATTACCGAATGAACCTGACGGAGCATACTGAACTAAAGAAGTAAGTAGATGAACTCCTGCAACGTGGATTTATCAAAGAGAGCCTTAGCCCGTGTGCGGTTCCTGCCCTGTTAACTCCTAAAAAGGACAATTCTTGGAAGATGTGTGTTGATAGTCGCGCTATCAACAAGATTACTATGAAATTTCATTTTCCAATCCCTCGATTAGACGACATGCTAGACATGATGATTGGGGCAACTCTATTCTCGAAAATTGACCTTAAAAGTGGATATCATCAAATCAGAATCCGCCCTGGTGACGAATGGAAAACGGGCTTCAAAACAAAAGATGGGTTGTATGAGTGGATGGTTATGCCATTTGATCTTAGCAACGCTCCTAGCACGTTCATGCGAGTTATGACCCAAGTCTTTCGACCTTTCCTAGGAAAATTTGTCGTCGTATACTTTGATGATATATTGATCTATAGTAACTCGGTGGACCAACATCTAAAACATCTGAAGCAAGCCTGTGAGATTTTGAGGAAAGAATAATTATATGCTAATCCTAAGAAATGTATGTTCCTCACAGATAGTGTTACTTTTCTCAGGTTCATAATATCATCTCAAGGAATTTCAGCCGACCCTGAAAAGGTTAGAGCAATTAATGAGTGGCTTGAGCCTAAAAATATTAGAGATGTTCATAGTTTTCATGGACTGGTCACTTTCTATAGGAGGTTTATTAGGAACTTTAACATGATAGTGGCACCCATAACCAAGGTTTAAAATTGCGTATTCGGGTATTGAGACGTTTTTCGTTCGTGAGGCGAGGCGTAAGCCTCAAGGCGATTTGAGGCGTAAGCCTCAAAATCAAAAATTGCGTAAACATAAAATAATAAATTTTGTATATACTAATGAGTAAATAATATATAAAACATAAAAATGTTATTTATCACATATTTGAGAATAAATAAGGGAGACATATCACATAAGAACTCACTAGTCATCACTCATCAGTCATCAACACTGTCATCACTCATCAGTCATCACTAAGGGGGTCTTCATTTGAATCATCATTATGATGAACTGCTCCCTCCTCTTCCCCCTCTCCTATAGAGTCCAATATCTCCCAATCAGCTTCTTCTTCCTCATTATTAGTTATCTTCCTCTTCCCTAAATATTTTTGAACAATATCATAATGAATAATAGTGTAATACATTAATAAAAGTCTAAAAAAGAAAATTATATTATTTATATACCTTTTTGGATTTATTCTTGATTTGTTCTTGAGTTGTGGTGAATGTGGATGCTTTAAGACCATCAAAGAAATCAACATTTAAATCTTCATCTTATAATTCAGACGGCATCACTTCAACTTCATCATCTACAAACCACTCATCATTAGATGCCACATCATCGCAAAGCAAAGGATCTTCATCACCCATTAATCATTTTTTCTTCAAATTTCTATCTCTGAGTCTCCTATTGTACATAATGTACACCAGTGAGTTCATCCTCAATGTCGACAAACGATTTTTCCTCTTTGTATGTAATTGGTTGTAGGTACTCCAATTTCTTTCACAGCTAGATGAAGAGCATGTCAAGCCCAAAACTTTCACAGTAAAACGCTATAATTCTGGAGTCCCATCACCAAATTGAATCCACTACTCAACTGGAGATCGTTTGACAATTGTATCTTTTGCTTGTTGTAATCCAAAAAAACCTTCTTTATTCCTAAAAGGTACCAATTGCAAGTTAGCATTTGATCTTTCAGTTGCATCACATATTAGACGATCCATGCAATGATATAATCCCAACTTTATTTCAGGGTTTGTAGACTTGTTCTTTGCATATTGATATTGAGGGTTTAGGTAGTAGCCAGCAGCATGCAAATGTCGGTGAAGCTGTAGTTCCCACCTATCATCAATAATATTCCAAATTTCCCTAAAGCTTCCCTCACTGTCTCCTAAGTTGGAGGCAATCATCTCTTTGGCTTCATCCATGGCATTGTATATGAAACCCATTGCAGACTTCTTCTCAGCATCCACCTGATGCGGACATCGGCACGAAAATCTGGCGCATCTATCACAGGAGGCGTCGTAAATCGACGGCTCTGATTTAAGTGTCATTTATGAATTATTTTCTGCATTTTAGTTTCTATTTTATGTTATTTCCTGTTTTACCCATAGGTTAATTTATTTGAGTGTTGTAGCCCGAGGGGCAATTTTTTAATTTTTATTTTCTCATGTTTTGGCCTATATATATGGCCTTTATCTATTGTAATAGGATGGTTGATTAATATGAAAAATTGTTTCCCACGCTTTTTGTTCTTCTTGTGAGAGAGCGAGAGTGAGATTTCTATGAGAGAAATCGAAGTTGTCACCAGCCGCAGGATGGGTCCGGGCTCGTGAGTTGAAGTCCCTTGGAGAAGGGCAACGCATCACCCATCAGCCTTCGGAAGAGTCCAAGGCTCGCGGTTTTGATTTTCTACCTTTTATTTTATCTTTGTTTTGATTTCTTCCTTCTTCCCTCTCCCCGTCGTTGTTTTCATTTTTTTTTTCTCCTTCCTTCCCCACCCGTTCCTCTCAGCTGAATCCGCTCCTCTCCCCTCTCCAATTTCCCCTGCAACCGCCCCTCCCAATTTTCCCCAGAACCCGCCGCTTGCCACTTCCCGTCTCCCTCTTGCCGCCGGCCAGACCAGCCGACGCCTCCTGCCCAGCCTCCATCTCCTCCTTGCTAACCCAACAGCCCGATTTTCCCCTTCTCCTTGGCTAATCCAGCCGGGTTCAATACTAGGAGAAGTTGGAATTCAGCCCTCAAAGCTACATTATTACCTTCCTAATTTGGCTCCTCAAATTAGGGAGAATTGATGGAGGATTAATTACTAAATTCAATTTCAAATTTCCCCTCCTATTCTCTCTTGTAACTCCTTAATTAATTGAAATCTGAAAATTAAATCTCAGATTTTAATTAATTCATGGGGCCCACCAAATAATCAAACCTCCTTCTCTTTCCTCTTTACTTGGCCGGCCCTTTTATGCATGGCTCTCTCTCTCTAATTGCCACCTCATCACCCCTTAATTACTTCCCAACTACCTCCCCTCTCAACATCAATTCAGCTTTTATTTCAGATTTGAAAATCTGAGAGAGGAAATGAACATTTCCTCTCAGATCCCTCCCGTAACTTTGCTTTCCAAACTTATTCCTATGTAAATTCCTTGGCTGTTTGAGATTCCAGTAAAGGAATTTTATCCCCTGCTGACCGAACTCCTCCCCAAGGCTTCGGAAATAAATTCTTTTTTCTTCCCACCTCCTCATACGGGCTGGCCCCTTGCTGAAATTTTTTGTAAAAATCCCGATTTCATTGCTTCTCTCAATTAGGCTCTCAAATAACTGACTTGGAGAGGAGATCCTCTCCTCAAGGCTCCCAAAATCTGAGAATATTTCAGATTTTGGAGAGGAGATCCTCTCCGTAGCAAAGCCGCGTTTCTGTCCTACATCAGTTTGGTATCAGAGCATGGAATCGGATCAACTTGGACGGACTTTAAATTGGTTGGTAGGTCAACTGGGCGCCGTTAGTCAACAACTCAAGGAGGATCAAGAAGACTTAGCCGACTACCACCATCAAACAATCAAACGGTTCGACAACCTAGAGCGAGGTAGGACGGACCCATCGCTCTACACCTCTTCAAGATCCCCTTCATCAAAAGAGAGAAAGAAGGCATTAAGAGATAAAGAGAGAGTAGAGAGAGTGGACAAATGGATGGAGACCAGTGAAGCCTTCCATTTCCCACTCACTATGCAAATCAAGGAACATGAAGAATTGGTTGACAAGGAGAAATGCGCAGAGAAGGAATTGGTTGATTCCATTACAACTACAGAAGCAACGGTTTATTCTAACCCCGTTAAAACTCCTACAATGGAGAATGTTTATGAAGCTCCGGAAGTGACTTCCATAGAATTCACTCCTATTGCGAGTGAAGACATCTATGAGAGTGAACAAGTTCCTGCATGCGAAAAGAAGTGCAACAAGCAAGTTGACCTTGTGGACAACCGGGCTTGTTTGAAAATCTTTGCAAATCATAGTCCAGAGTTGTACGGGAGCAATTGTGATGCTAACTCGACGGAGTCGAGTATTCTCCCACCTGGGGAGAATGATGCGGACATCGGCACGAAAATCTGGCGCATCTATTACAGGAGGCGTCGTAAATCGACGGCTCTGATTTAAGTGTCATTTATGAATTATTTTCTGCATTTTAGTTTCTATTTTATGTTATTTCATGTTTTACCCATAGGTTAATTTATTTGAGTGTTGTAGCCCGAGGGGCAATTTTTTAATTTTTATTTTCTCATGTTTTGGCCTATATATATGGCCTTTATCTATTGTAATAGGATGGTTGATTAATATGAAAAATTGTTTCCCACGCTTTTTGTTCTTCTTGTGAGAGAGCGAGAGTGAGATTTCTATGAGAGAAATCGAAGTTGTCACCAGCCGCAGGATGGGGGGCTCGTGACGTGAAGTCTCTTGGAGAAGGGCAAACGAATCACCCACCAACCTTGGAGACGGCCGGGTTCGTGGTTTTCTCTTTGCATCTTTCGTCTTATCTTCTATCTTTTGTGTTTTGCCTCTTTGTATTCTCACCTTCCCTTGTCATCGTCTTTCATTCATCGTCGTCACGCCCAACTCCACCAAAATTCCCTCAACTTCATCCACATAACAAGCTCCATTAACATTCCTCATTAGGATTTATTTCCTAATTGCATCATAGACTACTTTGGGAATAATTCAAATTACCTCTATTTCTTTGGCTGAATTTTCCCCATCAGTTATTGGATATAGAATCAATGAAATGGCTTTCATTACTTTCCAAAGCTGATAATTTCTGCTTGCCGAACCTTTTTTCCCCTTATTGCTCCAGCCGAAATGCTACCTTTCTTTGATTTGAATTTTAAAATTCAAATCAAACAGTTTCTGTAACTGAACTTGAGATTAATTCTCAGTTTTAAACATTAATTACAATTCATTGCTTTGGTCCAAATCCATTGAATGTGGACACAACTGTTCCCCCCTCTCTCTTGGCCGGCCCACCCTTCTTGCATTCCCATTATTCCTTGTCATTAATGACTCCCTAATCACTCCCTGAATTTTAGCTAATTCAAATTCAAATTGGGAGTGATTTAATCCATCCAAAGCAGCTGTTGGCCGAAACAATCAAAGCCCAATTACGTGAGCTTCTTCATGTAACAACTTAAGAATTTAATTTTCCCCTTCTTTCCCCTTGGATCCCGCAGCCCCTTCACCTTTCCCGTCCCCCCCTACTGGCTGGAATTCTCCAAGGTCTGCCCACTAGATTTCCTATTCTATTTTCCTAATTCCAGTCACGGATTCAAGGAATTGAATTCCATCCCTTCCACTTCTTATTAACCTGTTGAATTTCCTCTCAGATTTTGTGGCAAAATCTGAAATATTCCAGCTTTCATGGAAGGAATTGTATGCTGGAAACAATGTCACTTCCCGTAACTGTTCTTGTTCTTCACAGCAATTCCTCAAATCTCCACCTCTCCTTAGCATTAACTATAATTATCTCCACCCTCTCCCATAGAAAATTCTGAAAATTTCAGATTTTCTGAAGTGACATTTCAGCTTTTGTGAGGAGACACTTGGAGATTGTCCACTTTCCATAACAAAGCATTTTTCGTTCTACATCACCACCATTCTTAAAACATGAACTAAAAGTCTGGTGGTTGTAATGGCATATAAGACACTTTGCCAAAATCTGTCATTTAAAACAATCTTTCTAATATCTTTTCCCTCAGTCTTCTTCGCCCAAGCACAACTCAACCACTGTGTAGATGTGAACATAGCCTCTAAAGGTTGCCTAACATCCAGCATGCTCTCTAAGGTCAAGAAGCGGTGGCAAATCTTGTTGCGGCTGGCCTTAGAATTTCTTTCTTCGAAAACTTTCTCATAAGAGCTAGAACCCAAGAGTGGTTGTAAATAAACTTGGTTATTTTTTTGGCTTTAGTGAGTGCATTTTTATGTTGAAGTAATTCCCCAAGCTTCTCAAGAATCAGATCTATGCAATATGCAGTACATAGAGTCCAGTACAAATGTTTCCTCTTCTCCATAAGTTTATTACCTGCAGCCTTATAAGAACTTGCATTATCTGTCACAATTTGTACAACCAAATGTTCTCCAACCTCATCAATAATGCTATCTAGTAATTCAAATATGAACTCAGCATCTTTGACTTGGTCAGATGCTTCAATTGACCTTAAAAACACAGTACCATAAGGATTATTAATGAGGATGTTGATCAGACTTCTATGTTTGATATCAGACCACCCATCTGACATAATTGTTACTCTTGTTTGGGCCCAAGTCTTCTTAATTTCTTCGATGCTTTTATCAGTGCTTTCCAACTCCTTCAAAATTCATATTCTTAAATTATACATGATTGGAGGTTTGAACCCTCTCCCAAATGCTCCAACTGAATGAATCATGTTGTAATAAGCAGGTGATGTTGTAACATTAAATGGAATTACATTTTTGTAGAAAAATCTGCCTATATCCTTACACACTCTTCTCCGCGCCTCCCTTGCATTTTCTGGGGTCATCTTCTGTGTAGTAGACGGCCTATCCTCTAATGTGTCAGCCATATAATAATCCATAGGCCCTCTAGCACCCCTAGATGAAATGAGCTTCATAGAAGAAGATGAATCCCTAATGCTGCGCTCACTACCGTAATAAGATCCAACATCAACTCTATCCTCAAATTGCTTCTGTGCAAGATGTTTTGATGTGGTAGACTTATTCATGTATGACTTTATCTTATCCCTTACAGCATCAGAAACTTTGGAGCATGGAGCAACATTCTTGTGAGAACCTGAAAGGTGTTCCTTCATCCTAGTCACACCTTTCACAACTTTATCACAGTAATTACATTTGAGATAGACATATGTTTTATCACTACCTCCTACATCCACCTGAGTGCTATGTTTCCATGCTAGATCTTTTCTATAACGTGATGCTGCTTTATCCTTATTTCTGACCATTCTGATTGAGCAAAAATAGGAAGTGAACGAGTTCTTACTAATCTTTTCTATGACCTGATGCAGGTCGGAGGAGACAACAGCCTCAGACAAAAGTGGGTGCCGGTCGGATGGAGGAGACAGCAACCCAACTCGCAGTCTCGCAGTAGAAGAAACCTCCAAGCAAAAGGCGAAGAGAACAGCTCTCATTTAGGGTTTAATATGTGTGTTGGATGTGTTCAGTATTAAATAATGTCGAGCCGTCGATAAAGCAGAACACTGTATTCTATACGTATTTCTACGTATGATATGCGTATTATACGCGTATTGTCTGCGTATGTAAGATGTAATATATGCGTATTACATGCGTATTTTGTAAAATTTATTCTAAAGTATTTGTAAATTAGCAGTTGTAGCAGCTGTAACTTAATGTATGATTTTGTATTAATAGTTAATAAAACATATGATTTTCTGGGTATAGTATGAGTACTGGACGTGTTCAATATTATGTTGTGTATAATCTATGCGTATACTATGAGTAATATATGTGTATACCATGCGCTCACCATGCATATTATGTGTGTACTCTCTGCGTCAACATTGCGTATCTTAAAAAATAAAAAAATAATTAAAAGAACATTTAATAGAATTTGATAAATACAATTTTAATGACTATGCACAATATAGAAAATACAAGAATAAATTAAAAAAATATTTATAACAAATACAAATTTACAAGAGAACCTATGTACATTCTATTAAAAATATTAATATAAAATCATGCGAATGAGTATGTCGAAATGAATTGCGGGAACGCTTGCCTTATAGTATTGTATTGTCCAATATAAATCATCTTTGACAACAAAGCCTTCCATTAATTACTGCGATACTTATCTATTCATTACTGATCATGGGAGGAGGATAAGTATCGCAGTAATGAATGGAAGGCTTGGTTGTCAAAGAGGATTTATATTGGACAATACAATACCACAAGGCAAGCGTTCCCGCATTATATAGTGGAAATTTTAATGTTGAACAATAGTCAGCAATAAATTGTAAATAATGGCTCATAAAAATTCAACCAACCCTCCCAACCATATTTGCCACCCGTCAGTCCATAGCTAACAAAAATTATTATTCATGTCACTGCCCCTCAGTCTATACTAAATGTAAGTAACCTAAAATATTTAATACAATGTGTGCGTGTTTTATGCGTACTCTATGCGTACTATGTGCGTAATATGTGCGTGTATTATGCGTACTTAATGCGTATTTTGTGCGTTCGTTATGCGTATTATTTAAAAACGTTTCAAAACCATTTACAAAATCATTTATAAAATTATTTTTTTCCTTTAAAACAAATAAGAAATTCAAACACTAATCTTTAAACACAAATGCCAAACATAATCTTTCAAACATCATATTCCTTATTTCTCTTCCTCAAATACAATCCACCAAGAGCCATAAACCCTTTGTACTTCTTCAAATATCATATTCAAGACTAGAAAATGAAATCATAAAAATCACATTGCGTCTAATTTGTAAATAACAAGTTTAAGTTCAACGTGTTAAACATATTCCTCATCATTTTAATGTAAGTAACTTAAAAACAAAGATAGATATTAATTAAAATATTTAATATATTTTGATAAATAAAATTTACTGCGTATTATGTGCGTGTATCATGTGTACTATGTGCATCGTTTGTGCGTACGATGTGCGTGCGAAATGCTTATTTTGTGCGTGCGTAATGCGTATTATTTAAAATCGTTTCAAAGCCATTTATAAAATTATTATTTTTCGTTAAAACAAATAAGAAATTCAAATATTAATCTTTAAACGCAAATGCCAAACACAAAATCTTTCAAACATCATATTATGGGTATTCTATGCCATTTATTTGCTTACGATATGCGTATTATATGCGTACATTATGCCTACACAATACGTACGATATGCGTAATTTATGCGTATTATCATTTAATAAGTTATTTTTTAATCAAATCAATGTAAATAAATATTTATACACAGAATGATAATAAACATTTATACACAAACTGTTTAAACATTTATACGCAGAATCATTTATACATAGAAATATTTATATACATAATGATAAATATTTATACACAAACTGAAAAACTGTCATTTTTTAAAGTTCTACATAATATTTCATATGTCATTTCTGCCCTATACTTTGGCATGTCTTCTTGCTAATCTGTACTATCAGTCCAATCAGTATTGCCTTCAAGACTTATTCTTTCTATATATTTACAGACATATATTCCGCAATCTATAGAGTTATCCTGTTTTGGTGCACCTTTAATGGCAGAAAGCTTCCATTTTCTGATATCACTATCAAAAGCTCCTTTCGTGTCAGAGTATAGGGCTTTAAGCTGAAAAATACGTAGAGCAATGATTAATTCTATAAATTTTTTAAAAATTGAAGAGTTCATGTTCATCCAATACTTACGATTTTTGGAATAACAAGCCTATGCTCTTTTACGCGGTGGGGCAACGAGTCATAAAATTTTCACTTTTGTTCTTTCAGCAAACCAACCAGCAGGGTAATGTGCGAGGATTCAATGATTGGCTGTAATAAAATGTTGTTTAAAGAAATAGAAAACTCGGTTATATGGTCGATTTGCAATTTGACCAATTTATCCCTTCCTCTGTTATTCTGCAAGTGCAAGTAGTAAATGTAAGTATGTAACTATGTAAGACTAAGAAATAGATACTAAGTTACTAATCCAATAGTTAAACTGATTAATTGAATACTAAGTTACTAACCCAATAGAGTGGAGAGATGTATAGAAATTTATAGTACTTGTCAGGCATAAGTTTACACTTCTCATCTAAGAAAATGGCAAAAAGATATAAATGTTCATTGCCTAAATAATTGTCGCTTAATAACTCGTCAATTTCAGCTCTGCAAATAAGAATGTTACTAACAAACAAGATATTATAGTCCCTGCACAAAAAAAAAAAAAAATACACATTACATAAGCATACCATACGCGTATCATAAGCATAAAATACGCATAACATAAGCATACCATACGCATACAATACGCATATCATAACATACACGTATAATAAGCATACAATAAGCATAAGTAACGCATATCATTTGCATAACTCATGCATACCATACGCATAAAAATATTCAAACATGAAATAAGTTGCAATTTTTTTACCTTCGATTGTACTTCTTCAAACATTCATGAATAAAATTTCTCTTCTCAGAACTTAAACTCAGCAAACCTTTGTAATTTTTTATTTCAGCTGCATAAACAAGAAGTACAGTATTTATCTGAATGTCATCTACTGGGATTGGTTCTTTTGGATTTCTATATGGAATAAGCTGCATTTCTGTTGGGATTGGCTCCTTTCTGGATGGGATTGGCTCATTTTGGGGGATTGGTTCATTGGGGCTGTGGGGAGGGATATCTGATTTATGTTTTTAATTGGAAGATGAAGAGTAGCTAACAGATCTTTTCTGAGTGGGTATTTTGCTCTGATCAATGTAATTATTGAGCTTGACCTCCATAACTTCAATTCTTTCAGTTAGGTCTTCAAACTTTCTGCTCAACTTATCTTCAAATTCAAGAAATGTTTTCTGCATGTTTCTTGGCAGTATTTGATTATTCTTTCTTGTAGGGATTCAAGTGCTTCAGCAGAAAAACTTAAGTGTGGTTGTTGAGGGGATTGGTGGGGGTCTTGCTGAGGAGATTGGTGGGGGTCTTGCTGAGGAGGTGGGGTATGATGGAGAGATTGGGGGGATGTTTTGATGGGTGGATATTTCATGAGGGAAATCAGGGGATGGAGGGCTTTCTGATGGATATTTCTCGACATTAACCATATCCATTTTAGCCTGAAAAACTGCCTGGAGGACATTACAAATCTGACTTTTCCTTATATTAACAAATAAGTTAGTGATCACCTCTGTAGTATATATAATATCATCGGCCCATCATAGAAAATGGGACATTTTGTCAGCATATATAGGAGAATGAAAAGAAGTATGCTCCAGGAATCAAATCTGCATAAGATGAAAGAAAATTTTAGCACTCACATTGAGCCAATAAAATTTTGAATGAATTTAGTAGTTAGCAGTTAGCACTCACAATTAGCAGAGGTACAAAACCGTTGATGTAACCTGCTGGCTTCTTATTTAAAATCTTGGAGGCCTTATTAAACTCTCTAACTAAAAATTCCCTGATTGAACTAGACCAATTTATTGACAAAAAATCATCTGGATTATTTGCTATTCGTTGAAGCAACCGAGGGGTTTTGAAGCTGTTAAGTTGAAAAAATAAATTTGAACATAAATACATGATAAATGTTCTTAACATAGTCTCGAGGGGGGGGGTTTGCTTGTTCAACTCCATCATGTCTGCCTTAATTTCTGATGATGTAATTGAAGTATGAGCTAAAGAAAGCCAGGATATTTCTTCTCCTTTATTTGACAGACCAGTGAGAAGGGCCACTTCATCAGCAGTAAAAGGAATGACAATACCTTTTAGAACAAAACATTGTTTTGAAATATTCCACCTTGAGATCAGCTCATAAATAAGAGGGACATTTTGCTCAAACTTAAGAAATTCCAAAAACTGTATGATCTTTAAATGTTTCAATGTGTCCATGACTTCAGGAGTAATTTGCTGAGCAAAGTTATCACAGATTGATCGAAACGAAGAAACATAGCATCGATAGGTAATTGGACGAACATATATCTGAAAATTTTAAAAAATAAATAAAAAAATAAGTAAATGAGATACGCAGAGAAAACACACAACATACGCACAATGTAAGCAACGGTCACGCACAGTGTACGCATAACATACGCATATATTATGCACACCATACTCACAATAACGCACATTGCATAGCAGCAAATTATACAAACGCATACAGTACGCACATCATAAGCACTGATCACGCATTGTGTAAGCATAACATACGCATAAGAATGCACATTGCAGAAAACATGATAGCAAATTATACGCACGCAGAAGGTACGCACAACATAAGCACGGGTCACGCAAATTACATGCATATCATACACACAACATACGCACAACATACGCAGTGCGTACGCACAACATACGCAGTGCGTACGCACAACATACGCAGTGCGTACGCACAACATACGCATAGATTACTCGGTGCTTAAAATTTTGTTAGGGTTTAGGTTTCAAATTTCAACATAATTTCGATAACCAATGCATATGCATAGAATAAGCATAAAATACGAAGATGTTCAGAACCTTGAACACCAACGCATAGCATAACCATAAAATACAGAGTACGGAACAGAAAACATTGCATTAAGTTACCTTTCTCTTTGGGGGTGACGACATCTTAGAAGAAACTGAGTAAAGAATGCTTGAAATTTCTCCGGAGTGAATGCTTGAAAGTTCGAATGTTTGGTGGAAGCCTAGAACTTGAAAATCGATACGTCGCCTCTGTCATTCAACCTTTAGCAGGGTTTAAATTTTGATGCCTCGTCGACATCTCACTAGGCGCGCCACGTCGGCAACTGGGGGTCCGAACTAAAAAAAAAATTTATGTTAATTTTTTTAGAGGCAACGCCTTAAATATATGAGGCGAGGCACGCCTTATGGCGCGCCTCAGTAAACTTGAGGCGTAAGCCTCATAAACTGAACTTATTGCATGGGCTTTGAGGCTTAAATGGACCAAATTACGTTGAGGCGCGCCTCAAGGCGTGTCTTTTATTGCGCAATTTTAAACGTTGCCCATAACAGACTGCCTCAAGAAAGGAGAATTTCATTGGACGTTAGCCGCCACTAAAGCTTTCGAGGAAATTAAGAAAAAGATGGTTGAAGCCCCTGTTATGCGTCTCCCCGATTTTTCTAAAGTCTTTGAAGTAACCTGTGACGCATTAGGTATTGATATAGGAGGAGTTTTATCACAAGAAGGACACCCTATGACATACTTTAGCGAAACGTTAAATGATATTCGTCAAAGGTATTCTACATACAATAAGGAATTCTGTGATCATTCAATCACTTAGATACTGGAGACACTACTTATTGCCATAAAGGTTTGTGATATTCACAGATTATGAAGCTTTGAGATACATTAATTCGCAGAAGAAACTCAATGCCCGCCATGGTTGTTGGGTTGAATTCTTACAAGAATACACATACACAATTAGACACAAAGTCAGATCTGAAAATAAAGCTGCGGATGCCCTTAGCAGAAGATTGATGACTACTCGAGAAATGAGTATCGAAGTGATCGGATTTGAACGCCTTAAGGAAGACTATAAGGACTGCCCTAATTTTAGCGATACTTATTCCCTTTTTACTTCCGGACGTGAGCGTACGATAGATGATTTCTTAATAGAAAATGGGTACCTATTTAGGGCTAAGAAACTCTGTATTCCCCAAACTTCCCTTCGTGAAACCTTGTATGGGAATTACATGCGAAAGGTTTAGCTGGCCACTTCGGACAAGCCAAGACTATTGCTGCGTTAGAAAATCGTTTTTACTGGCCCAGCCTTAAGCGCGATGTTAGTAAACTCTTAAGAAGATGTCATACCTGCCAGCTAGTCAAACACCGCAAGCAGAATACGAGACTCTACTCTCCCCTCCCCGTACCCAATTGCCCTTGGCAGGATGTGAGTATGGATTTCGTCATTGGGTTGCCCAAAACCGCTAGGAAGCACGACTCTGTTTGTGTGGTCGTTAACCGGTTCTCGAAAATGGCCCATTTCCTCTCATGTTCCAAAACGTTTCATGCTTCACGAATTGTTAAGCTCTATTTTGACGAGATAGTCAGGCTTCATGGCCTCCCGAAAACCATCATTTCCCATAGGGATGTCAAGTTCACAAGTTACTTTTGGAAGACTCTATGGCACAAGATGGGAACGAGACTTCAATTCTCTATAGCTTTTCACCCCTAGACCGATGGTCAGACCGAGGTTGTTAATATGACCTTATGAAACCATTTAAGGATGTTGGTAGGAGAAAATCTTAGAGATTGGGACTCTAAACTCCCCATTGCAGAATTTGCTTATAACAACTCCATCAATCGAACCACTGGCCTAAGTCCTGCTGAGATTGTGTATGGATACCAACCCAAACAACCAATTGATCTCATCCCCATGAGTCCTAGGAGTATAACATCAGAGTCTGAATTTGCATTTGCATTTGCATCTTATCTCCAGGAGTTGTACACTGAGATTAAAAAGAAAATTGAACAAAGTAACACCAATTCTAAAATTTTTGCTGATAAGAAAAGAAGGTTTAAGGAATTCGAAGTTGGAGAATTTGTGATGGTACGGATCCGCCCGGAGCGTTTTGCTCCTGGCTCCGTAAAGAAGTTGCATGCGAGAAGTGCCGGACCTTTTAAGATAATTTCAAAGGTTAACAGTAATGCTTATGTGCTCGATCTCCCAGGAGGTTTTAATATAAATCCAACTTTTAATATAGAGGACCTAGAGCATTCTAGGGTTCTGATTTTAACCCCCACAATCCACTTTATGATGAGCCTTGTGTGACCCGACCTGGTGAGATCCCTAGCCTTTCCCCACTCCCCAATTTACCCCGTTTACCCAATGCGGAGAAGATCGAAACCATTCTAGATGATGAGATTATTTCCACAAATGAAGGAGGGCGCCGAAGGTACCTAGTTCATTGGAAAAGGAGACCGAAAACAGAGGACACGTGGATTGACCGAGAGGAGCTACAGAGATTGGATCCAGACCTTCTAGAGATATATGAGAGCTCCCACAGTACTCACTCAACAGGGTCGAGTTTTCTCCCACCCGGGGAGAATGATGGAGACATCGACATGAGATTTCGATGCGTTTATTAGAGACGACACAGGAGATCAATGGCCAGGATGGAGAGTCTTTACTTTTGATGCTTATTTGTATTAGCATTTTATGTATTACACATTTCTATTTCAGTTTTTCCGTTTTTGCTCTTATGGGTAGTTGGTCGCTATTGTAGCCCAAGGGACATTTTAGTCTTTTGTTTTAGTTGTCATTTGGAAGCCTATATATATGGCTCTCTTATCTTGTATGAGGGATTATTGTTGGATGAATGAAAATTTTGTTTTATGATCTCTTAGCGAGTTCTTGAGTGAAATCCCAAGATCTCTTACTGAATTCTTGAGGAAGAGAATTTTGCTTGGTTCCCTCTGTCACTCCTCTTCTCACCTTTCTCCTCTCATGGTTTTTCTTACCTCCCCCTCCATCCCGCCGCTCCAAACCGACCCCAGCCTCCCAGCTCCTCGCCGGCCAGCAGCCAGCCGGCCACCAGCTGGCTCACTCCCTCCCGCCGCGCAGAACTTCCCTTCTCTGCCGCCGGATTCCACCTCCTCTAGATCTCCCTATTCGAATTTTAAATTCACCTCTCTTAATTGCTTTCCTAATTTACGCTTTATCAATTTTGGAAAGTTAATTAAAGGAGTTGCACCTATTTGAAATTCAAATTATTTTTCCCTCTCATTCTCTTTTAAAATTGGGAGTTACATAAAATTCAATCAATTCTGAAATTAATTCAGATTTGATTAGATTTAATTAATTCCTTGTGGTCCCCACTTGCTTAATACACAAGACCTCTTACCTCTATATGGCCGTCCACCCCATCCCCTCTCTCTCCCATTAATTCTCCTTTAATACACTATTAAATTTCTCCCTCCTAGCCTAAATTCAAATTTGAAAATCTGAATTTAGAAGTAAAAACCTTCAGATTTTTGGAAATCTGAACTTAAATTCAGATTTTGTTTATTTCTACCTAGCCCCACTCCTTCCCCATCCTCTTAGCCCACAGCCAACCCTCACCCTCTCAAATCACCACACCACCTCCTCTCTTCCTCTCTCTTTCCGTTCATCCATTAAATTTAATTATGCATGGCGGATCCTGAAGTTGATAGCGGATTCGTACTCGACGCCTACGGAGACATCCACATCGTTCGATCACCTTTCTTCGGCTCCGGGTTTGGTTTCGACGACACCATTGAAGATTACTTGAACCGGATCCTTCCCCATCTCGTGGACATCCTCGACGATTAATTTTCAGACTACGAGTGGATCATCAACGGTCATCCTCCCGTGCCACCTCCACCTCCGACTACCTTCCCAATAACGACGCTCCTCGGCACTTCCGTCCTAGTGGCTACCTCGTTTCTAGCATGGACGATCTTCCTCTGCTCAGCCTAGATTCGTAGGAAAGAGAGTGGAGCTTCAAGGTGAAGAACTCCTTATTAACTTTTGGATTTGTGTGTTAAGCTCTTACATTACTTCGCCTTTGTATTGGACTAAATTGTCTTGGTTAATCCTCATACAACTCTTTGCCTAAGCAAGTGGAATGATGAGAATTCTTGTAACTAATATGGAATTGATACATAATTTTATAAAATGATAAACTTTAGTAAATTCTCTTTATAATCCTGTGCAACTCCTACTTTGTATCACATCAGTTACTTACAATAAAAAGTGTCTTTCTATATCGAGATTTTGTTTTTTTTTTAAGCTGCAAATTGCATTAAATAGAAGTACTTACTAGTAATAAAAGGATCGCATTCCTTCTTTAACAAACTAAGCAAAGAAGAAGGAATGTTGCCAAAAGAAAAGCTATCAACAAAAAAAATATCTTCTAAAGTCAAAGTAGCACATAAATCAACTACTTTGTTACAATCTCTATTAACATGGTGAAAGATCACCTTATTAAAATTATTTAGAAAGAATAACTCCTTTGTCAGCCAATTTTTCATTTGCCACTTTAATTTATTCATTGAATCTTTAATGAAGTTGATGATATTGAGTCCTTCGCTATCCATCATCCAACTTTGAGTGAACTCCCTTATTTCCAAGACCGCCTCCAACTCAAGTTGTGCCACATCCCAATGAATTATTTTCTTCCCAAAAGCAAGGAGAAGTCTTCCTTTATGATCTCTAAACACTTCTCCGATCCCAGCTAGATTTGATTTCAAAGCGAAGCATCCACATTGATTTTAATCCAAACTAGCGGTGCAGGGTGCCAAATATTATGAAACGCCATTAGGAGATTAACACCCCAGCTATCTAGCATTGGACTTGATTGAATCATGGCTATAAATAACACATTAGCTGCAACTACCGAACTTTGAAGAGCAGGCTCACCATGTTTGAACTCATTTCAATTTTTCCAAGATAAAATAACTGCTGTACAATACACCTTCACCGTGTTAGAATATCGAATTGAAAGGCTTCTAAGTTCACCCAAACAAGTTTCCAATGTCTGAAATATTGGAATGCTAAAACCCCATTCTCTTAGCTTTAGAATAATCTTAATTAGAAATTTGCAATTGAACATAATATGAGCATAGCTTTCCACTTCTTGACATCCTCTAGCATATAGATCATCATAACAAAGTTTTCTATGCTTAAGAAAAAGATTTGTCGTAATAGCATGCTTACTCAACCTCCACCAAAACAATTCCACTCTAGGATTGAGTTTCAATTTCCTTAGCCACTTTGAATAGCCGAAATCCTCCTCGTCAAAGTTACCTTTCATTACTTCTTCATACGAAAAAGCAGAAATTGATCTCCCCGAATGATGGAACATAGCTTCCACTTGATCATTTTTAATATCAAGATTGATAGTAACTTGCAAAATCAATAATATATGATCATTATGGAAATAACATTGAAGCTCCTTCACATTCTAGCTACTATCAGTAGAAATGAATTGAGAAAGCATCACATCCTCCAATCCCACACAATCAACAAGTATTGGCCAAGTATTAAAACATTTATCTAGAAACCAAATATCTTTCACAACATTGATTCTATTTCCATTTCCCACTTTCCATCTAACAATGGATTTAAGATGTTTGCTGCCATCTACCAGAATTTTCCATGCAATTGAAGCTCCTTTCTTGCATTCTCCCTTCAAAATGTTATCGCCATACTTAGCAACGATATTTCTATGGAGTAAAGAATCTGGATTTTGGATGAATCTCCATGCCAATCTTGACCTAAGAGAGCCAACTCTATGAGCAGCTGAATGCAGTCCCAATCCTCCAGCATTTTTTGGTTTGCATAATTCATTCCAAGCTACATAATGTAGGCCATTCCTTCCATTAGGTTTGTGCCAAATGAAATTCCTATTAAGTTTATCCAATTCATGCAACAATCTCTTGGGAACCAAAGAATGTGTTGATAAGAAATTTGGCAATGATAAAAAAGAGGACTTTTCAAGAGTAATCCTTCCTGCCATAGATAAAAGTTTATTTCCCCAAGCATTTAGCCTTTCCATTACATGATCCATAATACCTTGAAAATCTGCCATTCCCAATCTTCTTAAAGCGATTTTAATTCCCAAATAATGCATCTCCTTCACGACTTTGAAACCCAATTTTCTTACAATTTTATTCTTTCTTGGTCGTTTAACTACCTTACCAAACATGATCTGAGACTTATTTTTGTTCACCCGTTGTCCCGTCCATCCACAAAAATCAGCAACAATGTCCTTCAAAACTTTGGCTGCTCTTGTTGAAGCTTGAGCAAATACTAACACATCATTAGCATAAAGAAGATGTGCAATTTTTTGGGTTCTTGCTGAAATCTGAACACCCAACTTTTGGCCCCTTAGGTTTATTGCATTAGATAAAAATTGAGAGCACATAATGTATAAATAAGGTGATAGCGGACATCCCTGCCGAAAACCACTCTATGCATTAATCCTTTTTGAATTTTTACCATTTAAAATGATAGAGAATCTGACATTCATCACACATTCCATGATGAGCTTGGAAAACTTATGAGGAAATATTTAAAGTTGGCCATCCCATGCTATCATATGCCTGCTCCATATCCAGTTTCACTGTCATCATTCCTTTCTTATTTATCGAGATCCTAAACTTGTTAGAAGTTCTCATGAGCTAGTAAACAATGCTCTGACATGGATCTACCCGGAATAAACGCCACTTGTTTTTCAAAAATTATCTTGGAGATGCATCTTTTCAATCTATTCACCATCATAGTTGCAACAAACTTTTCAATCTATTCACCATCATAGTTGGAACAAACTTGTAAATAGTTTGACATAGACTTATTGGTCTATAGTTGGATGGCAAAACCGGGTTCTTCACCTTAGGGATTAACACAATCAAAGTGTCTTTGCACTCATGCATAGAACCAGTTTTAAAGAAACTATCAATAGCTTTCCAAGTAGTTTCTTTTTAATGTTACAAGAAAACTTAAAAAAATGAAGATGTAATCCCATCCACACCAGGTGATTTATTGTTTCCTTGTTGAAAGACAACGACTATCATTCTTCTTGAGTGAATTCAGCATCCAGCACATCAATATCTTCTTGAGTTAATCTCTGATTTTTAGCGGTCAAAGGCTAATCAACTAAGTTGCAATCTCTGGCTCACCATTTCTTCATAAAAAACTTCAGAAAAATAGATTCAATCTGTTCAAAGTCCTCCAGCACATTGTTTTCTTCATCCTTAATTTGTCTTATAAAATTCCCATTCATCCTTGCTGAAGAAAAATTATGGAAAAAATTAGAATTGGTATGCCCTTCTTCATGCCACCTAGCCTTAGCCCTTTGATTCCACCTAGTAGATAACCTTCTTAAAGTAACATTCAAATCATGCACCTTTCTTCGGAGTAAATTCAGCTTCTCCAATGTAAGACCTACATTATCGCTTCCTCCAATTGTAGCTCCAAAATTTCTTTCTTTAGTTCTTCCTTCAACACGCATAGACTTTTGCACTTGTTCTTATTCCAGTAAAATAGTGACTTCAAAGTTCTACGAAGCTTCCTATGCAAGATATCCACATCATCCCCAAAATCTGATTTTTTCCAAGACTTTAGCGCAATACTCCAAGTCGCCGGATATGACCTCCAAGTGTCTTCAAATATGATAATCTTGGACTAGTTGTACTGTTTTTCCCCCAATTTGAATATAATAGGACTGTGATCGGAAGCCACCCTTGTTAGATGTCTAATCTTTGCCAAAGGCACCATTTGTAAAGCAGCAGAATTCAAGAAGCATCTATCAAGTCTTTCCCAAATTCTTATAGCACCTTCCTTGTTGTTACACCAAAATAATCCCTATATCATGAAAGTCATTGTTAGTCATAAAAAACTTCATTTCTTTAGGCCCTTGGGAGGAGAAACTTCTTGCCTCCCCCCTCTTATCCTCCTTAGATAAAATGCAATTGAAATCTCCTCCCACAATAGAAGGGATACTACCCACCACACACTTTTCAAGCATATCCCACAAATTTCTTCTCTCTTGAAAAGACTTATTCCCATATACCGTAGCAACATTCCAGGTACCCATAGTAGGAGTACTAAGAATCCCAAAAACCACTTGAGAAGAATGCTCAACCACCTCAAACGACACAACATTCCTATTCCATACTACCAAAATCCCACCTGAAGTTCCCTCAGCCGAATGATGAAAGAAATCCCAATCAACCCCAATAATACTATTAACATCACTCCTATTACTATTGGCTAGCTTAGTTTCAGTCAACCCAATAAAAAAAACATCATGATCCCTCACAATCTCTCTAAGATAAAGAGAGGCTTTCCTCTTTCTAGCCCCTATACAATTCCAAAACACAAATAAAGACATTAATCACCCAAAGGGGAAAAGTTCCCACCTATCTTTCTACCTTTCCCATCCCCCCTTCTTTTTCTATGAGCAGCTTCAACAGGACCCAAGGACTTAAGTTCTTTAGCCAGTTTGTGTTTAAACAAACTGATATTCACAGAATCATTATCACATCATGTTGGACCATTAGCAAATTTTGTTTCAGATTCTGGATAAGTGCCTGCATCTTCACAATCCTTCTTGCTCTCTATATTTTGAGGAACTACAGCTGCCACTTCGTCATTCTCCTCAGCCAAGATATTATATTTGTTAGCTAAACAAATTTCAGAGGTCTTAGCAACATCTGAAAGCACATTTTCAAATACATTAATACCTTTAGCTTCTTCAACCTCATATTGTCGTTCAACAGAACCTTTTCTCATTTCCACACTGTGAATCCTGGATTGCTTCTGTACATCCTCACCGATAACTTGAAACTCAGCTACATTGTGATTCAAATTCTTTATATTTTTTCCTACTCTTGCTCCTCCTGTATTTCTCACTTTTTTGAATCTATTGTTTTTAAATTTGACATGGATCCGTGGACCATATTCATCATGTTGTAAAGAAGAACGATTCTCTTCGTGTCTATCTTGGACATCAGTCACCAAATTTTCAGTCTGCATCACAAGATATTTCTTTTGAGCTAAACTGCCATCTTCTAGGCAACCCGATCTCTCATGACCAACTTTACCACAGTTAAAGCAAAACGAAGCAATATTCTCATATTCAACTTTTTGAAAGAATCTACCCAATATCCCATCTATCCAAACTCCATTTGGAAGTTTATTCTCCAGATTAATTCGGACACAAACACGGGCAAATTCTCTTCTTACCCATTTAAATGAGTTACCATCAAGATACATTGGTACTCCAACAATTGAAGCAATTCTAGCAATATTTTCTTCATCCCAACAATACAAAGGTAGAAAGGGAAGACGAAACCAAATGGGTGCAGTAAGACCTTTTAAAGAATTTGTAGAAAACGAAGGAGACCATTTATCCATTCCAACAATGTGTCCTCCAACATACCAAGGGCCACCACTCAACACTTCTTCCATAGCTTTTGAATTTTTAAACGAACATATGATCTAGTTCGTCCCGAGTGTTGTCAATTGGAAATTTTCAAATTTGCTCCATTGTCTTCTAAGCTCCATACTACAAACCGAAAAAGCGATATTATTCCCTTGTACTCTAACAACCAGGGAATTTTTCAGAATTTGTGAATTAGCACACTCCAAATCAGTGTTTAACTTCAGTGCAACTCCATCTTCCGACATATCTGTTGGTCCAGTCTTGTAGGATAATTAGATGTGTTGTGTTTTCTTCCATGCATCAATAAAATCTTCTTTATCCCCTACATTTCCATTATTCACATTTCCTTCCGTAATAGCATTCTCATCACTTTCAAAATTAACCGAAAGATTACGACTAATTTGATTATGATAAACTTCTTCTTGATTACCCATAAATTTATTGACTTTAATACCAAACCAAGGGGGAGGCTTCACGATCGAATTTACCTAAAATTTGCAACGAATCAGGTTTAGAAATATGATCTTCTGCGTTAGTTTCCCGGAAATTCACCACCTTCTTTCCCTTGTCTTCTGCCATTGCATCTTGGCGAATCGGTGGACGGAAACCTTCTCTAATCACCAAATTATTTTGAGGTCTTCCATTAACATGAACCCCCATCTCCAACTTCGACTTGTTGTCTCTTACACCATTTAGATTCAAAAAAGAACTAGATAAATTATTGGTGGAATGTGGATTGGATGTAGCTCCATTCGCAGGAGATTAATGCAGGTGGTCAGTCACCGCCATAATCTCTGATTGCGGAAAAGCCGTGAAAAGAAAATTCAAATTGAAACAAAGAAATTCTCTCACTAAAAAACTAGACTTTCTCAATCTAAATCGGTTTAAAAAACTCAATCGAGATTTTGGCTTGGTATCTTGAAGTTATTGGAGAGTTGAGGTCTTAGAAGGTATTACAGGATGTGTGAGGATATTTGGGAGAGTTTTGGAGAGAATGGCTGTGTTTTTGTGTTTAGGGAAGTTAGGCTCAAGCCTAATTAAGTGAAGGTGATGAAAATTTTGTTGAAAAAGAGGGGATAAATATAAGAAGAGATAACTAATGACTCACTCAAGCCTTGGGGATTAGCTATCAAGCTTAATTAAGAAGTAAAGCAGCCACCAAGTCTTTCTATATGAAATTTGCATAAAAAAAATAATATTTATTTAATAAAAAAATCCCAAAATAGTTCACAGATTATTAGTGGATGTCCAATGTAACCCTAAAGTATCACGTTGCCCCAACTTAGTTCTTCAACTATAAAAAAAAGTCCCTCAACTATACAAATTTTATCAAAAAAGTCTCTCATGATGTAATTGTGATATAAAATTGATCCAAATTTAGTTCATTGACTTTACAAAATTGATCTCAATTTAGTCTAAAAGTGACTTCTTTGGATCCATTTTGTTTAGTCGAGGGACTAAATTGAAGCAACATTATATTTTAGGACTAAAATAGATATATACAAATAGTCGGGGGACTATTTTGAAATTTAACCATTTATTTAATGAATAAAAAAGTATGGTCCTATATATAAGCCTTTTCCAATCCTATATAACTATGGAAAGCCTTCATGGGGCAATAAAATATTATTATGTGGATTAATTTTATGTCTTAATACTTAAGGGAAAGAAATAAGATAAATATTTGAAACTTCGGATTGGCCATAAAAGGCAAATAAAGTGATCTTAAAATCATGCAATTTATGAAGAATTTTTCCTTCATGACTGACATGGCCCATCTATCCATCAAAGGGCCTTAAATTAAGCTTTTTTTAATTATTTAGAATTTAATGTATTTGCATATTTATTTTTATTTAATTAGATTTACTGTTTTAACACTACCGTTACCAAGTCCCAAGTCCTGGATGAAAAAAGTGGAGGGTTGCGTTAGGTAGTCGACATCCAATATAAAACTTGTCGAATAATCATGACATGAATCTTTTAAAAAATTGTGTTAATGTTAGGGCGTTCCCTGGAAGCGACACCATGTATGGCCTGAATAGAATGACAAGTGTGCAAGGGCCGCTGCACCAGTGTCCGGGTGCAGTGTTAACTAGGCAAGGATTCCCAAAAAAGCTAGTCCATGAAAATAAATTTAAGATAGGAATTTAGAATATGGGTTCCCTTACAAAAAAATTAATGAAATTAATAGATATTATTATCCATAAGAAGATAAATATTTTGTGCATTTAGGAAACTAAATGGGTTAAGAGAAGGCTAAGAGATTGATAATTTAGGATTTAAATTATGGTATTCGGGTAAGAGTCATTTTATAATTGATGTAGGTGTGATTATAGATAGTAATTTGAAGGATAATGTTATAAAAATTAATAGAATTAGAGATAGAATTATAGCTTTAAAGATTGTTGTTGATGCTAAGATTGTTAATATTATAAATATTTATGCTCCTTAAGTAAATTTGGATATGAGTTCAAAATTAAAATTTTGGAATGACTTAGAAGAATTAATATAAAAGATACCTCTTGAAAAAAGAGTTTTTATTGGAGCAAATTTAAATGGACATGTGAGTAGAGAGGTAGATGATTTTAAAAATATTCATGGTGACCATGGATTTGGAATGATAAATGAAGATTGTAAGATCATATTAGATTTTTGTTTAGCTTATGATTTTTTAATTGTTAATAGATATAGTAAAACTCAGATTGATTATTTTCTTAAAAATCAGATCGTTTAGATTGCGAAGATTGTAAAGTTATTCCGAGTGAAAATTTATGTACCCAACATTGATTATTATTTTTGAACTTAAAGATAAAGGGAAAAAAAAAAAATAAAATGATATTCTAATATTAGATGGGGGCATTTAAATAGTATTAATAAAAATATTTTTAAGAGTAAGATTTTACACATTAAGTTTTTATCTGTTCATGAGGATGCTAATGTTATGTGAAAAAAGTGACCAGTGATGTTAATAATATTGCAAAAGATATGCTTGGAATATTAAATGAAAAAATTTCGAATAATAAAAATAGTTGGTGGTGGAATCCAAATGTGCATGAAAAGATAAAATATAAGAAAAAATTATGATAATTGGGAAAGATATAAAGAGACACATACGAAATCTAATAAAGTAATATTCGATGCAAGATTTTAGCTTTTAATTATTTATATAATATATTAGATACTAAAGAGGGAGAAATATATATGTATAAGTTAGCCAAACAAAGAGATATGAGTAGTAATGATTTAGTTCAAGTGAAGTGTATTAAGAATGAATATAAAATAATATTTTTTTTAGAAGATGATATTCAAGAAAGGTGGATGAGTTATTTTGATAAACTTTTTAATGAAGAATGTAAAAATTTGATTGACTTTAGTGACCTTATCACCCTAAATGAATATAAAGATTCATATTTTTATCTGTGTATTAGTAAAACCAAAGTTATAGATGCTTTAAAGAAAATGAAGTGTGAAAACGCTGTTGGACCTGATGATATTCTAATAGAAATGTGAAAATGCTTAGCAGATGAAAGAATTTCTTGGCTTACTACATTTTTTAATACTATTTTGAAGACTAAACAAATGCCAGATGAGTGGAGAATGAGTATGTTAGATCCTATTTTAAGAATAAAGGTGGTGCACAAAATTGTGCAAATTATATGGGAATTAAGTTAATGGGTCATACTTTAAAACTAGGGGAATGAGTTATGAAGCATAGGTTGAGGCGTGATACTAATGTTTCTCAAAATCAATATGGATTCATGCCGGGTAGGTTTACTGTAGAAGCCATACATTTATTGAGATATTATCAGTATAATTCAAGTTAGATGGTTGAAGTGGAGGAATGCATCAGGCTTGTTATGTGATAGAAAAGTCCCCCTCAAACTTAAGGGGAAATTTTATAAGATGGTGGTGAGACCTGCAATGCTTTATGTTGCCGATTGTTGGCCATTAAAAGAAAAGCATAATTCTAAGTTAAGTGTTGCAAAGATGACGATGCTCAGGTGGATGAGTGGCTTTACCCTTAAAGATAGGATACGAAATAAACATATACGTGAAAGGTTGGAGTAGCTCCAATGGAAGATAAGATTAGAGACAGTCACCTTAGATGGTTTGGTCACATAAAATGAGGGCCTCCCGATGACCCGGTTAGGAGATTAGAGGTATTTGATTTGACTTATGTTAAGAAAGGTAGAGGTAGACCTAAAAGGACCTGGTTTGAAAATTTTAGAAATGATCTTTCTTTATTAGATTTAAACGAGAATTTGACTTTTAACATGACACAATGGAGAAAAAAGATTCATGTAGCCGATCCCACGTAGTGGGACAAAAACTTGATGTTGTTGTTGTCGTTGTAATTAGACATACCTACCCATCTAGGGAATTTAAATTAGGTTTTTAATTATTCTTCTGTGATTTTAGGAGAATTATGAGATGGTAATGTGCTTGCATGAAGAGTTGTGAATGATGAATGACTTAAATCTTTATGTAAAGCCTTGGTTTGTGATATTGTTATTGACCTTTTCTGGTGCTGCATTAGTTGGCTTACTTGGATGAATGTTTGATAGTCTTTGTACTTCTATGATTCTAGTGTTTTATTGTGCTTACCTGTTTACTGATTTGTTGTGTTATAATTTGATTACATTTATTCATAATTATAAAACAATCTGAATGCTTATATGAAGTATCAAGCTCTCTGCACTTATATTGTTCAATGTAGTTTTATAAGAATGTTTCAGTATGGCTAGTTTACAGGCATTATTTTTTTGTTAGCGGATGAACTTTTTTTTTTAAAGCCAAATAACACTAATTTTCAGCTATGTTATCCCTAGAACTAAAACCTGTTTGCTTTCCATTAGTCTCTTACTTCCCAAATTTGAATATCTTTTAAATAAGTGATTTGTCTTCTGCTTTCAGATGAGCCTTAAATTTATAGACACCGAGCAGTTTCAGAGGTTAGTTCTGTTTAAGATGTATGATGTTTGCATATTTCTTCTGTGCTACTTTAGAATAAATTTTCTATCCATAACAGGATTGCATTGCATTTCCAACTGCAGGCTACGGGATCTGAAGCAACTTGGTAAGGTTCATTGGGTTTCTGTGCCCTTTCATCTTGGATTATACTTGGAAGTAAAGTAATTGTTTTTAATGATTCTCTATGTTAAAATTCTCTTTAAATCATGGCACTGACCTTTATTCACATTGATCCAATTGAAAAGTTCTAAATTCTGCATTAAGAGAGTGGTGTGAAAGATGCTTTACAATTTAGAGTCAAATTTTCTTAAGGACTTCTTAGTTTCATCTTTGGATTGAAATTTGGAATATATTCTGCTTTGCTGCTGTTCTAGTTTTATTTTTATGGGGAGAGAGCGTATATGTGTAAAATTTAGATTTACTCTCAAACCAGGTCACCCTTTCGCTAAGGTTTATTTTGGGGGATTGTGGCGATCCTAGCTTTATATTATAAATATTTTTTTTTATAAAAATAGCTACTTGACTTTCACGCTGACTTTTGGCATTTTCCTTGACACTATCACGTTATGAATTTGTAAGATTCCTGCTGCTGACTCAACATTCTATGGGATTTTTATAATTATTTGTAGTTATTTTTGTTCTCTAATTTTTTATGTTTCCTGTAAGAAGATCTCCTATGGTTGGATAAATTTTGTACATGTTGAAATAAAAGATACAACAAACTATTTTTCAATTTCGGTCATGGTATTAGAGCCCTGGAATTTTTTCCGTCTTAAGTATTTTCTTATTTATTCTTTTATTCTTGATTTCTAAAACATAAATATTTCCATTTTTTGTTCTTTTTTTTTTTTCATGCAAACACAATGTTGCTACAATTTCCCTCTCCATGTAACAACACGGCTCATATTTCCTTAGCTTTCCTAGGGACTTTAGGAAAGCAATCTAAATCCAATAGGAGAGTTGCAAAATATCCATTTAACATATTTGTTGAATTAAAAGAACCATCCAAAGGGATTGCAATTTGTTTGCATGTTCTTAAAGGGAAAATAAAATTTTGGCCATTTGCTTGACACTAGATTTGAGTGAGGAGATGCCGTGGTTAAAGTTCGTCATGAACATGATTATTTAGTGATGTCTGGGTTATAAAACTCTATGGTTTCAAAGATAATTGATACATGCATGTTCTTCCATTCAACAAATAAAATATGGGATATGGCAAATAATATGTTTTATATGGTTTGTGATGGCACACAAATCTTTGAAGTTAAGACCAAGATCTTATTCACAATGTAAAGATAATGCTCCATCATAGATTATTCTCAACTATTCTAAAGTCTACAACAAAAGATGGATCATTATCAATGCATCCAAATGATTTAAAGGTTTGCTGAAAAAAAATCAAATATATTGATTTTTTTTTAGATTAAATATTGAATTTGATACTATAAGAGTCTAAATTCTTCGAAAGGAGGATTTAACATCACTAAATGATATCATGGCTATCATTCAAATTGAACAAGGAAGAAGAGGAGTCATGTTCACCTACAACTTAGTGGAGGGCTTGGCCTTAATATATAATCCTATTGACATTAAGAGCTTCAACTCAAAGCCCTCTGCTATTGAAGGGCACAAGAAACTAACCTCAGTAAAGATGATCGATAGAGATACTCAATGGTGTACGTGCTGCCAAATATTTTGACATTCAAATTAAAGATACTGAAAACGTTATGGAAAATCACAAAACCCAAATTAGATAGCATAAGGGTGAAATACATAAGAGCAAAGACATGCTTATATAACACATGTGGGAAAATATAATATCAAATAATTACCCATTGAGTTCTACAAAGAAGAAATAAAAAGGATTAAAAAACTTGTTAGGAATGTTGGAAAAACCTTGATGACATGTACATGTACTCCAGCATTCTCAATATTATATCATCTCATGCTTTTAAAGTCTCATTGATGCTTATTTCTAGTTTGGAGCATGTTAAAACTAGGAATTTGAGAAGAAAAGCATTGCTTTATTGCATAAATTCATCCCTATATATAGATCTATAAAAGATATTTAATAAGGAAACAAATAACTATATAATTGTGGGCTCCGAAAACTCGGCCTCGGCCTCCGCTCGCTCTTCTTATTCGGCGAGGGAGTTTTAACAAACTAAGTTCCGAGGTAAATTTTGGAAGGCAGATGGGTTTGTAGATAAGACACTACCCAGAGATTTCGCCCTCATTTTGTGAGGACTTTATGATCTGAGTTCTGGTTTCCTATAGGCGCAAGCCCCTATAGTTAATTACCCCCTCCCGATCACGAGAGAGAACTTTCGATTAAGGCTAGTCGTCGATCAGATACGTAGAATATACGTGTTATCTGGCATATAGTAGCAGCATAGGTTTAGGAATTGAAAATTTTGAAGATTTTGGATTTGGGAATTGAAGAATTGAGTTTTTGGGTTTTGGGTTGAAAGATTTGATATTTAAAATAGAAATTTCACCATCTTACACTTAAAGTGGATGGTGGGGGAATGGATGATGGGCCCGATCAAGATCCCATGGTTCCGTCGTCCCGGGCCATCGTGGTCCCTGGTCTACTTAGTCAGAGGAGGTAGTCGACCCAACCTGACAGAAGGATCCTTGTCGGCAGCCATGGGTTGCTTCGTCCAAGGGGACCTTGTAGACCGGGGTTGATGTTTGTCTAAGGGGACAAATTTGAATCCACCTTAGCTGACAGAGGGCTTTGTGCCCTATCAATCATATCCTATTGATTCATATCTCAAGGATTTGATGTCAGTAAGGAGCGTATTGGCTCTGGCCATAACCGAGATATCGTGGTGCCATTTGGCGGCGAAACCACGCGGTTCAGAGGGCCCCGGGTCGTCATAACCGTTTATCCTGCGGTGGCCATTTAGCGGCAGACCGCCGGTTAGAGGACACGTACCACGTCCTTACTGGCAGGAGATTATTTGAGAATGGATCCTAGTGATATTTTCGACTAGGCATTTTAGCTCTTTTGTGAGCTGAAGTAAATTTGAATTTGTCCACCTCGGCAAACTGTTGCGGAGGGTAGATTGATTTTGCTTTAAGCGATTGATGGATTGATTTCAGATTTAAATATCTGGGCTTTGGGATTTGTGGAGCTTTGGATTTGGACTTTTGGGAAACATAAAAATGCCTGAAATTAACCCCTCCGGTTGAGATCTTCTTTCAACACGGCCATCATCGGGGTGACCTTGAGGTCACTTGAAAAATATTTGGATTTTGTATAGGTTTGAGAGCATTTTTGAAATATATTGTGGACCCCTCCGGTTGAAATCTGCATTCAACACGGCCATCATCGGGGTGTTTGGGATCATTTCCATTTAAAGCTTGAACCTTGTCGACTCTGTCTGGCTGTCGACAGAGGATCGGGTTCCTCGTAGGTTTTGTGCCTTTGTGTATGAATTTTCTTGATTTTAAGCCTTGAAGGCCTAAAAAGAATGTATTGAAACAAATACATCGGTCCCCACAACCGTGTATTCGTTTAAAGGTTCGAACCCTGTCGACTTCTATTGATCCATATAGAAGGATCGGGTTCGAACTAGAATTCACTTATCGACCCGTGCAGCATCCGTAGGCGTCACGTGTGTACCAATAACACGCTCGCCGGGGCCCATGCGGATGATTTTTATATTGATTTAGACGTACCCCGTTGTGTACCTATGTGTATACAATACTACAGTGCACTTGTGTGGGGGTATTTTGAAATAGTTGTGGACGCCTTCTGTCTGCTTGTACGAATGTTGCAGATCCGGTGGCGATATCTGTTGACTCCCCCTTTCTCAATCACCGGGGAAGGATTCTTTTGAACTTTGGAGTATTGGACTTGATATTGACTCCCCCTTTTCTCATTCACCGGGGAAAGATCTTTTGGATTTTGGAGTCAAAGACTACTTGATTTGGAAATAACTCCTTTTAAGCTCTTCGGCGTAGTAGACTTGCTATTTCCGGTGTTTGTGGGCATCCAGAATTGCTTTTCTTCTAATGTGTAGGACCAAGAAGAAGCTTTGGAACACCAGGAAGTTTGGTTCTAATTTGTTCAAACATCTCCTCTCTTCTGTTAGAGGTGTTCTTCGTACATCGGGCTGCCTTTGTACCCGGTGTACTTGGAGATTTTGATCACCGTTGCTGTAGGTGATATTCATACTTGTGCCCACAGTGGTTCGTCGTGCCTACGATGTATTCACTGTTGTTATCCACAAGTTATTTATAGTCATCATCTGCAGTGGACCGTTGTATCCGCTACGACCTCCTAGTAGTTTTCGTAGGTGAGCCCTTGCTTTTGCATTCAAACCACCTTTCACACCAATCTCAGGTGGTTGTCGTTGGGTTGCACTTGCTTGTAGAAGTGGGTCCTACATCATTGATCTCCCGCATCGCCATCTCAATCAACAGGCGTTTGTAGGAACTATCGTAGGATATGTACTTGTGTCCACAGTGGTTTATTGTGCATACGACATACACACTGTTGTTATCCACAAGTATTTATTTGCTGGAGATCAGTTGTATCCGCTACGACTTCCTAGTAGTATTCGTAGGAGAGCCTTCGCTTTGGTATTTCAACCACCTTTTCACCAATCTCAGGTGGTATTTTTGACTGGCATTGAATGTGAGAGGGGCGATGATGCTCGAACCAGGCTCAAGTTCAAGCCCCTTCAGGATCAGTTTAAATCAGGTTCATGAGCTTAATGTGCAAGTTCAGTTCTGTGTTCTTTGTAGTCCAACTCAAGTACTCGCTTGAGTTTGAATGTTTGAATCATGTTGGATGTGCAAGTCAAGTCCGATTTGAGTTCAAAGTGCTATGTCCCCTGCAGTCCTTTGAGTTCAATTGAATGTCAAATTACTCAAATTTGGGTTCCAACTTTGATTTTTATTTTTGCATTTGAATTTGGCCTTTAGGAATCATTCGAATTTTGGTTCTGATCCTCTGCACATGTTCAATCAAGTTCAAAAGTCCACTGCTCTTTCTTGTTTGGTCCAAATATTTGGTTCTTTTGAGTTCAAAAACAGGTCCCAAGTGTAGTAGTATTTCACCCGAAATTTCGGCAGCCTCCCGGCGTCTCCCCCGTTTAGGGGAAAAACTACGAGAAAACTGGGCCTTCCCACCACAGCCAATAAAGGCGTGCATGGTAGGTGCCCTCTTTCGAGGACACCTCGGCCGTGATTTTTCATCCCACCACGGCCAATAAAGGCATGCATGGGGTCTTTGACGGTACCTGTTACAAGAAGAGCAGTTGCTTTCCCCCCGCCCGGGGGTACTTATAAATGATTCCGGCCGCGCAAAGAAAAAGGGTACACCAAGCTCACCTGACCTCGCCGTGTGCGTCAAACCGGTTTCCCTCCTACCACGGCCACCAAAGGCGTGCTTAGGTGGTTTGCCGGTCCGACACGCATGTCGAGACAGGATGGCGTGGGTCGCTCGCTTACCTCAACACAGATGTCGTGCCGGTTGCCCCTCCTACCACGCTCAATAAAGGCGTGCATAGGTAGACCGCCGGCCCGACACGTTAGTCGAGATAAGAGGGCGAAGGTTGCTCGTTTAGCTCAACACAGGTGTCGTACCGGTTGCCCCTCCTACCACGCTCAATAAAGGCGTGCATAGGTAGACCGCCGGCCCGACACGTTAGTCGAGATAAGAGAGCGGAGGTTGCTCGCTCACCTTATCGTAGGTGTCGCGCCAGTTGCCCTTCCCACCACGCTAAGAAAAGCGTGCATGGGTAGACCACTGACTCGCCACGCATGACGAGGTAAGAAAGCGAGAGGGGAGGCGACTGTCCGCCTCGTCGTAGGCGTCGAACCAGGGTCCCATCCCACCACGCGCAATAAAGGCGTGTATAGGCGGTTTTCCGGTCCGTCGTACACGTTGAGGACGGAAGCCTGAGTTTAAGAATTATACCTTCGGGGCCGGTGACCGGCGGTCGTCGGTGAAGGGAGCTCGCGGATCGAGGCTAGGGGGCTCGGCAAGCACATTTTTTATTATTAATCTTAATTAATTTCAATTAAAAATAATTAAATTTAACTATTTATAATTAATCGTAATTAATAATAATTAATTAAAAATAACCTAATTAATTATGATTAAATTTAATTAATCACAATTAATTGGAAAACATTTTTAATTAACTATAATTAAAAATAATTAAATTATAATTAGCTTGATTAATTAATATTAATTACAACTAATTAAAAATTAAATATAAATAAAAAATCATTTCATTTTTTTTTTTATGGGATTTACGGGATTCAGCCGAGCAAACGCACGAAGGGAAGAAGTTTACCTTCACTGCAGCGAGCTCCCCTGCTTCTCACTCCGATCAAAATGTCTTAACTTCCGATCTAACAGGTAGGGAAAGTCGGCGGAAGGAGCAAAGTCGGCTGGCCAAGGAGGAGTCGGGTAGGGCTCGGCGTCGGCTAGGAGAGGAGTCGGGGTATCCTTCCTCTCTCTCTCTCTCTCTCTCTCTCTCTCCTCTTCGAGATTCGGCCAAAGAGGCCCAGGAAGGGAGAAAGCTGCGATCGCAGCAAGCGAGCTCCCAGTCGTGGCTTGCGATCAAACTGCCGTGACTTCCGTCCGACTGGAGGGAAGAAAGTCGGAGGTGCGAAGTCGAACCAGCCACGGATGAGCCGGAGCAGCGATGCGAAGAGTGAGAGGAGAGAGCTCACGGGGGAGAGAGCGGGAGAGATCGAGAGGGAGAGAGCCAGAGCTGGAGCGGGAGAGAGAGAGGCCGAAGGCCTCTTCTCGTGTGCATTTAACGACGCGAATGGGGTCGGCTCGAGGCGGGATCGTGCGATGAAATGACACGAGATCGTGCCGAGCGACGTGCGACGTGCAAGGAACGGCGGGACGACGACGTGCGATGGCAGAGTAGGTAAGATTTGAAATTGATTTTTTTTTTTTACTTAACAGAGGTCAACAAATGCCCCCCAACAAATGTGGTAGGCGTTTGGAGCGGGCCACGTTTGTTGTATGCTGATTGACCCTGTGAATCTCTAGATATTTGTTCTAGATGTCACACTAGGGTTTCATTTAGTGGATCTCCAAAATTTCATTTGGATGTCACACTGGAATTTTCGTTTAGTGGATCTCCAAAAGTGGTTTGGATGTCACACTAATTTTCTTTCTTTTAGTGGATCTCCAAAATTCTGCTTGGATGTCACACTAAGATTTTTCTTTTAGTGGATCTCCAAAATTCTACTTGGATGTCACACTAGTTCTTCTTTCTCCACTGCGCCTCTAGATGCATCCATAGATGGTTGATATCTTGTTGAAATTTTAAATATTTATTTGGAGATCTCGGCACGCAACGCGATGTCGACCCAAATAAATATTTAAAATGCCCCCAGTCTTTAGAGACATTTGTAGATGTCGTCAGGGATGCTCCTTCTGCAATTTCTGCTAGAGCCCTGAGATCTTGATCCTTCTGTCCTGTGCTTTGTGCTGCGGACTTGGTGAAGGGTTGTCTGATTTGTCTTTGATGACTTGTCAGAAAATTTGTATGCCTCCTGCCCTTTGCTTCTAGCTTTGGCGGGCTTGATGGAGGAGTAGATGCCGGTGACCTAAACCCTTAGGTTTGTATTAGGTCGATGGCGAAAAGTCATCGGTCCAGAGCTTTGTGCGTAACGGACTTGTTGATGATGAAATCCCCTTAGTTCAGCCTAAGGCTTTTCATGAACTTTGGGATGATTTTCTTCGGTCCTTTGCTTTGTGCTTTGACGGACTTGTTGAAGAAAAATTCCTTCGATCCTTGCTTTGTGCTTTACGGATTTGTTGAAGGATTCGTAGGTTTTGGATTTGATTGATAGTACCGAACGTAGGTAGTATCTTGATCCTTAACCACTTGAGAAGACTCTAATCTGAATCACTTGAGTTCATCAGATCGGGAGAGCTAGAATTTGACAGCTCTTTGTCCTCTGGTTGCTGAGATGGGGGTTCCTCTACTGCGGCCTTTCTTATGGCTTATTGAGTAGACGGAGCTGCCAGCGATCCGGCCATATTTGGGCTTGTTGGATCCGACCTCTTACACCCATTCAGGTTTCAGACTTGAGCTATGGGGATTGCGCTTCCCAATGCTGATTTTACCGAAGTTGGTAAATTTGGAGTCATCCTTTGTGGTTGCAGATTTTGGAGCCTATGAACATTCAGTAGTTGTTCGAGACTCATCCTTCTACTGGAACTTTGATTCTCAAGTCACTTAGGAGAATTTTGCAGACTACGATCATTTGAACTTGTCGAGTCAAATTCGCCTTCGTACTTCCTACAGTCCTTACTGACGGGTTGACGAAGTGGGGGTTCCGCTACTACGGCCTTTCTTATGGCTTGTTGAGTAGACGGAGCTGCCAGCGATCCGGCCATATTTGGGCGTGTTGGATCCGACCTTTTACACCCATTCGAACCTTAAGCTTCAGGCTGTCGAAAGACTTTAAGCTTCTTTGGCTCAATTTTGTAGGAGTGTGTAGTCACAAAAGTCTCTTTCTTGACTTTTGTTTCTTGGTTTGTCGAAGAAGGTGCTGTCTCGATTTTTGAGAGATCACCTGCATGTACTTTGAAAAAGAAGTCTTTGTATTCTTTAGCACAAAATAGCATTTGGATTGATAATTTTAAATATTTATTCGGGGATCTCGGCGTGCAACGCGATGTTGACCCGAATAAATATTTAAAATGCCCCCTGTCTTGCAGGGACATTTTAAAGCAGAATAGGATTGGAATTTTGAGATTTTAAATATTTGTTTGGGGATCTCGGCACGCAGCGCGATGTCGACCCGAACAAATATTTAAAATGCCCCCAGTCTGATGGGGAATTTTGAAATGCGTTCTCATGACATAAGAGAATTTCAAAATGCAGAATATATATACGCTAATAAACATGTATAAAAACATAGCGTATTAAACATGACATCTGCTTGAGCAATTCATGCATAGTATTTCTTCAGGTATCGGCCATTGATCGGCGGCATGGGCCTTTGACCAATCAGATCGATCAGTTGATAAGCTCCTCCTTGAAATACCTTCTCGATGACGAAAGGTCCCTCCCAGTTGGATACGAATTTACCACCGACTTTTCGGTGTGGGATGATTGGTCTTCTCTGCACCAGGACCAATTCTCCTTCTTGAAATGATCGAGGACGCACCATTCGATCAAAAAACTTTGTCATTCTTACACGGTAGATCTCCAGGTTCTGTTGAGCTTGTAACCTAATTTCATCGAGTGCATCGAGCTCCTCCATTCTTAATCGAGCATTTTGTTCCTGAGTCAACTCATTCTGGACAGCAACTCGAAGAGATGGAAGTTCAACTTCTAGTGGCAGCACTGCTTCAACTCCAAACACCAGAGAGTAAGGAGTGGCTTTGGTTGGCGTTTTGTAAGTTGTACGATACGCCCATAACGCCTCTGCCATCTTCGTATGCCACTCTCGTTTGTTCTTAGAGAGAATCTTCTTTAGCAATTTCACCAGTGTTTTGTTGAAGGCTTCAGCTAAGCCATTTGCTCTTGGATAGTAAATAGAAGAGTACCGCCAATCAATTTTGTGTCGATCAACGAACTTATAGATTTTTGTACTCTTGAAAGCAGTTCCGTTGTCTGAGATTATGCGGCGTGGCACGCCGAATCTGTAAACAACATTGTGGGTGAAGAAGTTGTTGATCACGTGCTCAGACGTAACTTCTTTAAATGGAGCCGCTTCTGCCCACTTGGAGAAATAGTCAGTCGCTGCCAAGATGAAGCGGTGTCCTGCTGATGATGGCGGATCTATCGGCCCGATAACATCAGTACCCCAGCATTCGAATGGCCAGGATGCTATTGTAGGGTGCAGTGGATTTGGCGGTTGATGTATAACATCACCGTGGATTTGACACTCGTGACACCTCTTAGCATGATCGATACAATCTCTGACCATGTTCGGCCAATAGTAGCCCATTCTTTTGATTTTGATTGCCATCTTGGGACCTGATTGGTGTGCTCCACAAAGTCCTTCGTGAACTTCTGCCACAACTTTATCAGCTTCTCGAGTCCCCAGGCACCTTAGCCACATTTGATCGAAAGCACGCCGATACAATGTGTTGTTGACAAATGCATATCGTAGCGCTCTCTTCTTGATTTGAGTAGCTAGTGATTTGTCTGTTAGCAATTTACTTTCTTTAAAATAATCAATAAAAGGCAGTCTCCAGTCATCTTCTTCCTCGACATCTAGACAATGCCACCATGATTCTGAAGTTTGACTGGCCTTTCGTCTTTTCTTAGGAACTTGATGTTCTTCAAGTTGATCTTCGAGATCAACTGGTTGGGGAGATTGAGGATCAACCGGAGTTGCATCCTGCTGGCCTGAATTTGGTATTCCCTCTGCCTGCGGGAAATGTAATAATGCTGGCTCTAGGATTCGTCGATTGTGCACCATAATTATTATAGGCCATTCGTCGTCCATGTTCGCCATTTCTTTAGCCAATTTGGCAAGAGAATCAGCTTTGGCATTTTGACCTCGAGGAACTTGAGTTAATTTAACAATTGGAATTTGCTTCATAAGCTCAAGAACTCGCCGATGATAACAGGCCAACTCGAACTTGGTGATTTTATAAACTCCCAACACTTGATTTACAACAAGTTGAGAATCACCGAAGATTTGGAGATTTTGAATTCGGACATCGATTGCAATCTCCAATCCTGCTATTAGGGCTTCATATTCAGCCTCATTATTGGTCCGAGGTTCAGTCAAACTGAATGAAAATCTCATTATGCCTCCCTCGGGTGCTACGAAAATGATTCCAATTCCGGCCTGAGCCTTTTCGAGATTTGGAGGCCGAGCACGCTTTATTGACGATGCTCCATCAAAATACATTTCCCATACTCGTAGTATCTCCTCTTCTTCAACGTTCATGATCTGCTCGTCAGGTAGATCGTCGTTGAGCGGAGAATCTGCAGGGATAGGATGTGCTGCAAGAAGTCTGCTCTGCTAACACCTGCCCTTTCACTGCTTTCTGTGGCACGTATGTGATATCAAACTGCAGGAGTATCACTGCCCACCTTGCCAAACGACCTGTCAACGCTGGTCTTGTCATCAAGAACTTCAACGGATCGATCTTTGATATCAAGGTGATTTTATGAGACAACATATAATGGCGGAGCTTCTGAACTGCGAAGATCAGGGCCAAGCAATGCTTCTCGATTGGAGAGTAGCGGATTTCTGCTCCTATCAATCTCCGACTGATGTAGTAGAGTGCATTCGCCTTGCCTTCTTCATTATGCTGGGCCAATAGTGCTCCGAGGGACTCTTCTAGTGCTGCCGTATACAGTATAAGAGGCTTCCCCGGGATTGGCGCCGCGAGAATAGGAGGATTCAACAGATATCTTTTGATGCTATCGAATGCTTCTTGGCACTCTTCATCCCATTTGAAACGGACATCTTTCTTCATTAGTTTTGAAAATGGCTGGCACCTACCCGACAGATTCGATATAAATCGCCGAATGAAAGCCAACTGCCCTTGTAAGGAGCGGAGTTTGTCGAAGATTCTTTGGAGGTGGCATCTCCACGATCGCCTTGATCTTGTTGGGGTCGACTTCGATTCCTCGATGTCGAACAACATATCCCAGAGAAATTTCCCTGAGGATACCCCAAATGCACACTTGAGAGGGTTCATCTTCAGATCATACTTTCTGATCCTTTCGAACACAATTCTCAAATCATCAATGTGGTCTTTTCGGCCTATGCTTTTAATGACCAAGTCATCTACATAGCATTCGACCTTCTGATGAATCAAATCATCAAATATACGAGTCATCGCCCGCTGGTAGGTGGCACCAGCGTTCTTCAGGCCGAAGGGCATGACTGTGTAGCAGAATATGCCTATAGGCGTTCTGAATGATGTATGTCTTTCATCTTCATGCGCCATTTTAATCTGATTGTAGCCTGACGATCCGTCCATAAATGAGAACATATCGTAATTGGATGTATTGTCAACTAGAAGCTCTGATACTGGGAGAGGAAAGTCATCTTTCGGGCATGCCTTATTGAGGTCCCTGAAGTCGATGCAGATACGAATCTGGCCATTCTTTTTCTTTACAGGGACGATATTGGCAATCCAATCGGCGTATTTTTCTTCTCGGATGAAGCCTGCATCTATGAGCTTCTTTGTTTCTGCAATCACCTGCTCTTCAATCTCCAATCTCATTCTCCTTGGAGTTTGTTTGACGGGTGTTGCATCAGGCTTGATTGCTAATTTGTGAACTGCCACATCAGGGGATAAGCCAGGCATCTCAGCATATGTCCAGGCAAAGCAGTCCCTGAATTCACATAGTAGCTCTTTTATTTCTTCTATTTGATCTTCTGGTAGAAGAGAGCTAATGAAGGTTGGGCGAGGATCTTCCTCAGTTCCCAAGTTGACTTCTTTGAGCTCGTCCATCGTAGCAGCTTGTCCACCATCTTCCAGTTCTTCTGGTGCAGGCTCAGCTTCTACGGGTTGATCATCATAAGCATTGGTTTCGTATGTTTCTTCAGCACCATCATCATCGGATTTGATTTCTCCACATGTGATCGCCCGACAAATCTCCTTCCGGAGGAATTTTCTTTTGATGAATCCGATGCCTTTATATGCATCTATATCCTTTCGTCGTAATGGACGCAGACTTCTCCCATACCAGAGGCCTAAGCTTGTACGGAGCTGTCGTTTGGTAGTAGGAATATTGATTTGCTTTCGTAGCATTCTTTGAATATTTTTAGTATTGAATTTGGGTAGCCTCGTAGGAAATAATTCCTCGGAGTCGATGAGCATGCAATCCCAGTCATGATTCTCCTCTTCATGAACTCCCGTGGAATATAACACATTCTTTGGCACAGTCCCATTTTTACGGGGAGGCAGATAAAGAGTGGAGAGTTCTTCAATTTTATGAACCTCGCGCGAAATGATTTCCTTGAAATGGTCCAAGGGAACACGTGTGACTACGAGTACGCTGTCTGAAATCAACAGACTGTCTATTCTTCTGGAGAACACACTCTGCACTGAGTTCATGTAGATTGAGTCGTAGTCATAATCATCATTTGAAAATTCAATCTGCCTACTCCATTCATCCGTGGACTGGCATATTTTTCGAGATTTGGTAGGAGTAACATCATCTTCATCCGTGTCACTCCCAAGGTGAGGTACATGTTTTCTTTTCTTTAGGAATGATTGATGCTTTAGGAAGAGTTGGCGTCGCTTTCTTTCTTCCTACACGCTTCTTCTCGTCTTCTTGCTTGGGTTTCTTTGCAGCCTTAGAATTTGATGCCCTAGCCTCAAGAGAACTTGACGACTTTTGCTTCTTTGGCATGAAGTACTTAGCATCTTCATAAACTGTTACTTCATGTACTGCAAAGGGCTGAATATCACCAGAGATTCCTGAATTCTTCCCCTTCTCTGAGATACTTCATGCACTGGTGTAATGTTGAAGGGACAACGCCGTATTCATGGAGCCAGGGGCGACCCAATAATGCCTTGAACGAAGTGTCCGCATCAATTACATGGAATTTGGCTTCCGTATGGAGTTCCCCAAATACAAGAGGAAGCATAAACGAACCAAGAGTTTTCTGCCCTTTCTCGTTGAAGCCATGCACCATCAGTTTATCTTGGCCAAGATGTTCCACATCGAGGCAGAGGGATCTTAGTGCCTTAAGAGGCTCATAAGATTTACAGAAGATCCGGGATCAATCAAAATTCGACTGATCATCATACCGTCGCTCTCTGCCGTAACATACAGAGGGCGGTTGTGGTCTGCTGTTCCAAGCAGCATATCATCCTCAGCAAAGGTGATGAGGGGCTCATTTCGAGCTTGCAAGACTTCCGTCAAGTTGCGCTCAGCAAAATATGCCTCATATCTTTCGGGGTCCTTGAGAGCTTGGATCAAAGTTTCTCGAAGGTCTTTAGACATCAAGAGGGCATCATATATGCTGAGTTGTGCTGGGATCTTCCTCAAGTGGGATAAGATATTGTAATCTATCCCCTTAGATGAAGTCTCTTTCTTCTTGGAGTCATTTAGGATAATATCTTCATTGACAATTATCTCTTTTCCTTTATCTTTGTTAGGAATCCTCTTCTTTGGTGGAGGCGGCAGTACCTTGCCACTTCTCAACTGTACTTGGGCCACCTCATCTGATTCAGACTTGTTTGATGAAGCATTCTCTTCAGAGTCAGCCATTGTTGTGTCTGGGGATTCACCTGTAGACTCAGAATCATCCCCCAACTTTACTTGTTTCATTTGTGATTCTATACTTGAGTTTGAATCTTCATTATCTGGAAAACATAGATCTTCTGAACTGAATTCCATTGATGACACCATCAGACAAAATTCAGGGGCCGCTTCTTTAGCGTATTTCTCCCTTTCTGATATTTTTAAAGTCGTTGAGATGACTCGACATATCTCCGTAGGAAGAGATTCATCATCAGCTTCTTCCTCCTTTTCATCTATTTTAAGCTCTTTCATAAAATCACCGAGCTTAATAGGCCTCCTGACAGTCTGGTAATATTCACCCAAACTATCAATAGCCTTTTGAGTTGCAGTCTTCTTTACCACAGGCTTCTTCAACTTGGCTTTCTTCCTAGAAGACTTTGGCTTTGCTTTATCAGATTTGGATGAGCTAGCTTGGCCAGGTTGCTGTTTAGAAGTGGATGCTTGTGACATAGGCAACCATTTTAAATTCAGTACTGGCTCAGTAGGGGACTTCCACTTGACACCAGGAACTCCTTCTAACTGTTTCAGCATTTTTGATGTCTTCTTGGAGATCACAGTCTCCCATTGTTCCTCTTGGATAGATTTTTTTTTTTTTTTTTCTTTAAGCGGGAGTACGGAAGAGGACGTGACTACCCGGGTGGATTCTTTTCTGGGACGAACCAACACATTATCTGATAATGTAAGTTCTCCCCTCTTGTACATCTTTTCTAACCAATCTTTGAAGACATAACAATCTTCAATTGGATGGCTAACTACCCGATGATATGGGCAGTAGTTTGGGTCGCCACTGTGTTTGGACTCTTCAGGTCTTTTGCATTCTGGCAACTCCAGACCATTCTTGAGTGCTTGTCGGAACAATTTGGCAACACTTTCCCTCTTGAACGAATATTCTTTATTCATTTTCTCCTTGAGGGAGGGGAACGTTCTATCACCAGTTCCTGTGATTTGCCTCTGGCGCTCTCCTCCACTAGGAAAGGCTCGAGGTTTATCATTTCCTCCAAGTACCAGCTTTGGTTGAGGATTTGGATTGTAAGCCTGTTTTGATTTTTTCTTCATACTGCATAGGCTGCTTTCCTTTGTCTACATTATACACTACCCGTTTACCTTTATCAGGTCTGAGAGGGAATGCAGAGTAGACCTCATTCTTTCTAGCATCAGGAGCTTTAGCCTTTTTGAATTTATCAGGGAAGCTTTCAGACTTTGATAAGTTTAACTTCTCAAATTTCGCCACCCTGTCCAACAGATCCTGGAAGGTAGTGATTGAAGCCATGCATAAGAAGGGTTGCATTTTATCATCAATATTTCCCATCAACAGTTGAACTGCATGTTCTTCTTCTAGCTGCTGCTGCTCGCACTTCATGCTGAGATTGCGCCAGCGTGTTATATACCTCGTCACTGATTCATCTTTTTCCTTTTATCAAGGGCAAGATCAGCAATGGTAGTCTTCTCTGTTGCACTGGCAAACCTTTTTACGAATAGGGCCTCTAGCTCCGCAAAGGTCTTCAGTGAATCATTCGGTAGTTCGGCATACCATTCGAAAGCAGTTCCACTTAAGCTGCTTACGAATTGCCTGAATAGCAGAGCGTCATTGCCTCCTGTGTTCCCACAGGTTGCTTTGAACTGCGCCAGGTGTTGTCTGGGATTTTTATTGCCATCAAAAATATTGAATTTCGGCACAGAATATCCCTTTGGATATGACACCTGATCGTACTCTGATGGGTACGGGCGACCTTTTCCCTACCAGCTTCTCTGCTTGTTCAGCAGCTATAATAGCCTTAATCTTTTCACTGATTAAGCCTTCCAACTGCGATGCAGTTACGGGCTCAGAGGCACTCGCCATATTTTGTGGAGTACGCTGGCGGGTTGGATCATTAGTTTTCTTCGCCACCTTCAAGTACACCTTTCACTCCTGAGGCTTGAGGCGCTTGAGATTTTGAGGATTTACAGCTTGGTTGATGGGTTGAGCCGGTGCAGGACCCAACAGAAGTGGTCTTCTGCATCATTTCCATCATGGCCGTCATCTGAGTCATCATCTCAGTCATTTTATCATTTAACTGAGAGATTTCTCTGTCTTTTCTTCGCATCTGTCGCCTCATTTGATTTCTCATTTCAGCGAGTGTGATGTCTTCACAGCGAAGGGATTTTCTCCGACCTCTTCTTCTTCCTCATCTCCTTCTTCTGAGGAGCGAGCACTTCGGCTGGCAATGGATCTAGCCCTGTGGCGACGTCGATAAGTACGTACGCGCGGCTGTGATTGTTGGTCTTCTTCATCACCATCATCTTCCTCTTCCACATCGGCGTGACTGACCATACGAACCACCTCAATTTCCATAGTATCTTCATCACCATAGTCTTCTTCATCTTTTTGCACCTGAATTTCTGAGCGGCGGCGCCACTGAATTTCAGGTTCTTGACTTGGAATGAGTATTTCTTCAACCCGTGGACTACGATCGAAGTGAACTTCCTCTTTGGCTGAAGTTGGAGAATGACGGGATCTCCTGGAAGACTCTCCAGGATGTCGACTGTCATTATAATTGTCGTCATTATGGGCCTTCCTTTGGACCCATTTCTGACGAGTTTTGTTGGCAGGGGCGGATCTCCGAGAGACAGCTCCGGATGTCACGCTTGACTTATTTCTTTCTTCAAAGACCTTTTCATTTCGAGGCTTTGGCCTCCAAACTTGTTTGCCTTTCCGCTGGGCCCTTTCGGCGACGGATTCTTGAACACGGGGTCCAAGTGTCACGCCCCGATGTGCTTCCTGCGGAGCTTGTCGTCGATAACCTCTTTTTTCAACCATCACAGCGGATGATAGTCTATCTCTTGGAGGAGTTCTTCGGGCCTCAACAATCAGTGGCCTCTGGAACTTCTTTTTCATTAAGCCCTTCTCCTTGACTGTCTTCAAAACTCGGTGCACCCGGGCAGACAGGCGTTCGGGCTCTCTTATATCTTCTGAGGGACTGGAACTTCAAGCTGATGCTCCCAAAAAGATCTCTTGAGCTCACCAGAAGAGCTATTTCTTTTTATCCCACTTTAGATTGGCGAACTTATTCTGAGTGGGGATATTGATCTTTGATTCTGGTGCTGGCAGATTGGAGGGATGGACTGGTATAGGTAACTGCTGAGCTCGCAGCTCTGCATTTCTCTTCCTCCTTTGCCTTCTAGTAAGCCTTCCTCCAGATGAAGAAGCTTCAGTTTCATACCTCCCAGGTGCAACAGTTTCTCTGGGCAGGTTAGTGGTGTTCGCAGTCACCACAGAAATTTTTCTTCCAGTAACAACCCTTTTTGCAGTAAGGGTCTCAGACTGGGATAGTCTTTCGAACACAGAAGTTCTTCCTTGAGCATGAGCAGTACCTCTGGCAGCAGTCCTTTCAGAGTAGGATCTTCCAGAAGGTTCTTCAGAGTTTACGCCGTACACAGGAACGGCTGCAGCCCTTGCAGTAGCTGCTGAGAATTCGAGCCCACCAAAGTGGATGGTGGCTCCAGTATTTCCAGCTTCAATGACAGCATTCGCCAGTTGGATCCTAGCTCCTCGTCCCAGTTGGACGGTCATTGGCGTGTCCTGCATTTCCATTCTACACAAATGAAAGGCGGGGATTAGTGAGCAGAATTAATACATCACCCTACACTTTCATACAACAGGAATAAAGAACGAATGAAGCAGGAGAGTTAGCATGGAATTTAAAACCCTGCTAAACAAATTTCCATTGATCTTATTTAAAAGATTCATTTTCAGGAAATTTAAAATTTGATTCGCTTGCTACTGTCGGGACCTTTCAGTGATGGATCTTTGGACATAAGGACCAAATGTCACATCCTGATGTTCACCGTATAGAGCATAGTATTTTGGCTGCAACTATAACATTTATATGACTAGCCAAAGATGGAAAGAGAAACCATTCCCCAGTGGAGTCGCCAGAAATCTGTGGGCTCCGAAAACTCGGCCTCGGCCTCCGCTCGCTCTTCTTATTCGGCGAGGGAGTTTTAACAAACTAAGTTCCGAGGTAAATTTTGGAAGGCAGATGGGTTTGTAGATAAGACACTACCCAGAGATTTCGCCCTCATTTTGTGAGGACTTATGATCTGAGTTCTGGTTTCCTATAGGCGCAAGCCCCTATAGTTAATTACCCCTCCCGATCACGAGAGAGAACTTTCGATTAAGGCTAGTCGTCGATCAGATACGTATAAAATACGTGTTATCTGGCATATAGTAGCAGCAATAGGTTGATATTGAGAATTGGAAATTTTGAAGATTTTGATATTTGGGAATTGAAGAATTGAGCTTTTGGGATTTGAAATTTGGTTGAAAGATTTGATATTTAAAATAGAAATTTCACCATCTTACACTTAAAGCGGATGGTGGGGGAATGGATGATGGGCCCGATCAAGATCCCATGGTTCCGTCGTCCCGGGCCATCGTGGTCCCTGGTCTACTTAGTCAGAGGAGGTAGTCGACCCAACCTGACAGAAGGATCCTTGTCGGCAGCCATGGGTTGCTTCGTCCAAGGGGACCTTGTAGACCGGGGTTGGATGTTTGTCTAAGGGGACAAATTTGAATCCACCTTAGCTGACAGAGGGCTTTGTGCCCTATCAATCATATCCTATTGATTCATATCTCAAGGATTTGATGTCAGTAAGGAGCGTATTGGCTCTGGCCATAACCGAGATATCGTGGTGCCATTTGGCGGCGAAACCACGCGGTTCAGAGGGCCCCGGGTCGTCATAACCGTTTATCCTGCGGTGGCCATTTAGCGGCAGACCGCCGGTTAGAGGACACGTACCACGTCCTTACTGGCAGGAGATTATTTGAGAATGGATCCTAGTGATATTTTCGACTAGGCATTTTAGCTCTTTTGTGAGCTGAAGTAAATTTGAATTTGTCCACCTCGGCAAACTATTGCGGAGGGTAGATGGATTTTGCTTTAGCGATTGATGGATTGATTTCAGATTTAAATATCTGGGCTTTGGGATTTGTGGAGCTTTGGATTTGGACTTTTGGGAAACATAAAAATGCCTGAAATTAACCCCTCCGGTTGAGATCTTCTTTCAACACGGCCATCATCGGGGTGACCTTGAGGTCACTTGAAAAATATTTGGATTTTGTATAGGTTTGAGAGCATTTTTGAAATATATTGTGGACCCCTCCGGTTGAAATCTGCATTCAACACGGCCATCATCGGGGTGTTTGGGATCATTTTCATTTAAAGCTTGAACCTTGTCGACTCTGTCTGGCTGTCGACAGAGGATCGGGTTCCTCGTAGGCTTTGTGCCTTTGTGTATGAATTTTCTTGATTTTAAGCCTTGAAGGCCTAAAAAGAATGTATTTAAACAAATACATCGGTCCCCACAACCGTGTATTCGTTTAAAGGTTCGAACCCTGTCGACTTCTATTGATCCATATAGAAGGATCGGGTTCGAACTAGAATTCACTTATCGACCCGTGCAGCATCCGTAGGCGTCACGTATGTACCAATAACACGCTCGCCGGGGCCCATGCGGATGATTTTTATATTGATTTAGACGTACCCCCTTTGTGTACCTATGTGTATACAATACTACAGTGCACTTGTGTGAGGTATATTTTGAAATAGTTGTGGACGCCTTCTGTCTGCTTGTACGAATGTTGCAGATCCGGTGGCGATATCTGTTGACTCCCCCTTTCTCAATCACCGGGGAAGGATTCTTTTGAACTTTGGAGTATTGGACTTGATATTGACTCCCCCTTTTCTCATTCACCGGGGAAAGATCTTTTGGATTTTGGAGTCAAAGACTACTTGATTTGGAAATAACTCCTTTTAAGCTCTTCGGCGTAGTAGACTTGCTATTTCCGGTGTTTGTGGGCATCCAGAATTGCTTTTCTTCTAATGTGTAGGACCAAGAAGAAGCTTTGGAACACCAGGAAGTTTGGTTCTAATTTGTTCAAACATCTCCTCTCTTCTGTTAGAGGTGTTCTTCGTACATCGGGCTGCCTTTGTACCCGGTGTACTTGGAGATTTTGATCACCGTTGCTGTAGGTGATATTCATACTTGTGCCCACAGTGGTTCGTCGTGCCTACGATGTATTCACTGTTGTTATCCACAAGTTATTTATAGTCATCTGCAGTGGACCGTTGTATCCGCTACGACCTCCTAGTAGTTTTCGTAGGTGAGCCCTTGCTTTTGCATTCAAACCACCTTTCACCAATCTCAGGTGGTTGTCGTTGGGTTGCACTTGCTTGTAGAAGTGGGTCCTACATCATTGATCTCCCGCATCGCCATCTCAATCAACAGGCGTTTGTAGGAACTATCGTAGGATATGTACTTGTGTCCACAGTGGTTTATTGTGCATACGACATACACACTGTTGTTATCCACAAGTATTTATTTGCTGGAGATCAGTTGTATCCGCTACGACTTCCTAGTAGTATTCGTAGGAGAGCCTTCGCTTTGGTATTGAAACCACCTTTCACCAATCTCAGGTGGTATTTTTGACTGGCATTGAATGTGAGAGGGCGATGATGCTCGAACCAGGCTCAAGTTCAAGCCCCTTCAGGATCAGTTTAAATCAGGTTCATGAGCTTAATGTGTAAGTTCAGTTCTGTGTTCTTTGTAGTCCAACTCAAGTACTCGCTTGAGTTTGAATGTTTGAATCATGTTGGATGTGCAAGTCAAGTCCGATTTGAGTTCAAAGTGCTATGTCCCCTGCAGTCCTTTGAGTTCAATTGAATATTCAAATTACTCAAATTTGGGTTCCAACTTTGATTTTTATTTTATTTGAATTTGGCCTTTAGGAATCATTCGAATTTTGGTTCTGATCCTCTGCACATGTTCAATCAAGTTCAAAAGTCCACTGCTCTTTCTTGTTTGGTCCAAATATTTGGTTCTTTTGAGTTCAAAAACAGGTCCCAAGTGTAGTAGTATTTCACCCGAAATTTCGGCAGCCTCCCGGCGTCTCCCCCGTTTAGGGGAAAAACTACGAGAAAACTGGGCCTTCCCACCACAGCCAATAAAGGCGTGCATGGTAGGTGCCCTCTTTCGAGGACACCTCGGCCGTGATTTTTCATCCCACCACGGCCAATAAAGGCGTGCATGGGGTCTTTGACGGTACCTGTTACAAGAAGAGCAGTTGCTTTCCCCCCGCCCGAGGGTACTTATAAATGATTCCGGCCGCGCGAAGAAAAGGGTACACCAAGCTCACCTGACCTCGCCGTGTGCGTCAAACCGGTTTCCCTCCTACCACGGCCACCAAAGGCGTGCTTAGGTGGTTTGCCGGTCCGACACGCATGTCGAGACAGGATGGCGTGGGTCGCTCGCTTACCTCAACACAGATGTCGTGCCGGTTGCCCCTCCTACCACGCTCAATAAAGGCGTGCATAGGTAGACCGCCGGCCCGACACGTTAGTCGAGATAAGAGAGCGGAGGTTGCTCGCTCACCTTATCGTAGGTGTCGCGCCAGTTGCCCTTCCCACCACGCTAAGAAGCGTGCATGGGTAGACCACTGACTCGCCACGCATGACGAGGTAAGAAAGCGAGAGGGGAGGCGACTGTCCGCCTCGTCGTAGGCGTCGAACCGGGGTCCCATCCCACCACGCGCAATAAAGGCGTGTATAGGCGGTTTTCCGGTCCGTCGTACACGTTGAGGACGGAAGCCTGAGTTTAAGGATTATACCTTCGGGGCCGGTGACCGGCGGTCGTCGGTGAAGGGAGCTCGCGGATCGAGGCTAGGGGGCTCGGCAAGCACATTTTTTATTATTAATCTTAATTAATTTCAATTAATAATAATTAAATTTAACTATTTATAATTAATCGTAATTAATAATAATTAATTAAAAATAACCTAATTAATTATGATTAAATTTAATTAATCACAATTAATTGGAAATCATTTTTAATTAACTATAATTAAAAATAATTAAATTATAATTAGCTTGATTAATTAATATTAATTACAACTAATTAAAATTAATATAAATAAAATCATTTCATTTTTTTTATGGGATTTACGGGATTCAGCCGAGCAAACGCACGAAGGGAAGAAGTTTACCTTCACTGCAGCGAGCTCCCCTGCTTACTTCCGATCAAAATGTCTTAACTTCCGATCTAACAGGTAGGGAAAGTCGGCGGAAGGAGCAAAGTCGGCTGGCCAAGGAGGAGTCGGGTAGGGCTCGGCGTCGGCTAGGAGAGGAAGTCGGGTATGCGGATCCTCTCTCTCTCTCTCTCTCTCTCTCTCTCTCTCACGGGATTCGGCCAAAGAGGCCCAGGAAGGGAGAAAGCTGCGATCGCAGCAAGCGAGCTCCCAGTCGTGGCTTGCGATCAAACTGCCGTGACTTCCGTCCGACTGGAGGGAAGAAAGTCGGAGGTGCGAAGTCGAACCAGCCACGGATGAGCCGGAGCAGCGATGTGAAGAGGAGAGAGCTCACGGGGGAGAGAGCGGGAGAGATCGAGAGGGAGAGAGCCAGAGCTGGAGCGGGAGAAGAGGCCGAAGGCCTCCTTCTCGTGTGCATTTAACGACGCGAATGGGGTCGGCTCGAGGCGGGATCGTGCGATGAAATGACACGAGATCGTGCCGAGCGACGTGCGACGTGCAAGGAACGGCGACGACGTGCGATGGCAGAGTAGGTAAGATTTGAAATTGATTTTTTTTTTTACTTAACAGAGGTCAACAATAATAATAAAATATAACTCTTCCTAAATCAGATGCCCATCTATGGAAGGTGTTTCAATGTGATTCATGAGAGCTTCCCACGGATTGCTCTCTGTGATCATCGGATCCTTTACACCATGAATGGTTGGATTCTAACACTCCCCCCCAAGCCGGTAATACAGATATGTCATTCCCAGCTTGGTAATTATTCTCACAAAGTAGAGTTATCAAGTTCCTTGGTGCACCATAGAGCCCTCTATTTTGGTCAAAGCTTTGAGGGAAATTAGCTTCAGATATTGTGACAGCGGCAAATGATAGCGATAAAGGCTATATCAAGCAGGGCAACAATGAAGGCTGCATTGATTATAGATAGGATAACAACCACAAGAGAAAGCCGACAATGAAGGCGATGATGGGAACCTATTCTCAAAATTCTGACAATGAAGGCCAGTGGTGGGAATATTGTATTCCTCAGGTTTCCAGCAATGAAAGCTATATTGTGTTATAGTAGCAATAAAGGCTGATTTGATCAGCAATAAAGTCTGATTTGATCATGTCAATAATAAAAGCTGATTTGCTTGCATCAGTAATAAAGGCTGATTTGCTTGCATCAGCAATAAAGGTTGATTTGCTTGTATCAGCAATAAAGGCTGATTTGATCAGCAATAAAGGTCGATTTGATTATGTCAGCAATAAAGGCTGATTTGGTTATATCAGCAATAAAGGCTGATAGTGGGAACTTTGTACAGTTCTTCCAGGTTGTACAGTCCAGCTCTCTCCTAGCACATCCAATCATCTTCCCCGATTTTTGGTCCTGTGACTGCAAGTGAAGAGGATGCATTTGTTTTTCAAGATATATCAGGAGTCGTCTCAGTTTATCAATATCTTCTTTATTGAATTCTCCAAGACTGGACTGTGCTTCTGGGTTGGGCCGACTTGTTTCAGTTCTTTGATTCCACTCCTTACTGGGGGGTTTTCCATGTATCTTCCAGCAATTTTCCTTTGTGTGTCTTGATGTCTTGCAATAACTGTACCAAAGTAAGTCTTTGTCTTTGAATTTTAAGAAATCTTTACCTTTCTCCTTCCATGATTCTTTGGTCATCACAATTGCTGAACTTTCAACGACTTTTGGTTCTAACATCACTCCTCGTTGGCTTTCTTCCATGCGGATGAGAGAAATAGTTTCATTGAGTGATGACGTCTCCTCTTTGCCAAGGATCTGGACTCTAACTTGGTCAAATTTTGCATTTAGTCCTGCAAGAAAATCATAAACTCTATCCTTTTCAATAAAGTTCTTTAGGATCGCAGCATCTTCCAGACATCTGGTTTCTATGCACCTATAGTGGTCAAGTTCCTGCCACAGATTTTGTAGCGGAAGGTGAGGCCTGAGGTTCAGTTGGAAAGATAAAGCTTCAAGACCCCACAAGTAGAGTCTGTAATAATTTGACTGGGTTGTATAATGGCAGGAAACTCAGCTGCCAAATCTGGTTGTAATAATGTGGACTCTATTTACATTCATTGCATTTGATATAAATAAAAACATGTGTTGTTTGTTTACTGAGTGTGCAATAGAACAGCATATTTTTCTTAGATTTCTTCTCTTGTTTATTTGGGTGTGGCCTGGACTCTACTACGTTAGGCTCTTAGGATAAAAAATAAGTTTTCTACCCTCTTAACATGTAAGCAATCTAAAAATAAAATCAAATTAGGCTCCATGTCTTTCAAGTAAGAAAAATTGCATGGCTCTCTTCAAGGAGCCAAGTTTTCAAAAATTGAAAATAAACATGCATAGCCCAAAAAAATGTGTTGCATATAGAAAGCCTCCATATAAGGATTAGAAAACAAAAAAAGTCTTTTTCCTTGTGAGTCAGCATATGCATACCTACATGTATAGGCATCTTGGCCTCAAAGCCAAGTTGTAAGACCTACCTTCTAAATAAAAACAAACCCTACCACTTTACATTTGCATTGAGACTGAATAACATGGTTTTAAAAGCGATTAGGGGAAGTTTAGCTGATAGTCCCTTCCAGGCGGGACAATAAATCCAGAGGTCGGGCAGGCTATGCCTCTTGTGAGGTGTAGTTTGTAAGCCCCTGTTTGCACTCGTTAGATTTAGGTTCGAGGCACTACCTATCGGTAGTCCTCACCTTAGTCTTAGGGTCCGAGGCATGGGTTGATTCCAAATCATCCTATAAGCCCTCATCCTTCTAACAGTTCCTCCAACAAACGTTGTTGGGATGTAAGCCCCAATGTTCTAATAAAAATATCAACTTAAACCAAAATTAGGTTGTTAAAAATGTAAACCCAACATAGGTTAGTCCGAGCACATCTGAGTTTCCCTCAGAATCAAGTGCTCCCACTTCACCTCCCTTGGCCTTCATTCCAAAATCTAATTCTAAGTTGATCAATCCCTCCTTGAAATTCCTAAAGGCCAAACCTTTAAGCAAGACTTTCATGGATTTCAAAAATCAAACTTTAGCCAACATTTAAATGACTTCAAAATGAAGAAAATCACTAGTTTAATAAAAAATTTTCCCAAATCAAACTTGGGATGTAATTAACCATAGGGGCTTGCCCCTATGGGATGTCTGTACCCCAGAAATAAATAAACTCCACTCAACCAAACATTGAGTGGAGGAATCTCTATTTCAAATTGTAAATTTTATGATTGAGTCCATAAGGAGATGATATTTTTACCCTTCGGGGTGATATATCATATTCTTATGTCGTACTCGATGATAAAGTATGCAATCCGTTTGAGGATACAAAAATTCTCCAACACGAATAAAAAGAAAAAGCGCAGTGAGCGGAGGCCGGGGCCGAATTTTCGGAGCCCACAATAATTCACACAATCTTGTGCATCACCTTTATTCTTTATTCTTAAAAATATGAATTAACAAACTTGTTCTGCACTCATCTGCCATCTTTTTAGTTTTCAAAATAGTATTGAAAAGTTTAGTCAGCCAAGAAATTCTTTCATTTCCTAAGCATTTCCGCATCTCTATTGGAATATCATCAGGTCCAACAGCTTTTCCACCCTTCATTTTCTTTAAAGTCTCTATAACTTCAATTTTACTAATACGCTGATTGTTTATTAATTAATATAAACTTAAAAATAAAAAATTTTCTAATTAATTGTACAGTATGATAATTATCATATTGGATAATTAGTTATTTAAAATTAAAATAACAAATATGTTATTTTCAAAAGTAGGTAAATTTAAATTTGAACTAATCATACTATACAGACTCATTCGTATTTTATGAATTCTAATATCGTAATAGATTTTTAACTATTTTATGTCTTGAAATTAAGGAGTTGAATCAGAGATAACTTCATATTATACAATCTCTATCATATAGTCCAAACAAATAGAGAGCTTGTTCGAATGATCTTCATTTTGACGGGATGATCCAATGCTGAATTGAAAACTTGAACTATTTGTATTGTATGATTTATATCGAATAGGTCGATCATATAGAGAATAATTTTTAAGATTTTAGGTTGAATGAACTAATCGTATTGTATGATCAATGGAACTTACTGTATGATAAAGCCAACAATTTACAAATCAATATTTTTAGTGTTTATTTTGGAGGCCTCATATAAAATGCTAACCTTAGGATTTCTATTAGGACTTTTTACACATTTTCAGAAAGAGCTTTTGAGGGAGGAAGTTCTTGTTTTAGAGAACTTTCTTTGTGTTCGTGCAATAGTTTGAGAGAAGAGTGGGAGAGTGATACTGGAGAGAACATGTGAGAGATTTTTTAGAAGTGTCTAAGAGACCTTTGTGAGAAAGTTTACAAGTTTGTTTTTCTCTGTCTATATGGTTATTCCTTTAAGTTATTGTAAGAAGCTCTTTAAAAAGTGCTCTAAATTGTCTTGGTGTAAGAGACTTTGGGTCTAGCTGAGGAGGCTTGGAAGTTGGAGGCATCTCCATCGTGCTGGGTGTAGAAGGAGAGAGTTGGAGGCTTTTTGGTTGAGAAGGGGTGTAAATGGTTTTCTCCATTACCCTATGAAGGAGAAGGGCTTCTTGGTCTTGCTGGGAGCAGGAGCGAGAGAGAAAAATTCCTAAGGAGAGGATATTGGGGAGTGAACGTAGATCAAGTTCATCGAATTACTATAAAAATCTAGTTTGTACTTTCTTTTTATTTCTCTTTATTTTAACTTTTTTGCATTCTTATTATTTGCTTTGTTTTGTTTCAATCATTGTTGATCTTATCAAAACCTAACAAAAATATTTTGAACATTGTGGAAACTTGTTTTTTATTATAAATTAAAAAAATATATTTTTATTTTTTTCTCTATTGTGTTAAAGTTATTTTGAAATAAAAGGAAGATGAATCATATTTTTGTGTTTTAATTTATAAAAACTTATGTTGTAATCTTTAATTTTTTAAAGACATCAATTCACTCTCCCTTAGTGTGCATTGGACATTTTCAATAGCAAAATACAAACATAATAGTTTTTAATGGGTGAATGACCTAAGAACCTTTATTTCTTTTTCTTTCATTCATTGTGATATTTAGAGACCATTATCTGAACCTAACATTTTTGGACAAGCATTATTGTTGACCCCCATACCCCAAACCACGTGCGTAAGGACCAAACTGGTGAGTAAAGTGATACGCGTCTTGGCGCCACGTGTCACTTGAAGGATCAAACGATCTCTGATTGCCAAATAGATGGCGCCGTTGCGATCAGGGCATCGAATTCGGCTAGGTCAAGGCTCCTTGCAATCAAATCGTACGAGATCAGGGCCAAAAGGGATGACCGACATCTAAAATTAAAGCGCGAGGCTAATCAAATGATGCCGGATTGACAAACAGACTTCTTCGTTGTGTCCGGAACATCGTCAATACCCTAAATGCACTACCAATTTGTATAATTTAGATTGTGCACGCAAATCGAAGTGGGCACATGCAAGAATTACCATCGGTATGCTCAAATGACGCCCGATCGTGAAATGGACTGCGTCGTTGTATTCGGAATATCGATAATATCCTAAATGCACTACCAATTTGTATAATTTAAGTTGTGCACACAAATCGAGGTGGGCACATGCAAGAATTACCATCGATATGCTCAAATGACGCCCGATCGTGAAATGGACTGCGTCGTTGTGTTCAAAACACCGAAAATACCCTAAATGCACTACCAATTTATTAAATTGAGGTTGTGCACGCTAATCGAGGCGGTCCAATGCAAAAATTAGCCTCGGAGTTGCTCAAACGACGTCCGATCGCGAAACGGACTGCGTCGTTGCGACCAGAACATTGGCAATACCCTAAATTCATTATCAATTTATCCAATTTCGATATTCGCCGAAATTGACACGTAAAACGGAGTACTCAGCATGCAAATCGAGAAAATGGTACGCAAATTGAGACGATTTTGATTTGATTAATGGAGTTCTGCCATTTCTAATTAATGCATAATAACATGTCATGAATATAGCAGTTGACTTATAAATTTTAGAAAATGGACAGAAACCAAATAGGGAAATGATTAAAATCCAATTAAAATCATTACCTAATTTGTTATTCTGTCTCTCTGTCTCATATGACCTTGAACAGACAGATTTATCGCAAAAATAGAACTGAACGAAGTTATTTCGTTCTTCTTCTAGCTGTCTTCCAAGCGGAAAATCTCCCTGCCTCTTCCATAACTCCTACAGCCTTACCTAACTCTTCCACTCACATTTCCTCCCCACAGCTTTGCCGAACTCCTCACCACCATTAACTAGCCAGAAACTCCACTAGCAGCTTTGTCTAGCATCCGTCCACAACACCAATCCCGCAAATCCACCAGCTTCACCTTACTACCGGATTCCTGTTCTTCTCCTCACTACGAGCTCAGTCCGTCGCCTTAACTCCTCCCAAGCAGCTGCAAAAGGGATTTCCCAACTTACCACAGTCCCGATCAAGCCAAGAGTTCGCTGGTTTGCTCTCCACGAATCCTTCTCAGCACACAAATTTTGCTGAAACCTGCATCCAAAACCTCCACTGACTTCTCAATAAAACCGTGGGATCCAACTCTAAACTGCTTCAAATCCTCTCCACTTTCTCCTTGATTCAAGGTAAAGAGAAAAGGAATCCTGGCACCCACGTGAAAAGCAATGTTTAACAGCAAAGAAGGATTAGTCTCCGAGCAATCTTTATATCTTCTGATATTTTCTGATTATTTCTTCATTTACATGTTTACTAAGAGACAAGTCAGTGACTGATTTATGGCCTACTTAATTTAGAGTTTAAGTCAGAGCCAAGTCAAATGAATCCAGTAATGTGATGAATGACTTAAAGTTTTAAGCGGGATTGATTTTCAATTTAGGGATCATATTGCTGTAATACTGCACTTTGCAAACTTTTCTTTTTATAGCGGGTCCTAGTTTGATCTTTGCACATATCCATTTTCTAGGCCCAAATCCACTCTATTAGTAGTCCACCTAAGCTTAAAATAATTTGTATTCTTCCTCCATTCCAACAGCCCAAAAACTGCAGTCGTTTCCTACACTTATTAATTCATATAGCAGCCCATTAACTCCAAATCAACCTACAGCAATCATCATCTCTTAAATTGGAGTTCATTTGCAAAGGCCCATCTCCAACTACAAATAGCCCATATACCCATCAAAACTAGTCTAGAACCCATACTAAACTACCATCAAATCAGCCCACACCACTAATCTTTTTCTTCTTTTCTGTATTCATTCCAAGCCCAAAGTCCCCACTTAAGGTCTCAAGTAAATCTCTTTGACAAAGGTCCATACAGTGGAGTTAATTACTTTCTTTTAGTATGTTTTGACTCTACTCTACTTTATTAGTATTATTATTATTGATGTTAGTTATCAAAACCAACTGTTGTAACTGGTTTTATCAATTTTTGTTAATCCGTCAATAGTGCTATTTAATTACTTTATTATTGTTAATTGTTGAGTTTACCTATGTATATATGTGTGTGTAAAAAGAAAAGAGAGAGAAAGCAACAAAAAAAAGAAAGAAGAAAAGCAAAAGAAAAGAAAAGAAGAAAAAGAAAAGTTTCAAAAAAAAAAGAAGAGTGGAGCTTACAAAAAAAAAAAAAAAGAAGAGAAATTTGTAGTGTTTTGTGCATCTCATTCCATCGTCGCCGACCCCAAAGGTATAACTTCTAAAACTCATATTTCCCATTCTCGTCGTTTGTGGCGGACCGGAGAACCACCTATACTCGGTCTCGTAGCACGGTGGGAGGGAGCTCGGTGCGATACCTACGACGAGATGGGTAATCACCTAAAACTCATATTCCCATTTCTGTGTTTGCTGAGGACCGGCGAACCACCTATACGCGCTCTCGTAGCATGGTAGGAGGGAGCCCGCTGCGACGCATACGACGAAATGGGAAAGCCCTATACACGCTCTTGTAGCGTGGTGGGGAGATCTACATGTGCTCTCCTACGGATACTGTTGAAGACCTCATACACACTCGAGTAGCGTGGTGGGATGAAAAAATGTACGGCCCAGTGTCCTCTCGACACCTACCATACACGCTCGAGTAGCATGGTGGGATGGCCCAGTTTCCCGTAGTTTTCCCCTAAACGGGGGAGACGCCGGGAGGCTGCCGAAATTTTCAGTGAATCATGGACATGACTTGGACAAAATGTGGACAATTTGAACTTGAGCTCATATTTGTATTTGAGAAAATAAAAAGGACTAACTCAATTCAAACAATAATTGAACTTGCAAATCAAATGAGATGAACAAAGGTTTGAACATTTGAACAAAGAGCAACAAGAACTTGATTTGGGACCGCAATGAACTTAACTCAAACTTGAACTCGAATTTGGGCTTCGACTCATTTTCAAATAAATGAAAAGAGAGCGTTGACTCAACTTGGACCTAAATGAGAACCACAAGAGATCATGCTGTGACATGGAATATTACTTGAGTTTGGACATAAATAAGGTAACCAATTAAGAATTTGATTTAAAAAAAAATGACATCAGATTCTAATGGAATGTTAAAGAATTATCATTTCAATTTGAATGTAATTGCTAATTAAGAAATTTGGGTCATTCAAATCTTATGCAAGCAAGCAAGTGGAAGACAAGCTCTCAATGCATTCAAGTGAAGAATGATGAAGATAAAATGACTTAGACTATTCAGCCAAGTCAATTTGAGAATGACATATGTATTAATCATTCAATCGACTACAACTAGAAGGATTCGACATATAGCTTGATGGAAAAGCAAGTACCAACGATGCAATAAAAAATAATAATAATTATGTAGGAATGCAATAGTGTCTCTATCAACTATTCAACCTACAAAGGAATGCATGAATCTTCTACAAGCAGAAGAGTTTGATAGACAATATGTGGTGAATTCAAACATACACACAACCAACAATGACAAACGTATTGCAAGGATGATCGGTCTTCTATGATATACATATTAGACACCATCTAAAAGCAAGAGTGCTATGGCAACAATATATACAGATCATCTACAGACAGTTGTAACAGGAGGTGATGAATAAATGCTAGGATGCTCACACAACTGATAACAAAAAAATTGCTAGCAAATACATTTGCTTCTTACCAGCATTGAAGAGCAACGTGTAATGAACGTTAATGAACAAGAGAGGAGCAAGTGCAAGCAAGGATCATGAAGAGAATACAATGATATGCTTGTAATTAACAACACAATCATTATGAAGGTTAAGAAGTGATCATCCCAAATGGAAGGGAAATGTTAATGACCAATGGTATCAACATTCAACATATATGTTATAGTCCCTCCTATAAGCATGATCACACTTCTAATTGACGAAAGATTGTGAAGAATATGATGTGACTACAAAGTCAGATGAAAATATAATGACATGCCAGAGGCCAACGATACAAAGTTTTTATTCACTATCGAGAGATTAACATATCAACTGGATGAAATGTGTACAAATGAATGCAATAGAATCTTTATCATCAACAAACAATTCAACATACAAGAATGAAGTATATACAATCTTGCAAACTATAAAGTTGAAATTGGACATCAGTTCGTACAATAATCATGGTAGAAGATACAACACTCCATACATCCAAGGTGTCGTTTATAAATGACTATAAGAAACTAGTCATAATAAAATCCAAGTTGCTCAGGAATGAGAATTAAAAGATCTGCAACACATATTATCACTCTACGAAGACAAATGTATATGTTAAATGTCATCTATGGGTAGATGCAGAAAGACTTCAGTAAATGCAGTATCCTGAAGTCAATTCCAATCTGTAAAGGAAGACATCTACCTACCAACATGCAGCTGTGGCGGATGCACTGAAAAGACCAAGGACCACAACCAAATGCATAGAAAATACGACAAGTACAAGCTCCTACGATCTAAAGCAGGAGATTAGTTATTGCACTATGATCCACCTACAGAAATCAACAAATAGTGCACGACAGTCTACCTGTACGAAGCAGCGAACAATTCTATACAAAAGCTGCTACGCCACCGGATCTGCAACCTCCATACAAGCAGACAGAAGGCGTCTATTCCAAGAACACCCCCGCACGTGCACAATAGTTTGTATACACATAGGCACACTAAAAGGGGTAAATGTAATCAAATACCCGCATGGGCCCCGGCGAGCGTGTTATTAGTACACACGTGACGTTTAGGGATGCTGCGCGGGTCAATAAGTGAATTCTAGTTTGAACCCGATCCTCCTATATGGATCAATAGGAGTCGACAAGGTTCGAACCTTCAAATAAATACACGGTTGTGTCAACTGGTGTATTTATTTTAATCCATTTATATTAGGTCTTCAAGGCCTATGATCAAGAGAATTCACTGATAAAGGCACGAAGCCTATACGAAACCCGATCCTCTGTCGATAGCCAGACAGAGTCGACAAGGTTCAAGCTTTAAATAAAAATGCCCCCCAAATACCCCGATGATGGCCGTGTTGAATGCATATCTCAACCGGAGGGGTTCCCAAATATTTTCAAATGTCTCCCAAATATCCAAAGTCCATTACAAATATTCCATAGCTCCACCCAAATACCCACAAAAATCCTAAAATTCCAGAAAACTTCACAAAAATCTCAAAATCCCAAAAATCCAAAAATATTTAAATTTGAAATCATCCATCCGTACTTAAAGCAAAGCCCATCCACCCTCCGCAACAGTCTGCCGGGGTGGACAAATTCAAATAAACTCTAGCTCACAAAGAGCCAAATGCCTATTCGAAAATATTACTAGGATCCATTCTCAAACAATATCTTGTCAGTAAGGACGTGGTACGTGTCCTCTAACCGGCAGTTTTGCCGTCAAATGGCACTGCAGGTAAACGGTTATGACTCGGGGCCCTCTGAACCGAGTGGTTTCGCCGCCAAATGGCACCACAGATAGCGGTTATGGCCAGAGCCAATACGCTCCTTAATGGCGTTAAATCCTTGAGATATGAATCAATAGGATATGATCGATAGGGCACAAAGCCCTCTGTTAGCTAAGGTGGATTCAAATTTGTCCCCTTAGACAAACATCCAACCCCAGTCTACAAGGTACCCTTGGACGAAGCAACCCATGGCTGCCGACAAGGATCCTTCTGTCAGGTTGGGTCGACTACCTCCTCTGACTAAGTAGACCAGGGACCACGATGGCCCGGGATGACAGAACCATGGGATCTTGATCGGGTCCATCATCCATTCCCCCACCATCAGCTTTAAGTGCAGGATAGTGAAATTTTTATTTTAAATATCAAATTTCCTAAATATTTCAACCCCAAATTCCCAAATATCCAATCTTTCCAATCCAAACCCATTGCTGTTACTATATGCCAGATAACACGTATCTACTACGTATCTGATCGACGACTAGCCTTAATCGAAAGTTCTCTCTCGTGATCGGGAGAGGTAATTAACTATAGGGGCTTGCGCCTATAGGAAACCAGAACTCAGATCATAAAGTCCTCACAAAATGAGGGCGAAATCTCTGGGTAGTGTCTTATCTACAAACCCATCTGCCTTCCAAAATTTATCTCGGAACTTAGTTCGTTAAAACTCACTCGCCGAATAAGAAAAGCGAGTGGAGGCCGTGGCCGAATTTTCGGAGCCCACAATTATCTTAATTTTGTGTCTAAATAAATAGTTGGACCTAATAACGCCAACAACTTATTTAATCACTTTTCTCCTCATACTTTCAAGAAAAAGGAATAATACGTGAATTCTTTTGGTATATAAACCCCAATAAAATGTTGTTACTAAAAAACATTTTTTAGAATTTTATTTTATAATTTATTTGGGGAAGCTATATAAACGTTTGCTTAGATCATATTCTAATTACCTACATGATTTCTTGCGTTTAGAAGTTTAATGTAATTCCTAAACAATTTATTTCTACAGTTCAATGCCTCGAATTATTGTGTTCCTAAAATATTTGGTACCATTGTCTTTGTTTATACCCCTTCCAAAAAGAAAAATCTGATCCATAGGCAATTAAATGTGACTTTGTTGAGTATTCTCCTGGCCAAAATAGGATACAAATACTACCTCAACTCCCATAAGTTTTATTCCGCTATTGTCACCTTTAATGCGAAAGAATACTGCATTATTCCTACTTATCCTAATGAAGAAATATAAGTTATGAAGAAAAAGAAAAGCATTTTTTTCTATTTGATTTCCCTTCCATAATTCAATCCCATAATCTGCTACCCTACATACCCAATCCATGCCTATAGTCCACCACAAGATATTTAATGAAGAAGAAATGCATTAATCTGAATATGTGCAAGTCCTATCAACATAATCAATCGTTGTCATTTAATCTGTTGAAAGCATTATTTAAAATTACATAATAAAAGTCGTTGCTCTACGCTCGCCTCAATATACATTTGAAAAAAAACTCCATGAGGCATATGCCTCAATTTGGCTTGACGAGGTTATGGGCTCTGAAAATTCGCTCCCCGGCCTCTCCGTGGCCCCTTTCTTTCTTTTGGGTCGTCGAGGAGAGTTTTAACACTTAAGTTCCAAGCCAAATTTTTAGAAGGCAGATTGGGTTTTTAATAAAACATTATCTAGAGATTTTGCCCTCTTTTTATGAGAACTTTATGATTTGAATTCAGGTTTTATATAGGCGAAAGCCCTTATTATTAATTACCCTTCTCGGTAATGAGAGAGAACTTTTAATTAAGGCTAGTCATCAAATAGATACATTGTATATGACATATAGTAGTAGCATGATTTGATATTTAAAATTAAAAATTCACCACCTTGCACTTAAAGCAGATGGTGGGGAAATGATGATAGACCCAATCAAGATCCTATGGTTCCATCGTCACGGGCCATTATGGTCCCTAGCCTACTTAGTCAGAGGAGGTAGTTGATCCAACCTGACAGAAGGATCCTTGTCGGCAGCCATGGGTTGCGTCGTCTAAGGGTACCTTGTAGACGTGAGGTGAATATTTGTCTATGAGAACATATTTAAATCCACCTTAGCCAACAGAGGGCTTTGTGTCCTATCGATCATATCCTATTGATTCATTACTCAATTATTTAATGTCGTTGGAGAACATATGAGCTCTGAGCATGAACGTAATTTAATGGTGCTATTTGGCAGCAAAATCACTTGGTAAGTCATAACCGTTTATCTGTTGTGCCATTTGGCAGCGAAACCATAAGTTAGAGAATACGTGTCATGTCTTACTGGCAAGAGATGAATTGAGAATGAATTCTAGTAATATTCTTGACCAGACATTTGCTCTTTGTGAGCTCGGCAAACTGTTGCAAATAGTGAATGCATATTTTGTTTTAAGTGTTTAGGTCTTTTATTTCAATTTCAATTTCATGATTTTGCGGTGATTTTTGAATTTTTTTTATTTTTATTGGACATTTGGGAACTTGGGAGTAATTTTTTAAATATTTAAGGTCCCGTATGGTTGTAATTTCCTATGAACACGACCATCATCGGGGTACTTTTGGGCAATTTCATTTTTTTGGTTGAACCATGTCAACTTTGTCTACTTGACAACATAGGGTCAGGATCATTATCAGCTTTATGCCTTTATTAATGAATCTTTCTTATAATAGACCTTGAAGGCCTATATGAATGAATAAAATAAATATTCCAGTTGATATCACAATCGTATATTTGTTTGATTGTTCGAACGTTGTCGACTCCTATCTATTCATATAAAAGGATTAGACTCGAACTTAGGTTTATTTCTTGACCCCGCAACATCCTTAGACATTACGTGTGCGCATACAACATGCTCTTTGAGACCCATGTAGATATTTAATTGCATGTATTTTGTATAATGTGCTTGTGCAGCAGTTGCATGTATGCAGTGCAGCAGGTGTATGCTACATATTCATATGTATGCATGTATGATGTATTGTGCATTTGCATATTGTTTAGTTGCAGTGTGATATTTTGCATATTGCATGGTATCATAACACATTAGTGTGTAGTATGTACGTATAATATGTTCATACATTTTATGTTTGCTTGCACAATATATTTACATGATAATCCAACGCTTTCATGTAGTGCACAATGTATTTGTAAGTCAGCGTAGCGTGCTGCTGCTACACGGTGTATTTTACATGTTTGATAACATGCTTGCAAGATGTGCTTTATATTTTGCAACGTGCATATGCATGATGTGAATGCATTAATATGCATTTCAATGCATGGGGTGTTTTTGCAATATTCAAACATGATGAATTTCACGAATGATGATCATTTAAAAGGTGCACGAAGTTCTATTTAGGAGCACGCCTTCTGTCCACTTGTGTGTATGTTGTGGATTTGGTGGCATTGTTTATCAGTGTGTTGGGTCTCATTTGTCGCGAATCGGCAATACAGTTTAGTTCACTTCATCGTCTGCATATCACTATCTTCTTCAATATTCAGCCTACGGAGTGTACTTCATCTTTCAAGCGTGCTGCATGTCGCATCAGAAGTCTTCCCTTATTGTTTATAAGCGAGTTGATTTATCTGGCATGACAGCTTGGCGTTGCAAAATTATTACTTCATTTTATTAGTGACTCACAACATTTTACTATTGATTTCTTGCTTTTGATTACAAGCGAATTGTAGCATTGCAGTGAAGATCATTTGCTACTTTATGCAGGTAGACTATCGTGCACCAACAAATCTCCTGCAGTTGCTCGTAGATGCTTACATTCGTCACGAGCTAATTGCTGCCAAGTTATATGTTGCATTCGCTGCGATCTCTTCCCTTATGCCTACTACTGTCACATGCGTCCGGTAGTTGGGAATATTGTATGCATTTTTCAGTCTTCTGCTATTACTCGCGGGCGAGCTGCGTTAATGTAGATCTTCTAGCGCTACCCGTAGATGTCTGTATTTAATGTATTCCTTATGCATTTTTTTCATTGATAGCATGTCGGGTGTATGATATGTTTCCTATAGTAGCTCGCAAGTGTTTGCATTTATTGCATATTGACCGCCTTTGTTTGCAGGAGAACGATGTATTTGCCTACCATTGAGGAGTTAGTAACTATAAGGGCATTGTAGCATTCATTACTTGTTGTTGATTATTAGCTGTAGACATGCTATTGTACATACAACAAATCTTCTGTCATTTGCATTAGGTGTTTGCATTTATCATAAGCTACACTCTGTACGTTTGCAGATAGATTAGTTGATATATTTGTTGCAACCCCTCATCAGTGTTTGCAGGGATTTTCTTGTACTTGTACCATGTAGGCTTACCTCATCAGGTCTTTCACCTTTACTTATGCGGGTCTATCCCCCATATATGTCTTATTTCACATTCTCAATAGGAATCCTTTTTAGCCCTCTTTACATATGCTATTACAAACATTACTCTATGAATAAAAATATTCATATATGTTCATACATAAATAAACTGGGTAAACTGAAATAAATGCAATCATAAGCATTATAAATATAAAATGCAATTAAATAGAATATTTATTAATTCATATAGCATCGTTTGGGTATCTTATATCCATAGGAATTTGGTCTCCTAGACTTCGTCTTCCTTTTCTCTTGTATACAATCTCAATTGCACTCTTTCTCATTCCATAAAATATTTTTCTCTTCCTAATCTCCCTATTTTCCTTCTTTCTTCTTTCCCTACTAAATTCAGCACACTCCGCATTCAGAAATTCATTTTTCAGGTACAATATATACTAATTTCAGCAACAATAACAATAGTTTTCACTATTCTCTTTACTATTTCTGCACACAATGATACAAAAAATATAATTGATTTCTTTAGCTTTTTACAATACTAAACTTCTTTCCTACCTTTCATTACTTTAAAAATCAGCCACAGGCAATAACACAACTGCAACCATAGCACTCCTGTACCTATTTTTGCTTCACTGTTTCCTGAATTCAACAACATTCAAGATTTTCAGCCAGCTCATACACACTATACTTCAGAAATTCCCATAACAGACACACTATACTTCAGAAATTCTTATACTGCAAGTCAGAAAACCTAAATTTAAGAACAAAATTTCCTTACCTTGTTTTTAGCTTCAGCAAACAGTGGCTTTAGATCCTCTTTCTATTCGCCTCCCCATCCTGTGTCTCACCCGACAGCACAGACCGGCTTCAAAGGCAAAAGAGCCTCGTGGATGGGAGGGGAAAAATGGTTTTTGTGAAAGTAGGCAATTCCACTAAGTGTTATAATATTATATTCCTAATTCCACTACTACTTTCCCAAAACATACCCAGCCGCATAATCTGATCAGCCAACTGCATGCTTTGCTTAGTGGATATTCTATATTTACTGAAATAGAAAAATGTATTATTTACTGTAGCAATTAAATCTTACATTGAAGTAAATGCTACTTAAGTGCTATTTCAGCTAATACTTTTAATTAATTGTTAAAAAAAAAAAGAAACAATAATTATATTTAAATGTTAATGTGCCTTTTAAATGAATACATATAAATATAGTATGAGGATCGAAATTAAAATTAGAAGCTAATGAAAATAAATTTACATTTTTCATATATGTGAGAAAATAAATAATAATTTTATTGAGAAATATTCATGCTTACTTTTAACAGAACTTTGGGTATTATAATTCATCCCTTATTAAAATTTCGTCATTGAAATTCTTTCTTTTTAGTTGTTATTAAATAGATGAGGAAACATTATCCTAATATCTTCTTCCCTCTCCTAGGTTGTCTCTTTTTTGGTATGTATTTCCATTTCACCTTAACATAAGGGATATGACGGTTTCTCAGCTGTTTAGTGTCAAAATCTAGCATTCTTTATGGTTCTTTCGTATAAGTCAGATTCTTCTGTAGCTCAATTTCATCATATGAAATTCTCTGATGGGCATCTGTAACCCATTTCCTTAGCAGTGACACATGAAAAACATTGTGAATATCTGACATGTCTGCTAGGAGAGTAAGTTTATAGGCAACTTTTCCAATCCTTTCAATAATTTCAAAATGTCCAATAAATCTAGGACTCAATTTGCCTCCCTGCCCAAATCTAGCTATCCATTTTACAGGCTTAACCTTTAAGTATACAAAATAACCAACTTTAAACTCTACTACTCTGTGCTTGGGGTCATAATACTTTTGCTGGCGATCCTAAGCAACTTTTAATCTGTCTCTGATTAATCTAATTTTCTCCATTGCTTCCTCCACTAGTTTTGGGCCCATTAACTATCTTTTTCCTACATCAACCCAAGTTAAGGGAGTTCTGCACTTTTTATCAAAAAGTGTTTCATATGGTGCCATTTGTATATTGAATTGGTAGCTATTGTTGTAAGCAAATTCTATCAATGATATGTGATCCTCTCAGCTACCTCTAAAATGTAAAACACATAATCTCAATAGATCTTATAGTATCTGAATGTTTCTTTCAGATTGACCATCAGTATGAGGTTGAAAAGCTGTACTGAAATGTAAATTTATACCCGAGCTTTCATGAATGCTTTTCCACAGCCTAGAAGTAAATCGACCAACTTTATCTAAGACAATAATTTTTGGAATATCGTATAATCTGACAATGTCCTTCACATACAGCCATGCCAATTTATCTACTGAATTAATTTGTTTTATAGGCAAAAAGCAAGCTAATTTTGTTAGTGTAAATAATCACCCAAATACTATAATGTCCCTGTCTGGATATGGGAAATTCCATTAAAAAATTATTACAATCTCTTCCCACTTCCACTCAAAGATAGGTAGTGATTACAGTAATCCAGCAGGTCGCTGATGTTCAGCTTTCACAATTTAACATGTTTCACACTTAGCTACATATTCAGTAATGTCTCTCGTCATACCCAGCCACTAGAATATTAATTTCAAGTATTTATACATCTTGATACTACCTGGATGAATTTTGTAGCTAGAATAATGAGCTTATTGCAAAATTTCTTTTCTTAAATCTAGATTATTGGGTACCCACAATTGAAATTTGTGCCTAATGATTCCATTAACATCAACAAAAAGATCTGGTATTTTCCTTGTCTAGGCCTTCTCCATCAATCGTGAAGATTCAGTACTGAGCCTTTGAGCTTCTTTGATACGATCTATTAAAGTGGATTTTACTGTCATCTGATGCAAGTATTCCACATTTTTTAAATCTATAAACTCCAATTGTAGATTTCCCATCTCCTTGATCAATTGAATCTCTTGAGTAATCATCAAATTCATCATTCTTGTAGATTTGTGACTCAAAGCATAAGCCACAATATTGACTTTTCCTGGACAATACTAAATATCCAAATCATAATCTTTGATGAGTTCCAACCATCTTCTCTATCTCAGATTGGGTTTTTTATGTGAAAATATATATTTTGAGTATTATTGATCAATAATAATTTCACATCTTATCCTATATAGGTAATGCCTCCAAATCTTCAAAGCAAATGCCACTGCAGCCTGTTCTAAATCATGAGTAGGATAATTTCTTTCATGTGGCTTCAACTGTTTAGATGCATATGCAATCACCTTTCTGTTCTGCATTAGAACACATCCCAAGCCCTTCAAAGAAGCATCACTGTAAATTTGAAATCCTTCTGTTCCTGAGGAAAGCGTCAATACTGGTGTTATGTTTAGATGCATCTTGAATGTTTGAAAGTTCTGCTCACGTTCAACAGTCCACGAGTATACCATGATGTCAACTTATTTTTCCTCAATGTCTCTAAAACTTTTCATAAATGTTCAGCATGCTCCTTATATGTCCTCAAGTAGACGAGAATGTCATCAATGAAAATAATCATAAACTTATCTATGTAGTCTTTAAAAAGCTGATTCATCATATCCATAAAGATAGCAGGAGCATTTGTTAACCCAAACGACATGACTCTAAACTCAAAATGACCATACCTTATCCTTAAACCCGTCTTACTGACATCTGCTTCTTTAACTCTCACTTGATGATATCTTGATCTTAAATCAATATTAGAAAATATCGTGGCGCCTACTAACTGATCAAATAAGTCATTTATTCGAGATAATGAAAATTTGTTCTTGATTGTCACTTTATTCAGCTATCTATAGTCAATACACATTCTTATGGATTCATCTTCCTTAACAAAAAGTACATGCGCACTCCAAGGTGAATGGCTAGCTCTAATAAATCTCTTATCCATCAATTCCTGTAATTGCATTTTTAATTCCTGTAATTCCTTTGGGGCTATCCTATAAGGAGATTTGTAAATTGTTGATGTTCCTAATTGTAGTTCTATGCTAAATTCAACTTCTCTTTCAGGTGATAATCTAGGTAAATCTTCAAGAAATACATCTGAAAATTCAGAGACTGTTGGAACAATCAGTAATGTCTGAATATCTTTATTTATGACCTCCATTTTAGCTAAGAAGACTAACTTACCCCTCAAATATTTACCCAACTTCATTGCACTCGCTAGAGAGGATATTGCATCCTTCTCACAGAGAAAATAGGTCTTCTCATTTGGTAAATTAAATTGTATTATTTTTTTTTTTTAATATTCAATTATAGCAAAATATTTAACTAGCCAATCAATTTTCAAAATAAGGTCAAAAGTTTTGATAGGCACTATAATCAATTTTATTGAAAATTTGTGACCTTGAATATTTAAATTCATAAGACAAATTATCTTCCATTTACAACATAACACACAAAATATGTGTAAAACATGCAGTCTCAATAGTTAAATCAAAACAAAATTCTTCAAAATAAATGAATGGGATGGACCAAAATAAAAAAGAACTCTGTCAAACTTATTAGAAATCAAAAGTATACCTATAACAACCTCCTCTTCTAAATCTTTGGCCTCTTGGGGTCTAATGACAACCACCCTAGCTTTCATTAGTTGATTGCCTTTAACATCTGATGCTTCTCATTTTAATTGAACTAGTGGTTTTCCTTGTACTATTGACCTTCCTTAAAGTTGAGTTTTTCCTGCCTGATTTCCTTCTAGATATTTCCTGTCTTTTGCTTGTTCCTAATATCCTTTATTTCATTGTGGCTTGACATTGGTTCTTCTCTCTTAAGGGCAATTCACCTTGCGATGACCAAATTCATCACATCTGAAACATCTTCCTGATCCCACCAAACACTAACCAGAATGCTGCTTCTCACGCTGCGTAGTTAAAGGTTTTTTCAAGCTGACTTTGTTTTGTTTATTATCAAACGTTGACTTCTTATTTATGAATCTATCTTCAAATATCTTTCTTTCGTCTATTTGTTGTTGATCCCAACTATGTTTAGAGAAATTTATCTCATTTTCAATCCTCCTAGCTCTCTCTACTAAGACTGAGAATTCACTGATATCAAAAGGTGTCAATGCTAGTCGCAGATGATCTCTAAGGCCTCTCAAAAATCTGTGACACTTCTAAGTGCTGACATGATGATGTGTAACGGAACAAAGAAGTAAACTCAGCTTCATATTGCATAATTGTCTTGGAACCCTAAGTCAGATTGAAGAATTTGTCTTGCAGAGCTAGTCTGGCTGTAGGATGAATGAATCAATCTCTAAAAACTTTTACAAAATCATCCCATTGTCTACTAGTAATAGGCGTTTGACCAAAATTTTCACTATGTTGAGCTTGCCACCTTTTTTCTGCCTCCTTTATAAGAAAAATGTGGCTAAGGGTACTTTTCTATTTTCAGGATAGATCATACCATATAGAATCTTTCCAATCTTCAACAACCAGTCTTCAGCTATTATTGGATCACTTGCACCCTTAAATGCTTGTGGTTTAAAAGTTTGAAATAACTTTAAATTTTGATCAACTTCACTCTTACTTTCATATCTGGGTTCACTATTAGTAGAAGATTTCTTCATAGATGCCATTTTATTACCACTTGTGAGATTATTTATACAATATATTGAAGTTCTTTTGACTTACCCATTAATTCCTGTTTCTTTATCCAGCCTGGATGACTGACTAGTCATTCTTCCTGGCAACTCCTCAGACATAATTATTTGTATACATATAAATAATGCATATAATATCTATTCTCATGTAAATAAACATGATCATCTTAAAGCATTAAATAGGCTTAGTATGCAGGTGTGCCTATTCTTAGAATAATTGCATGCATAGTTATATTCAACCTTGATTCCACCTATAGCTCTGTATACATTAGATTCACAATATCTCATCCTTCTTCATTGTCTAAATTCATTTATGCTTCTATTTATTTTTTATTTATGCTCTGATACTAATTTTTGTCACATCCCAATTTGGTCGCTCTTACGGTCAACTTGGATTATAATAGAGAAAGAAAATCTAAACAGACCCCCTTCTTATTGACATCCATTCTGAACTACATCTATCAGAATCAAATGAGTAAATAGAAATCTATGTAGATTCTCGTAGTATATCTTGTTTTACTTAATAGAAAGCATGTAATATACCTCAATTAAATTTCATATATAATCAAAACAAATACAAAGCTTTACTAAAACATTTTAAATTTACCTATATACCCCAAAAGTTTTTGTACAACCTCCACTTAGACCTCTATATAGACCAAAAATATATGTACACCAAAAAAGATAATTACCCCCTTAATGCCCTACGGGCTTTTTCCCCTTTTCTGTAGTATAACCACTACTAATGAGCTAAGACTCAATTTAATATATAAGCAATATATAAGAAATGATAATAATATTGTTATTAATTAATTAAAAACACATTAGAATTTCATATTAATCATAAGAAATGCAAACATTACTTTCTATCTTGTCATTTATGCAACATCTTTTAAAAAAGTCATATGATAGATGTAAGCTTTTGCACCTTTTCAGCTTTTTAATTTAAGGTTGGGTCCAGATTCCCAACTTTTGGAATTGAAGTTGTTCTCTCATTCAAGATTGTGTTCAAATTCCTAACTCCTAGAATTGAGAGTGTAGACTTGTCTCATCAGGTCATTCGCTTTTACTTGTATAGTCTTATCGCCTATATATGACTTATTTCGCTTTCATAATAGCAATCTTTTTTAGCCCTCATGACATATGCTATTATAGACATTACTCCATGAATAAATATATTCATACATGTTCATATATATTCATGCATAAATAAACACGAGTAAACTGAAATAAATGCGATCATAAGCATAATAAATATGAAATGCAATTACATAGAACATTTACTAATTCCTATAGCATCATTTGGGTATTTCGCCTCACTAGGAATTTGTTCTGCTAGACTGTCTTACTTTCCTCTTTTAAACATTCTCAATTGCACTCTTACTCATTTTATAAAATCCTTTTCTCTTCCTAATCTCCCTCTTTTCCTTTTTTCTTCTTTTCCTACTAAATTCATCACACTCTGCATTCAGAAATTCCTTTTTCAACAACAATATATACTAATTTCAGCTACAATAGCAATAGTTTTCACTATTCTCTTTACTATTTCTGCACGCAATAATACAAAAAAATAATAATTACTAATTTCTTTAGTTCTACAATACTAACTTCTTTCCTACCTCCTTACCTCAAAAATTAGCCACACACGGCAGCCTAATAACCACGACAGTCCATCTATTTTTCCTTCACTGTTTCTTGAATTCGGCAACATTCAAGAATTTTAGCCAGCACATACACTATTCTTCAGAAATTCTCATAACAGACACTATACTTCAGAAATTCCTATACTCCAAGTCAGAAAACCTAAATATAAGCACATAATTTTCTTACCTTATTTTTAGCTTCAGCAAACAGCAGCTTTAGAACCCCATTCTATTTGCCTCCCCATCCTCTGGCTCACCCGACAGCAGAGAGTGGCTTCAAAGGCAAAAGAACCTCATGGATGGGAGGGGAAAAATGGCTTTTGTGAAAGGAGGCAATTCCACTAAATGTTATGATACTGTATTCCTAATTCCACTACTTCTTTCCCTAAGCATACCCAACCGCATGATCTGATCAGCCCCTGCATGCTTTGCTTAGTAGATATGCTACAGTAACCGAAATAGAAAAATGGATTATTTGCTGTAGCAATTAAATCATACATTAAAGTAAATGCTAATTAAGTACTAGTCCGGCTAATACTTTTAATTAACTGTTTAAAAAAAAGAAACATTAATTACATTTAAATGCTAATGTTCCTTTTAAATAATACAAATAAATATAGCATGAGGATTGAAATTAAAATTAAAAGCTTATGAAAATAAATTGACAATTTCCCTATATATGATAAAATAAGAAATGATTTTATTGAGAAAAATTCATGTTACTTTTAACAAAATTTTGGGTATTATAATCTTTCCCTGTAGGCATGACGACACATAGATGGATACTTCAGATTGTCCCCACCACGCTAGAGAAAAGCATGTACAGGGCCTACCCGTCTCGTTGCAAGCTTCGCATTGGATTCCCTCCCACCACGCTAGAGAAAAGCTTTTATAAGTATGATGTTGGACTACAATGCTTGCAATGTTTTTATTAAAAGCTTGCACAACTTATTGATTAGAGAAATAATAAATAGAACTATTAGCAAATAAAACGATGAATCAAAACGTAAGAGCAGTCACTTTCGTTTAGGCTAAGTTGCATATCAAGATATTTGAACCATCAAAATATCGTAGGAAAACAATATTATGCAAAGTAGTAGCTTTCAACGAAAATCCCTAATCTAACAATAAGATTAAGAAAATAATGAAGTGCACTCAATTCCCTATGTTTACTAAACTCGGCAGAATTGGGCAAACGCGTCCTTCATGACTACAATCAAATCACAAGAAAGGGTTATGCTTAAGAAATACGAGAAAAGGAAAATTGGAAAACCTTTGTCAAGAATCGGTTGTAATCCTCCAGTCGACGATCTCAAGGTGCTCTTCAATAGCTTCAACCAAGGTGTCCAAGATGCGTTCTATGTAGTCCTCAACCATATGGTCGATCCTTAGGTTGACGTCGAAGAAAGTTTAATGGAGATGTGCACGAAGCCGTGTTCATCGTAGGCAAGTCCGTAGTCAGTGTCGGGATCGGCCATTCATGAATGCTAGATGACGATTTCTTCCAAACATTGTTAGTAATCTTGAACTCCGTTGAAGCGAAAGAAGTTTCTCTTCAACTTTAAGTGGGGTGACAAGGTGTGACCGGCCAAAGGATGGAGGCTTAGGGAGAAGTTAAGTTCAAATTTTGTGGAGAAAGAGGTGCCAATCAATCCTCTAATTAATCCTCATGCATGGAATTAGTTAAGAGGAGATGGAGAGAGGTAAGGGGCGGCGGTATGAGGGGGAACTAGGGAGATTTCTTTCCAAATCACAATGCTTTCTATTGGAAAGGAAATAAGGATGAGTGGGGTTATGAGATTTCGGCAGGAGGATTGGGAGATTTGGAAATCTTTCCAAGAGAGAAAAGGGGGGCTTTAGGAAACAAATCCAAGGGAGTTTAATGAGGGGAGTCCGGCGGCATGATGGGGCTAGGTGAATTAAATGCTAGGTTTCATGCTTGCTTAATTTAGGTTTAGGAATTAGGAAAGTGTTAAAATAAATCCAATTTGAATTTGGAATTCGAATAGATTTAATTTAGGAACTTTCCTAAAATAGATGTGAGTAATCTATAAAAGATTTTAAATTTTAAATTGTTTGAATTTAAATTCTAAAATCTGTCCAAATTATGCCAATCCAAATTAGGCAAGGGAAAGCAATGGGGAGGGGGGTCTTAAGCCGGTGGGTTTGAATGGGTTTTGGATATGGGGGCCGGCAGCTAGGTGGGAATTATATGGAGTATGGTGGAGAATTTTTGTATCCTCAAACGGATTGCATATTTTATAATCGAGCACGGCATAAGAATACGATATATTACCCCGGAGGGTAAAAATATCATCTCCTTATGGACTCAATCATAAAATTTACAATTATTTAACAGAGATTCCCCCACTCGATATCTGGTCGAGCGGGGTTTATTTATTTCTGGGGTACAGACATCCCATAGGGGCAAGCCCCTATGGTTAATTACATCCCAAGTTTGATTTGGGAACACTTTTGATTAAACTAGTGGTTTTCTCTTTATTTGAAAGTCATTTAAATGTTGGCTAAAGTTGATTTCTTTTGTTTTAAAATCCATGAAAGTCTTGGTAAAAGGGTTTTGGCCTTTAGGAATTTCAAGGAGGAGATCAACTTAGATTTAGATTTTTTTTTTTTTGGGGAAAAAGAAAGCCAAAGGAGTTGAAGTAGGGACACTTGATTCTGAGGTGAAACTCAGAGGTGCCCAAACTATCCTATGTTGGGCTTTACATTTTTTGAATCTAAATTTGGTTTGAGTTGAACATTTTATTAGAATGTTGGGACTTATATTCCAACAACATATGTTGTAGGAATTGCCCGAAGGTTGAGGGCTTATAGGGTGATTTGGAATCAACCCGTGCCTCGGACCCTAAGACTAAGGTGAGGACTACCGAGAGGTAGTGCCTCGAACCTAGATCTAACGAGTGCAAAGAGGGACTTACAAGCTACACCTCACAAGAGGCATAACCCGCCCGACCTCTGGATTTATTGTCCCGCCTGGAAGGGACTACCAGCTAACCCTCCTAATCGCTTTTAAAACCATGCTATTCGGTCTCAATGCAAATGTAGAGTGGTATGGTTGTTTTTATTTAGAAGGTAGGTCTTACAGCTTGGCTTTGAGGCCAAGATGCCTTAGCATGTGGGTATGCAAATGCTGACTCATAAAGAAAAAGACTTTTGTTATCTAGTCCTTAAATTGAGGCATTCTACATGTGACACATTTTTGGCTATGCATGTTTGTTTTTGTTTTGAAAACTTGGCTCCTTGAAGGGAGCCATGCAATTTATTTTTTTTGAAAAAGCATAGAGCCTAATTTGATTTTATTATTAAATTGCTTACATGTTAAGGGGTAGAAAATTTAGTTTTTTATCCTAAGAGCCTAACGTAATCAAGTCCAGGCCACACCCACAAAAACAAGAGAAGAAACCTAAGAAAAACATGCTTTTCTAATGCGCACCCAGTAAACACTTCAACACATGCTTATATATAAATTAAGACAGAAATATAAATAATGTCCCAGTTATTACAAACATGTTTGGCAGCTGAGTTGCCTGCCATTATACAACCCAGTTAATATTTACAGACTCTACTTGTGGGGTCTTCAAGCTTTACAAAAGTTCTTTAGACTTCATCTTCTTTGCTCCCTTCCTTTGCTCCAAACCCCCACAAGTTTTACATCCTATTTCTACCAAATACATGATAAAAAAAAAGACTCAAATCTGCAAAACAAAGTTAGGAGGCAGTTTATATAGCAAAAATATTATCATCTCAAAATTGGCCTAGCACTTAGAGCGCTAAGCACTAGGCCCCTGCTTCTACCCTATTGACCACATCTTTTGGGGGGGGTTTAAGCAGTACCTGTCATGCAAGCAGTTTATTATTATTTATGAGCGCGCCCCCCCCCCCCCCCCCCCCCACTTTTAGATATGGCCACCTGCACAGAAAAGCATTTATATCTCTATACTAACCACTTAAGGGCAAGTGCCCACACGCAGACAATCCAAGGGCAATCAATCCACAACATCAATCACATGCGCACACAAAGAAAAATCCTAATTCTAGCATGCCTAAGGGGCTGTGCACCTAAGTGTGTGAGGCTCGTGTGGTATGTCACACTAAAGATCCTCCTAGAGTTTGGGTCTAAGGAAGGTGCCCAACATGTAATTTTGGATTACATGTTGAGGGATTCTTCTTAGCTTTTGGAGCTAAAAAAGAGAAAGGTAGAAATCCGTCATTTAGCTTTTGGGCTAAATGTTGGAAGGATTCTCCTTAGCTTTTGGAGCTAAGAGAGGGGTAGAAAATCTCCTACAACTTTGGAGTTGAAGGAGAGAGAACCTATAGCTTTTGGGCTAAGGTATTACATCTTTTAAGGCTTTTGGAACCTATAAAAGTGAATGGAGATTAGTAGCTTTGAGGCTACAAATCAAAAAGATGTCTCCTTGAATCATTGTATTCAAGGAGTTGGGTTTCATTTGCTTAATTTGGATTAAGCAAATAAAGTTGAATCACTTATTGAGTTTGGTTCAATAAGTGAGAAAGATTTGTAACTTTGGGGTTACGAATCAAGAGAGACTATCATTGAACTCTTATGTTCAATGATGGGTATTTAGTTTGCTAAGTTTGGGTTAAGCAAACATAAGAAGATGATGTGTAGATTTGGGCCTACACATCAAGGATTCTTTGAACTTTTGGGTGGCCAAAGAGAGGGACTCATTCACCTAATTTGGATTAGGAGAATGAAAGTTCACACAACTTTTAGGTTGTGGCGAGGAGGAAAATTCTCTACAATTTTGGCTTGTAGAGAAGAAAAAGTGAGATGCAATTTGGAGATTACAAATCAATGAAAGTTCTTTGGACATTTGTTGTCCAAAGAGGGAAATGCACTCTCCTAGTTTGGGCTTAGGAGAATGGTAGAATTTCCTACAACTTTGGAGTTGAGGGGGGAAGATAACTTATGGCTTTTAGGCTAATGTTGGGAGGATTCCTTAGACTTTTTGAAGTCGAAGGAAAAGAGGGATGACTTGTAATTTGGTTATAAGTCATCAAGAGTTAGATGGACTTTTTGGTGTCCAAATAACGAAATCCCTCCATCCAACTTGGGTTGGAGGAAAGGAATGGAGGAAAAGGGGCGCAACTTGGAAGCTACAATCCCATGAATATTCTTTGAACATTTGATGTTCAAAGAGAAATATACATTCTCATAACTTGATTTAAGAGAATGAAAATATCTTCCTATAACCTTTGAGTTATAGGAGGGAAAATTCTCTACGATTTTGGTTTGTAGAGAAGAGAAGAGGAGATGCAATTGAAGATTGCAAATCAAAGAGAGTTTCTTTGGACATTTGTTGTCCAAAGAGGGGAATGTATTCTCCTAGTTTGGGTTTAGGAGAATGATGAGATTTTCTACAACTTTTGAGTTGTAGAAAAGAGGAAAGGAACATGCAACTTAGAGGTTGCAAATCCAAGAACATTCTTTAAACATTTGGTGTTCAAAGAGGGCACGCACATTCTCATAATTTGGAGTCTTTAGAGAATGAGATAGTTTCCTACAACTTTTGGGTTGTAGGAAAGGAGATATGAAATGTAATTTATGAATTGTAAGTTAGAGATTATTCCTTGAACATTTTTGATGTTCAAAGAGGGAGAACCACTTACTTGATTTAGGATAAGTAAATGGTGAAGTTTCTTTGAGCATTTGGTACTCAAAGGAAGATTAGCATTTGCTCAATTTTGGGTTAAGCAAATGAGGAAGACTAGGACTTGAATCCTAAATTTAGAGGATTACTCATTGGTTTGTCTCCCAATGAATAAATGATTTAATGGATTTCCTACAACTTTGGGGTTGAAGGAATACTATGGTTTGTTGGTTGTGGGTTCCAACAAAAGGGTGTATAGCTTAGAATTTAGTTCCAAGCTACATTGATTCATGTACCCTACCACTTGGAGCTTCGAGAACGCTCCATGGATTGTACATTGGAAAGGGGATTCCCCACCTCTCCATGAATGTTTTGGACTCAATTGGAGGAGGGGAGATTGATTTCCTAAGGTTTTGGAGAGATCTCTAGATCAATTTTGGTATGATCTAGAAATCTTGGGTATGAAAGGTCTATCCCTATGGCTTCTAGGAGATTTTAAGATCAAATTTGGTATGATCTAAGAAAGAACCTAGGGGTGCATATATGTGATGGTTCATCATTTGGGATAACACCTAATGCCTATAACATTTGTCGTTGCACTCATTTCTTTCAATTTATGAATCACGCTAATCATGCTTAGGTAATTCCAATGTATGATGGAGTACGACGATCCATAGACTTTTGAATGTCATGGGATACGCCATCTTTGCCTCAGAAGCATTTGGAAATCAAATGAGCATGCTTATAGGTTCACAAATTTAAGTAAACAATGAGCTAGTGAAAGACCCAAAATGTGCATCTATTCGGGATACGAATGGCACAATCCTATTCATGCAAACTTAATTTGACTAAGTATGCAAACACTTAGGTTGGGTGCTTTTGCAAGTTGCCCAATTCTCTAAATTTAGCGAGATGTCAAGGGTGATTTCAATTAATCTACTCGTCATGGGATTCAAGATATGAACAAAGAATGTTCATGAAATACCCCACAACTTATAGGTTTCATAAATTAATTGAAACACATATTTTGACATTTAGCAAATTGGGAGAAAAAGAAATGACATGGCGATGCAAACCTCCTATATCTTTAAGTTAGTTTTGACATAACTTGTGATTTGCTAAGGAAGTGATGCATGCTACAAGATGTGAAAGTTCCTACACATTGTCATCCAAGGTATGGTTGAATGACAATACTTAGCCTAAGGTTTGATCGTAGGCGAAGGTATTAGGCACAATATGATGCATAAACATACATTTGAGAGGTGTTGGATAACAACCCAACACCTCTACACGCATCGAAATCCTCTCCGGGCCCTCACATGAGAGAGCCAACAAATGAAAATCACCGAATTTCCACTGTTTTTGCGAAGTGGACAGCCAACATGAAGGTTTTAGGGACCCAAGAAATTAAAGTTTCTAAGGACCTAAGGCTTTGGGAGCGTCAACCACATATCAATGGCCTTGGGAGACCCTAGGTTTTGCCTAAGTTTAACGGTATACCTTCCCCGGTTTGTCCTAGCGCTCCAATTCAAGTTCCAAGCATTGTCCAAGCTTCTTTGAATGCTCCAAGCTGCTGTCCAAGACGTTTCGAAGGAAGAAGGCTGCTGTCCCAACGTTCCAAACAGGGAATCTCACTGTTTGAGAGCTTCCGAAGGTTGTCGTTTGCTGTCCAAAGTTTCCGGACAGCAGATTTTGCTGTTTGGAAGCCTCCGGAGGTTGCGTGTGCTGCTGTCCAAGCCTTCCCCAAGGAAGAAGGCTGCTGTCCGAGCCCTTCCGGATGACGTCGCTGCTGTCCAAACTGCTCCGGACAGCAGATTGCTGTCCAAGAACACCCCAAACAGCAGTTTGAGTGTTCCCGGAAGTTGCGTGGCTGCTGTCCAAGCTTTTCCAACGTTGTCGCTGCTGTCAAAACGTTCCAAACAGCGATTTGCACTGTTTTGAGGTTGCCGGAGTTGATTTGGGAGGAAGTAGAAGTCTTCGCAGCAAGTGGACAACCTCCAAGTCTCTCTATTATCCTCCAGCACTCTCCATTTTGCTTGAGAAGAAGAAAAGAGCAGACTTATCCTCTTCCCCTTGAAGAAATGGAAGAAAAATGAAGAGAAGCTTCCCTCTTTCAGTCCAAGGAGGAAGAAAACAGCAGCAAAGAACATCTCTCCTTGGACTTTTATCTCTCTCGATTGCTTGGAGAGAGACGGGCTGGAAGGCCGTCGCTTGAGGAGCCGGGTGGCCTTGGCAGGGTCGCTGGAAGAGCTTCCCGCTCCGCCTCCTTCCGCTCCTGGAGACGCACGCAAAAGGGGCGAAATGCCCCTCTCCCTCTCTCCCGTGCTCTGCCTGGGACGGACGCAGAAACAGAAACAGAGAGCCGAAGGGCTCTCTCCCGTGCTCTCCCTCTCTCGTTCTTCTGGGTTGGGGCGGAAAACACAAGGGGAGCCGAATCGGCTCCCCTTTCTCCCTTACGTGCTCTTAGAGACGCACAAAGCACCGCCCAAAATGCCCAATCAGCCTCTTACACGTGGGAATGAGGGATTTAGGGCAGGATTTATGATGAAATCTAAGCCATTGATTTGGGAATTTGATTTGAAAAATTTAATTTAGCCCAATTGCTAAATTAGGGCTGAAAATTGAGCCCAAATTGGACTCGACTCAAACTGATTTGAGTCGGTTTGGGTCCGATTGGGTCCGATCAAGTTAATTTCATGAAATCGAACTTGAAACGGCGCCGAATTATGTCGAATTGTGTCGAATTGAGCTTGACGACGCTCGACGGGGTTTGAATTGGATTGATTTGATTTAAATTAAATTAATTTGAATCAATTTAATTAAATCGGGGTTCGATTTGAGTCAATTTCATTTCGACGACCTTCGATCGAATCGATCGAGCACGATCGAGCCTAGTCGGGCTCGATGCAAAAAAAGTACGTCAACAAAAGGACCCCCAATATGTGTGGTGAACGAATAGAAATACGCCACACATATTGGCGTTGACCAAATAATAATGATCAAGCGAGGTCTTCCAAATCAAATAGGGTATGATTTGAAAGAGAAAGAGAGATCTATGAAAGCCTAAACTTGAATTTAGGCAAGATCTACAAGGGTCAAGAGATTTCTATCTATCACCTTAAGAAAGAGTTTTAGATTACTCTTGGAAGAGAGATTAGAAGCATTTTGACAACTTCTAAAGAGGTCTCTAAAGACATTTGATATCTTTAGAGAGGGTTTGATAGGAATAGAAGTATTTTGGCAACTTCTAAAGAGAATTCTAGAGATATTTGATATTTCTAGAAAGAATTTATCTTGGTTAGAAGTATTTAAATAACTTCTAAGAGGCTCCTAGAGATGTTTGGTATCTCTAGAAAAATTTTGGATCAATTAGAAGCATTTTGACAACTTCTAAAAGAGATTTCTAAAGATATTGGTATCTTTAGAAAGAATTTGGTTTGATTAGAAGAAATTTGATAACTTCTAAAAGAGCTTAGGGATATCTTTCTATCACCTAAAGGCTAGGGGTATTTGGCCACCACCTACAAGATTTTCAAGGATATTTTGGATATCACTTGAGAGGGGATTAGAGACATTTGGTGTCTCTAAAGGGTCTTAGGGATATCTTGCTATCTCCTAAAGGTTAGGGGTATCTTGGCTACCACCTAAAGGGTTCTCAAAGATATTTTCACTATCATTTGAGAGGGTTAGGAACATTTGTTGTTTCCTAAAAGGTCCAAAGGTATTTGGCACCTATTGGCAAGCTCTAAGAGGTATTTTGGTAACCGTCTAGGGGTAGGGTCTACCTCATTTTGGTGAGATAAAAACTCAAAAGAGCTAAGGCTAAGAGTATTTTGACTACTACTTAAACCTTAAAGGTATTTGGTGTAAGATTATCTATCTTGGCTAGAAAAATCTTAACATTTGGGAAGACTAAAGGGTATTTTGGCAACCACTAAAAGTCTAGATTTGGATAGATCTATTGATGTTCAATTTGGGTAGAACAAGATCTAACGGAATGAGCTAGGAGAGACCTTAGAGGGTTTGAATTCTACCTAAACTCAGAAATTGGTAAGAAGACTCCTATTTGGGGATGTCTACACTTAGCATTCGGTACTAAGATTTGCATTTGACTTTCATTTGGAGAAAGATAAATTTGAACTTTCTTTTGGGGAAAGAAAAAAAGATGAACTTTCACTTGTAGAAAAATGAACTTGATTTTCCTTTTTAAGAAATTTTGATTTTCTTTCCTTTTGGGGAAATATGAATTTTCTTCCCTTTTGGGGGAACATGAATTTTCTTCCCTTTTGGGGGAAAGATGGAAGATTTGAAATCTTAGACCAAGGTTTTGGTAATCCGGACCCAGTCCGCAACCGGATCGGAAGAACATTTCTGCTAGGAACTCTGCTTGAGCAGCACAACGCATTTTTTTTTTATTGTTTAGTTAGGGCCAACAAAGCTTCAAGAGATTTACTCGACATTGTAGTGAAGAGAACTAACGGCCTCCTTAGGGAAGGAGCAGCTAGAACAAGTGGAGATAAGAGATAGCGTTTTATACTATCAAAAGCCTTTGGTGGCTATCATCCAAGTAGAATTTTGAGTCCTTTGAAAGGGCTGCAATCTATCGGACAAATTGAATAAGTGTTTTAGATATGCCAACCTACCTTGAAAAGGTCTTAATTGAGTAAGACTTCAAGGAGGTTTCATTTCTAATGTTGCTTTGATTTTAGTAGGGATAACTTCAATTTCATGGTGTCGAACATAACCCTTAAATCAAACAGGTGATCCTCTCTTTTTGCTTTTGACCACAAGATCATCAATGTAACATTCAATTTTGTCATGAATGAGCACATCGAAAATTTTGGTCATTGCGAGTTGGTAGGTCGCACCAACATTTTTAAGGCCAAAAAGACAAGACCTTAAAACAGTACATTCCAAAGAGTGTTCTAAAAGCGGTATATTGCTTATCCTCCGGGGCCATTTTGATGTGGTTGTACCCCGAGGACTCATTAGTAAAGGAAAAGAGACCATGAGAAGAAACAATGTCAATCATGAGTTCATGTATGAGTAAACATGTTTCATTCAAGTCTCTAAAATCAACGCATACGCGAATCTGTCCGTTCTTTTTCTTAGCAAGGACAATGCTAGCCAATCAAGAGGTATATTTTAGCTCTTGAGTAGAACCAGCCTCAGTTAATTTTCGTTTTAATCACTTGTTGTTCAATTTCCAAATGCATCCTTCGAGGAGCATGTTTGATTGGATCAATGTTTGGTTGAATGACAAGTTTATGGACTGCTAGATTCGGATTTAAACATGGCATTTCATCATAACCCCATGCAAAGCAGCCCTTAAACTCTGTCAGGGGTTGTACCATACCATTGGCATCATTTTCATTTAACAAAGCACTTATAAAAGTGGGGCGTGGATTTTGTTCAGTACCCAAATTGATTTCTTTCAGTTTACTGATTGTTGATTTGATTTCTTTCTTCAAACTCAAGGGGTGCATCCTTAGTTTGAAGGTAATCCAGACCGTTGCTAGCCTCTAAACATGACCTCCCAACAGCGTTGAAGGTCTTTGTAAAGATCATATCAACATCTAGATTGTTGGTAATAACAAAAAAAAAAAATAAAAAATAAAAAAAAAATAAAAAAAAAAATATCATCATCTATTGGTCTGATGGTACCAAAGCCAACACCATGTCTATTTTTCTTTAATTTGTATTCGAAATTTCATAGATTTTCAAAGTGTTAAGCTTCGTCCTTAAACCACATAGAAGGAGCAAAACCTCTTTTGATTAGGTTTCCAACACAAGTGGGAGTTCTACCATTTCATTTATGGAAAGTTGTTAAGTTTACACCCACTTTTGAATTTTAAGGAAGAAGGTATGCCATGAAAGACACACTCCTTTCCTACATTTTTTTTTTACTTGAGTGTAATGCAAACATTCAACTCTTCCAATGTACTTTCAGATAATGAAGTTAGTGCTTCTACACATTCATTCAAATTTCTTCTTTTTTTTTTTTTTTAGTGAGATTAGACACCTCCTCTTTGTTTGAGAGTTATCTTCATCACTTGGAAGATTTCCTTTAATGTTCCAAATAGGCTTTTCAGTGTCTATCCATTCTTGAAACTGCATCTTTGATTTGTTGAAGCTTCTTTGTTGCTTTGTCAAAACTACCCATCAAATTTGGCTCAGCCTTTGAATCGGACCCTGAGCCTACATGGGTGATGGGCCTTCATGGAACAAATGGTGGAGATGGGGCTTCGGTATCCCTCACCTTCCACACTTCTTGACTTTTGTCATGAACTGTATCACGAACTCATTGTGTCATCTTACCACCTCGTTGTGTTGAAGGAGGGGCAAGATTCCATTTAATCTTTTCCTCAATTTCTTCTTCTTGAGGGTAGTCTCGAACACTTGATGGAGACTTTGTCTTTAGTGTATTGATTTCTGCTTGATCTTTGGTTGATATCATAGGTCTGAAAACACTGATAGCCTCTTTGGAACATAGCAAGAAACATCTTCATATTTTCCAACTTCATATACACTAAATAGTTTTAGAACTCCCTTCAAAAGTGAAAGAGTAATTGAGCCTAAGGCTCTTTGTCCCCCCCTCACATTGAAGCCACGCAACATCATTTTGTCAGAATTTAAATTTTTGCGTGTCAACATTAAGGTGGGCTAAAGTTCCTAGATTCATTGTGTTGACCCATGCACCTGGGCCAACAAGCATTCTTCTCATTAGAAAATGTTACTCTAGGTATTCATTGAAGTGTAAAGCCTCCACCAAGAAACACTCTGCAGGTTAAGCCAAACAAATTTGAGGATCAAGAAGAGCCTTGATCAAAACCTCTCGTATCTCATGAGAAAGTACGAGTGCATCACATATACTCAACCTCGCAAGGAGTTTCCTAAGGTGAGCTAGTACATTTAAATCCACTTTTGGTAGTCCACCACCCACTTGCTTTTGTGGAGCAAGTGTTGGTGGAACCACGCCCTCATTTTGATTGAAAAGTTCTTTTCATTTATCTTGTTTGATGCCACTGGATATGATACAACCTGACCACTTCTGAGATTTATCCTTTTTATTTGTTCAGGCTCAAAAGTTGAGGTCACATCAACCAAAACTTCAGAATTTGATTCTTCTTTCACTTGATTTGTTTCTAAGTCAAATGACTCAAGCTCAATGACGATCTTTACTCCCTGTATTTTGTGTATGGGTAGATCATCACCAAAATTTGATTCACTTGATTCAAAGAATTGGAAAGATTCATTTGTAGTTTGTTCGTTATTAGAATCAGAACGGACAGATTGCACGTACGCAGAAGGATCGTTCATTTCATTAACACCCTTTGGAACATACGTGAAATTGGAAAGAGAGATTGGCTTGGGGGATTTCCCTTTGCCACTTAGAAGGATAACCCATTTGATTTTGGAAATTGATTCTTTTTTTTTTTCCTTCACAATCGAAACTCTCTTTCATGAAGTTTCAAGGGTAAATGACCCTTTCCACCCATTGAGTTATTTAAAGGAACAACAAAAGAGGCCTTTTTGTGGGCATTTGAGTTCTTTTTGGAAACTCCAATGGGATTTTGGGTAGTTTGTTTGCAATCTTTAGGAAAGATTTAGGAAAAGATAACTGCCAACCATAAGTAACTGTAAACAAATCACTAGTGTTGATCTTTATGACCACACACTACTGAAGGCAAAGAAGCTGCACTTGTTGATTCTACTTCCTTTGTATTGGTAGAAGACTCAACTGTTGTGTTTAGGACCTTTTGGGGTCCCCAAAACTGAGTAGTAAGAGTTATCAAGACAATGTCATCTCATCCAACCTCTTGTCCATCTTTTTAAGCTGTTGTAGAGCACAAATTTAAGGATTTTCACTCCTTTCCTCCACTTCCAACAATTCATTTGCATGAGGGTCTTTTGAAAGAGAGGATCCTCCTATGTCATAGTGGATAACAAGGATATCCTCCTCATCCAAGAGATCATCCTCATCAGGATTGAAATTCTCAAGCAACTTTTTATAGTTTTCTTCCTCCTTTTCCCTCCTTTCATCCTCATCAATTTTCTCGAGACTTTCTTTTAAGTACTCAATCATTTGTTCAACAGTTTTACCTATTGAGGGATTGACAGGAGAAGGGTAGTATTCTTCGTAGCTGTTAATTTCCATGAGTGCTTTCCCTTTGTTATTGGAATCAACACGGGTAAGAGGGGAAGAGTGTGCCACTGGTAGAGCCACCACCTTGGGTCTCCGTTCTTCCTTCACCCCAGATGAGAAGGCATGGGATTTTTGGCGTCCCACATTTACTTCATCTAAAGGTGGAGTCTGAATGTGACCCCCAGAGTGTGGCTCACCAAGAGGACTAGAAGGCTTGTTTTCTTTGGGAGACCTTCTAAACCTAGTAGGTACATTAGATTTACTAGAAACTGACAGAGAAGACCAAGGGACCACTTGGCGATCAAGGTAATCAGCCTTTGGTCCGCCATAGATCTTAGGTGGTACTGTTGAACTGTCAACTAGAATTATTTGCTCACTGACTGCTCTTTTCTGGCGATGTTTAAAATCATAACCATCCACCAATGCTGACAAACTGTTGCATCTCTTTCTGTGATGGCTGAACAATCAATTTGCTATCCTTAGGATCTTTGTTCTCCCTAAGGACTGTATTAACACGTTTGCAAATCACATTCTTCATAGCTTTAATTACCTTCTCTTTTGTTGAGCGGGTTTTGTAAGCTACTCTTTGGAAAACATTTTTTATGTCATTCTCCCACTGCTTTACCCTTTCCTCGGGTGTGCTTTTGGAAAATTTAGTTAAAGGTCTTGGAGGTGATGCTACTATTTCATCAACATCTTCTTCATTCCAAAACACAGGAGGGTAAAATTCACTACCCTTAGCAAGAGGAGAGAGCTCCATCATCTCAGCCTCTAACTCAGCTTGCTCCTCCTTTTCCAACCTCTTTCTAAGTCTTTTGTTTTTATTTCTTCTTTGAGACTTGGTTAGAACATAGGTGGAACTAGTCCCTTCTTTATATTGTCTGGACTTAAATAGTTTCTCATGCTCTGAGTGGCTTGGGACAACTGCTAAAGACTGAACTGTCTCACACTGTCTCTCAACTGCTACCTCTTTAGGCAAAACTGGAGTTAAGGTGCTTTGTCTTTCACTAGACTTTTGAACCTTAGGGAAGGTCAACCTACCACATGCGAAAGGTTGAGAGGCTAAGGCTTTTAGGGAGACCTCAGCCATCCTCTTCCTACTGTTTTGAGGAGGTGACCTCTCCCTAACAGGTAAGCTAATTTCAAGGACCCTCTTAGGTGGGTGTTGACTTTCTAAGACTTCCACTTCAGAAGGGGTTGGGCCTTGAAAGAGGACCTCCACACCCTCAAAACCTTGTCCAAATTTTATCATATCTCTTGAAGCAAATTGAGATTGATCAAAAGACAACTGTAGGTGATTACCAAATTTGAAAACCAATTTGCCTTCCATCTCAGCTTTGTTGAAATCCCAAACTTTAGAATTTTCCTGAAAATCATAATTTGTTGTATCAACTTTTCCGTTGTACTTCCTTGAATCCAATTATCATAACATCAACCAATCACTGCACTTTTTGCTGGGTTTTCTGACCACTGACTTGAATCATTGACCACCCAAAACTGTGACCCGGATTTAACGGATGATGGATGAATTTGTTTGAGTTTTGAAACCTCACACCATTTGGCATTGTTTGGTTGTAAATTTCATACAACCACAACAATTATGGTGAAGAGAAGATTTTGAAATAAGATATTTGAGAATGTGAAATTTTTATTTTTTTTTGAAAATGATCGATTTGAAAATCAAAGTTCATCCTTCTCACTTTTTGAAAGTTCATTTGAAACATTTTGCTTTGCATTTGCTTGTATTGGAACCATTCAACCCAACATTTGAAATTGGGAGAGGTATACAATACAAAATTTTGATTTTGCAAATGCCATTTAGCCAACATTTAGGATGACTTAATGAAAACCACTAGTTTAGATGAAAAGAGACATCCTCCCCAGCGGAGTCGCCAGAAAATCTGTTGGAGAATTTTTGTATCCTCAAACGGATTGCATATTTTATAATCGAGCACGGCATAAGAATACGATATATTACCCCGGAGGGTAAAAATATCATCTCCTTATGGACTCAATCATAAAATTTACAATTATTTAACAGAGATTCCCCCACTCGATATCTGGTCGAGCGGGGTTTATTTATTTCTGGGGTACAGACATCCCATAGGGGCAAGCCCCTATGGTTAATTACATCCCAAGTTTGATTTGGGAACACTTTTGATTAAACTAGTGGTTTTCTCTTTATTTGAAAGTCATTTAAATGTTGGCTAAAGTTGATTTCTTTTGTTTTAAAATCCATGAAAGTCTTGGTAAAAGGGTTTGGCCTTTAGGAATTTCAAGGAGGAGATCAACTTAGATTTAGATTTTTTTTTTTTTGGGAAAGAAAGCCAAAGGAGTTGAAGTAGGGACACTTGATTCTGAGGTGAAACTCAGAGGTGCCCAAACTATCCTATGTTGGGCTTTACATTTTTGAATCTAAATTTGGTTTGAGTTGAACATTTTATTAGAATGTTGGGACTTATATTCCAACAACATATGTTGTAGGAATTGCCCGAAGGTTGAGGGCTTATAGGGTGATTTGGAATCAACCCGTGCCTCGGACCCTAAGACTAAGGTGAGGACTACCGAGAGGTAGTGCCTCGAACCTAGATCTAACGAGTGCAAAGAGGGACTTACAAGCTACACCTCACAAGAGGCATAACCCGCCCGACCTCTGGATTTATTGTCCCGCCTGGAAGGGACTACCAGCTAACCCTCCTAATCGCTTTTAAAACCATGCTATTCGGTCTCAATGCAAATGTAGAGTGGTATGGTTATTTTTATTTAGAAGGTAGGTCTTACAGCTTGGCTTTGAGGCCAAGATGCCTTAGCATGTGGGTATGCAAATGCTGACTCATAAAGAAAAAGACTTTTGTTATCTAGTCCTTAAATTGAGGCATTCTACATGTGACACATTTTTGGCTATGCATGTTTGTTTTTGTTTTGAAAACTTGGCTCCTTGAAGGGAGCCATGCAATTTATTTTTTTTGAAAAAGCATAGAGCCTAATTTGATTTTATTATTAAATTGCTTACATGTTAAGGGGTAGAAAATTTAGTTTTTTATCCTAAGAGCCTAACGTAATAAAGTCCAGGCCACACCCACAAAAACAAGAGAAGAAACCTAAGAAAAACATGCTTTTTTAATGCGCACCCAGTAAACACTTCAACACATGCTTATATATAAATTAAGACAGAAATATAAATAATGTCCCAGTTATTACAAACATGTTTGGCAGCTGAGTTGCCTGCCATTATACAACCCAGTTAATATTTACAGACTCTACTTGTGGGGTCTTCAAGCTTTACAAAAGTTCTTTAGACTTCATCTTCTTTGCTCCCTTCCTTTGCTCCAAACCCCCCACAAGTTTTACATCCTATTTCTACCAAATACATGATAAAAAAAAAAAAGACTCAAATCTGCAAAACAAAGTTAGGAGGCAGTTTATATAGCAAAAATATTATCATCTCAAAATTGGCCTAGCACTTAGAGCGCTAAGCACTAGGCCCCTGCTTCTACCCTATTGGCCACATCTTTTGGGGGGGGGGTTTAAGCAGTACCTGTCATGCAAGCAGTTTATTTATTATTTATGAGCGCCCCCCCCCCCCACTTTTAGATATGGCCACCTGCACAGAAAAGCATTTATATCTCTATACTAACCACTTAAGGGCAAGTGCCCACACGCAGACAATCCAAGGGCAATCAATCCACAACATCAATCACATGCGCACACAAAAAGAAAAATCCTAATCCTAGCATGCCTAAGGGGCTGTGCACCTAAGTGTGTGAGGCTCGTGTGGTATGTCACACTAAAGATCCTCCTAGAGTTTGGGTCTAAGGAAGGTGCCCAACATGTAATTTTGGATTACATGTTGAGGGATTCTTCTTAGCTTTTGGAGCTAAAAAAGAGAAAGGTAGAAATCCGTCATTTAGCTTTTGGGCTAAATGTTGGAAGGATTCTCCTTAGCTTTTGGAGCTAAGAGAGGGGTAGAAAATCTCCTACAACTTTGGAGTTGAAGGAGAGAGAACCTATAGCTTTTGGGGCTAAGGTATTACATCTTTTAAGGCTTTTGGAACCTATAAAAGTGAATGGAGATTAGTAGCTTTGAGGCTACAAATCAAAAAAGATGTCTCCTTGAATCATTGTATTCAAGGAGTTGGGTTTCATTTGCTTAATTTGGATTAAGCAAATAAAGTTGAATCACTTATTGAGTTTGGTTCAATAAGTGAGAAAGATTTGTAACTTTGGGGTTACGAATCAAGAGAGACTATCATTGAACTCTTATGTTCAATGATGGGTATTTAGTTTGCTAAGTTTGGGTTAAGCAAACATAAGAAGATGATGTGTAGATTTGGGCCTACACATCAAGGATTCTTTGAACTTTTGGGTGGCCAAAGAGAGGGACTCATTCACCTAATTTGGATTAGGAGAATGAAAGTTCACACAACTTTTAGGTTGTGGCGAGGAGGAAAATTCTCTACAATTTTGGCTTGTAGAGAAGAAAAAGTGAGATGCAATTTGGAGATTACAAATCAATGAAAGTTCTTTGGACATTTGTTGTCCAAAGAGGGAAATGCACTCTCCTAGTTTGGGCTTAGGAGAATGGTAGAATTTCCTACAACTTTGGAGTTGAGGGGGGAAGATAACTTATGGCTTTTAGGCTAATGTTGGGAGGATTCCTTAGACTTTTTGAAGTCGAAGGAAAAGAGGGATGACTTGTAATTTGGTTATAAGTCATCAAGAGTTAGATGGACTTTTTGGTGTCCAAATAACGAAATCCCTCCATCCAACTTGGGTTGGAGGAAAGGAATGGAGGAAAAGGGGCGCAACTTGGAAGCTACAATCCCATGAATATTCTTTGAACATTTGATGTTCAAAGAGAAATATACATTCTCATAACTTGATTTAAGAGAATGAAAATATCTTCCTATAACCTTTGAGTTATAGGAGGGAAAATTCTCTACGATTTTGGTTTGTAGAGAAGAGAAGAGGAGATGCAATTGAAGATTGCAAATCAAAGAGAGTTCTTTGGACATTTGTTGTCCAAAGAGGGGAATGTATTCTCCTAGTTTGGGTTTAGGAGAATGATGAGATTTTCTACAACTTTTGAGTTGTAGAAAAGAGGAAAGGAACATGCAACTTAGAGGTTGCAAATCCAAGAACATTCTTTAAACATTTGGTGTTCAAAGAGGGCACGCACATTCTCATAATTTGGAGTCTTTAGAGAATGAGATAGTTTCCTACAACTTTTGGGTTGTAGGAAAGGAGATATGAAATGTAATTTATGAATTGTAAGTTAGAGATTATTCCTTGAACATTTTGATGTTCAAAGAGGGAGAACCACTTACTTGATTTAGGATAAGTAAATGGTGAAGTTTCTTTGAGCATTTGGTACTCAAAGGAAGATTAGCATTTGCTCAATTTTGGGTTAAGCAAATGAGGAAGACTAGGACTTGAATCCTAAATTTAGAGGATTACTCATTGGTTTGTCTCCCAATGAATAAATGATTTAATGGATTTCCTACAACTTTGGGGTTGAAGGAATACTATGGTTTGTTGGTTGTGGGTTCCAACAAAAGGGTGTATAGCTTAGAATTTAGTTCCAAGCTACATTGATTCATGTACCCTACCACTTGGAGCTTCGAGAACGCTCCATGGATTGTACATTGGAAAGGGGATTCCCCACCTCTCCATGAATGTTTTGGACTCAATTGGAGGAGGGGAGATTGATTTCCTAAGGTTTTGGAGAGATCTCTAGATCAATTTTGGTATGATCTAGAAATCTTGGGTATGAAAGGTCTATCCCTATGGCTTCTAGGAGATTTTAAGATCAAATTTGGTATGATCTAAGAAAGAACCTAGGGGTGCATATATGTGATGGTTCATCATTTGGGATAACACCTAATGCCTATAACATTTGTCGTTGCACTCATTTCTTTCAATTTATGAATCACGCTAATCATGCTTAGGTAATTCCAATGTATGATGGAGTACGATCCATAGACTTTTGAATGTCATGGGATACGCCATCTTTGCCTCAGAAGCATTTGGAAATCAAATGAGCATGCTTATAGGTTCACAAATTTAAGTAAACAATGAGCTAGTGAAAGACCCAAAATGTGCATCTATTCGGGATACGAATGGCACAATCCTATTCATGCAAACTTAATTTGACTAAGTATGCAAACACTTAGGTTGGGTGCTTTTGCAAGTTGCCCAATTCTCTAAATTTAGCGAGATGTCAAGGGTGATTTCAATTAATCTACTCGTCATGGGATTCAAGATATGAACAAAGAATGTTCATGAAATACCCCACAGCTTATAGGTTTCATAAATTAATTGAAACACATATTTGGACATTTAGCAAATTGGGAGAAAAAAGAAATGACATGGCGATGCAAACCTCCTATATCTTTAAGTTAGTTTTGACATAACTTGTGATTTGCTAAGGAAGTGATGCATGCTACAAGATGTGAAAGTTCCTACACATTGTCATCCAAGGTATGGTTGAATGACAATACTTAGCCTAAGGTTTGATCGTAGGCGAAGGTATTAGGCACAATATGATGCATAAACATACATTTGAGAGGTGTTGGATAACAACCCAACACCTCTACACGCATCGAAATCCTCTCCGGGCCCTCACATGAGAGCCAACAAATGAAAATCACCGAATTTCCACTGTTTTTGCGAAGTGGACAGCCAACATGAAGGTTTTAGGGACCAAGAAAATTAAAGTTTCTAAGGACCTAAGGCTTTGGGAGCGTCAACCACATATCAATGGCCTTGGGAGACCCTAGGTTTTGCCTAAGTTTAACGGTATACCTTCCCCGGTTTGTCCTAGCGCTCCAATTCAAGTTCCAAGCATTGTCCAAGCTTCTTTGAATGCTCCAAGCTGCTGTCCAAGACGTTTCGAAGGAAGAAGGCTGCTGTCCCAACGTTCCAAACAGGGAATCTCACTGTTTGAGAGCTTCCGAAGGTTGTCGTTTGCTGTCCAAAGTTTCCGGACAGCAGATTTTGCTGTTTGGAAGCCTCCGGAGGTTGCGTGGCTGCTGTTCAAGCCTTCCCCAAGGAAGAAGGCTGCTGTCCGAGCCCTTCCGGATGACGTCGCTGCTGTCCAAACTGCTCCGGACAGCAGATTGCTGTCCAAGAACACCCCAAACAGCAGTTTGAGTGTTCCCGGAAGTTGCGTGGCTGCTGTCCAAGCTTTTCCAACGTTGTCGCTGCTGTCAAAACGTTCCAAACAGCGATTTGCACTGTTTTGAGGTTGCCGGAGTTGATTTGGGAGGAAGTAGAAGTCTTCGCAGCAAGTGGACAACCTCCAAGTCTCTCTATTATCCTCCAGCACTCTCCATTTTGCTTGAGAAGAAGAAAAGAGCAGACTTATCCTCTTCCCCTTGAAGAAATGGAAGAAAAATGAAGAGAAGCTTCCCTCTTTCAGTCCAAGGAGGAAGAAAACAGCAGCAAAGAACATCTCTCCTTGGACTTTTATCTCTCTCGATTGCTTGGAGAGAGACGGGCTGGAAGGCCGTCGCTTGAGGAGCCGGGTGGCCTTGGCAGGGTCGCTGGAAGAGCTTCCCGCTCCGCCTCCTTCCGCTCCTGGAGACGCACGCAAAAGGGGCGAAATGCCCCTCTCCCTCTCTCCCGTGCTCTGCCTGGGACGGACGCAGAAACAGAAACAGAGAGCCGAAGGGCTCTCTCCCGTGCTCTCCCTCTCTCGTTCTGGGTTGGGGCGGAAAACACAAGGGGAGCCGAATCGGCTCCCCTTTCTCCCTTACGTGCTCTTAGAGACGCACAAAGCACCGCCCAAAATGCCCAATCAGCCTCTTACACGTGGGAATGAGGGATTTAGGGCAGGATTTATGATGAAATCTAAGCCATTGATTTGGGAATTTGATTTGAAAATTTAATTTAGCCCAATTGCTAAATTAGGGCTGAAAATTGAGCCCAAATTGGACTCGACTCAAACTGATTTGAGTCGGTTTGGGTCCGATTGGGTCCGATCAAGTTAATTTCATGAAATCGAACTTGAAACGGCGCCGAATTATGTCGAATTGTGTCGAATTGAGCTTGACGACGCTCGACGGGGTTTGAATTGGATTGATTTGATTTAAATTAAATTAATTTGAATCAATTTAATTAAATCGGGGTTCGATTTGAGTCAATTTCATTTCGACGACCTTCGATCGAATCGATCGAGCACGATCGAGCCTAGTCGGGCTCGATGCAAAAAAAGTACGTCAACAGAGAGAAGGGGAAGGGTTTGGGTAAAACATGTCATAATAGGTATGGACGGGAGGAGGAGAGAACGAGAGTGGGGATTGGAGCAGGAGTCTTGCGATAGGAGGAAACGTGCAGGGCAGGTGAGCCTTGATTTGATTGGATGTATGTGATCGTAGGGAGCTGGTTCGTTCGAGAATGTTTCGGCGTCTGATCAGAACAGAGGAAGATTGATCGAGTGATTGGAGTCGTGCTTGCGGAAGTGTGGTCGTGTAGAGACGTTCGGCCATGAGAGGGATCTAGAAAGGAGTTCGCTTTCGGGTAGATTGGCTGCAGGCGACGAGTGAGGAAGAATCGGAAGATCGGACTGTGATAAAGGTTGGAGTCTTCGTCGAGGAGTGGGGATCTCTGGCAGTTGGAGACGAGCAAGGAGTGTTGGTGAGATCATGCATCTGAAACTGGAGCTTTCACGACTGAGACTAGAGAGGGCTAGGGGTCTTCTTGTGTAAGACCCAAACGGATAATCAAGTGAGTACGAAATACTACATATAATTTAATTTAATTAGTAAATAACTGTTAAATAGATTAGTTTAATATTTATTGTTGTTATGTTAATATTAACAAATAAATGGAATTTGTAATTAAAGCCAAATAACATAATTAATAAGTTATTTTGAACAGATGCATTGATTGAGTAATGGCAGTTATTGCTTGGGCCCACTATTCAATCCATATCATTTTCAAGCCTTATCTTCACAAGAGAAGAACTACAGCAATTGATTCTCACGCCAAAGATGTTTCCACCACCGAGAAATGCATTTTCCACCTACGGCACTATAGCCAAAATCTGAAGCAATTTCGGTAAAAGCATTGTTCTGCGGACTGTAGCTTTGTTCGGAGGCTTACAAGCGGAGACAAAAACCCTGTAGCAAGTTCGGCACAGTGATTACGTTACTGTAGCAAGAAGCGGAGAGTTGGCTTGATAGCGATAGCATGGAATCCCTGTAGTGAAGTTCGGAATTTCCCTAGGCAACATTCCTGCAGTGAAGTACAACACTTTGAGGAAGGAATTGGGTAATATTTCCTATAGCAAGATGTTCAAAATATTGATGAAAGAGTTTTTCTGCCAAAAATGCTAAAGAGAAATGGTTGAATTGATAGCACAAGAGGATTTCAACACTATTGACCGGAAGAGAAATCAGTGAAAGTAGTGTAATTCAGATTTCTGTGCAGTGAAGTGCTTGTGGAGAAGATATTGTTAGGTAAGTAAACTTGTGCAAGAATTATTAAGATTTAAATATGATTAATACATAACTATATGATTGAAGTGTAAGTTGATGTATGTTTTCAAACTAATAATTGAAACAGTGAAGGAAAATTTAAGACGTTCGAATTGAAGAGTGACTAAATCTTAGAAGATAGACAAAGGGTGATATAGATTATATAGTCTTATGCAAAGAGGAGGCTTTGGAGTGATTTATAATAGAAGAAAAGTAAGAAGGGAAAGTTTGGAAGAAGCAAACCGTCAAGAAGGTAAGTAATGCAAATTAATATTTTAAATGTAATTCTTGTTAATTTTACATTGTATATTGGTATTTGAATGAATGCAAGAGAATTATGCATTACAAGCAATTTTCTGGCTAAAGGATGTTCCTAACTAGTTTTCATATACGAAAGACCTCTTATATATTTGCATCATGAGACTTTCAAATAAGAGTTCTTATGTTTCATTAAGGATTTTTCTAGTTGGAAATATTTTGGAAAGAATCTCCATTCTCAACATATGATACACTATTTCATTATACAAATGAGTAGCATATAAAGATCTTTATGAATGCAACATTGCAAGCTTGAGTTATGTCATAAGGTATATTGAATATCAATTTAACATAAAGTTTGGCTATGTATATATATGATGTATGATTTACAAGGATAGTTGGGACAAAAGGGTTCCCAAATATATAACTATCTTGTAAGTGGGGCAAAAGGGACCCCAAAAGAAATGATACCTGCATAGCAGGTGGGGCAAAAGGGACCCCTAAGGAGGCAAAAGGGACCTCTATGTAATTCAATGGCGTTAATGCCAGGTTTACCTGGACTCCATTGAATATGTTTAAGAAAGAATGGTCAAATCTCTTTATGAGTAAAATTGATATTCAGTATAGATATAAGAGAAAGTAAAGGTTAATGTTTATGAAATTTATAAATGTTCTTAAGTAGTTTAACTTTCATTTCTATTTAATGTTTTAAATTTCTTTATCGTTCAAGTTCAATATTATTAAAAAGTTGCATTACTTGCTGAGCCTCACAGCTTACCAGAACTTTCTTCTGGCTGTTGTTACAGGAAAAGGAAAAGAGAAGATTGATGCAAGCTAATTTATGCAAGTATTTCTTCTTGTCTTGTTAGGTTACCTTTTATTAGTAAGTTTAAATGTTCAAGGTATGAAAGCAAATTAGACATGTATTACTTTGAAATTGTTTGGTTTTCCTTAGTGGCTCTGTACTAGATTTGGATGAAAATTTGGAGAATTATTAGATGCTTCCTTTATTATTCCAAATAACGTTTATACGATCTTTTATTTAGATCTGAAATGAGCTCAACTGAAATGAGATATAAATGATGGAAATGTGATGGTTGTTCATGTAACATTCTACAATACGGTTAAAGAGTACTGTGGGGTGTTACAGAAGTGGTATCAGAGCAATGTTCTAAGATTCTGAGGATTCAAGGAAGCATAAGAAAGTTAATTATTTAAGAGGATAAAATTTGATGTGATAGAATTATTACAGAGCCTAGGAAACATAGCATTTCTAAGTTAAGTAATGAGTCTAATTTCGGTTGATTTTTATGACACCATGTGTATTTTTATATGATTTGTATGTTCTTATATGAGGATAATGTGACAATGTCTAAATAGTAACACATGATTATAGATATATATGCATAACTATTAATGTTATGTGTTACAGATTTAATGGCTGAAAGAATATCTGAAAGAGAGGAAGGTCAGTCATCCCAACCTATTAGGATCTCTGAAGATCCCGAAAATGTGGCACCGGTAGGTGGCAGTGCACCTAATGTAAATCCTACACCTGTAGGAATGGACGCTATGAATGCAATGTCAGGGAATATGATGCAACTGCAGATGATGAATATGATGATGCAGATGATGGAAAAGATGCAGTCTATAGTGGGGTCTGCAACACCTGATGTTCCACCTGTAGTTACACCAGTTACTCCTACCACTCCTGGTAGTAGTACAAATATGGAGGCAGGTGATCCTATTAGTGCAGAAGTGGATAAGCATCTAAAACTTTTTCAGAGTTTAAAACCTCCATTGTTTAAGGGAGGAGTGGATGCCAGAAGTGCTGAGGACTGGATAATTAGAATTGAGAAAGTTTTAAATGGAATGAGATGTCCTGAGAATAGAAGAGTATCTCTAGCAATTTTTATGCTCGAGGGTGAAGCAGAAAGATGGTGGAAGGGACAACAACTGGAGAAATTCAGAGGTAAATCAGATGAACAAATCATGTGGGAAGAATTTGAGCAAGTCTTCAGAGAGTGGTATGTTCCTCCATCAGCTAGACAGGCAATGCAAGAAAGTTTTGTTAACCTTAAGCAGGGAGCAAAGACTGTTATACAATATGAAGCAGAATTTACAGCTCTTTCAAGATATGCACCACAGCTCATTAGTACTCCAGAGGAAAAATGCTACAGATTTTTGAAGGGGTTGAGAGATTCTTTGAGACAGCCTTTAATTCCTCTTCGCATAAAGGAATTTTCCGAACTGGTTGAGAGTGCTAGATTATTGGAGAATGACATAGAAGTAGTTCAGCAGAAATGGGAGAATAATGATAGGAAGAGACAGAGTGATCACAGAGGTGGAGCATCCAAAAGGCAAAAATTTCATCAGGGGCAACAACAACAGTCTACAAGGTTTTCTGTGATACCTGTTTGTACAACCTGTGGAAAATCTCACCCAGGAAGATGCCTAATGAATTCAGGAAAATGTTATTTGTGTGGAGAATCAGGTCATATTAAGAGGAATTGTCCAAAGAATGTTCAAAGAGGTACAGAAGTTAGAGGCAGTCTAAGGGCAGATCATTACAGGGGTGCAAGACCACCACAGATGAATCAACCTGCTTTGAAGATAAAAGGAGAAACCTCAAGTGAAGCAGTCAGATCAGCACCAGCTAGAGTTTTTGCTTTATCTTCCCAAGAGGCCAAAGACTCTTCTGAGGTGGTAACAGGTACTTTAACTATCTCAGATTTACCTGCTAGAGTACTTTTTGATTCTGGTGCGTCACATTCATTTATATCTGAGATATTTTGTGAGAAAGTAAATGTGGAACCGGTCTCTTTTAATCCTGGATTACATGTTAGATTACCTACGGGTAATTATTTGAATGCCAGTACTACATGCTCAGTTGAATTTATGATAAATAGTAGAAGATTTCAAGCAGATCTGATAGTACTTCCATTAGTGGAATTTGACATAATCCTAGGAATGGATTGGTTAGTCAAGCACTTTGCAACTATTGAATGTTGGAAGAAGAAGGTCAGATTTGATTTGCTTGAAGATGAAGTATTTTATTTTCAATGTGAAAGAGGAGTAGTTTCTTCCTTGATTGCCTTTAGTCAAGTGCTTAAAAGACTAAGAGCTGGTGACTTAATCTTCTTAGCAAAGTTAGAAGCAATTAAAGCGGAAAGTAAGGATATACACTCCATTTCTATAGTAAATGAATTTGTAGATGTTTTCTCAGAAGAATGGAAGGATTTACCTCCAGAAAGAGAAGTAGAATTTTCAATAAATTTGCAGCCTAGTACGAATCCAATTGTAAAAGCACCTTATAGAATGGCAACCAAAGAATTACAAGAGCTGAAAGTTCAGTTGGCTGAACTGATTGAGAAGGGTTTTATCCGACCTAGTTCATCCCCTTGGAGTGCACCTGTATTATTTGTCAAGAAGAAGGATGGTTCAATGAGAGACTCTGCATTGATTATAGAGAACTAAACAAGGTGACAATTAAAAACAAATATCCTCTTCCTAGAATTGATGACCTATTTGATCAGTTGGCAGGTGCTTCTGTGTTCTCCAGAATTGATTTGAGATCCGGTTATCACCAGGTTAGGGTGAAAGATTGTGACGTGGAGAAGACTGCTTTTGGAACCAGATATGGACACTATGAATTTTTGGTTATGCCTTTTGGGTTAACCAATGCCCCGGCAGTATTCATGGATATGATGAACCGAATTTTTAGACCTTATCTGGATCAATTTGTTATTGTATTTATTGATGACATATTGATCTATTCTAAGAATGATAGGGATCATACAAATCATTTGAAGATGGTATTTGAATTACTGCGACAGCATAAATTGTTTGCCAAATTTTCTAAGTGTGAGTTCTGGTTGAAAGAAATTTCATTTCTGGGACACATTGTCAGTGGAGAAGGAATATCTGTTGATCCAGAAAAGATTAAAGCTGTAATAGAATGGCCAAGACCAACAAATGTGGCAGAAGTCAGAAGTTTCTTGGGATTGGCAGGTTACTATAGAAGATTCGTTAAAGGTTTTTCTCAGATTGCTTTGCCTTTATCCAAGTTAACCAGGAAGGATATTAAATTTGAGTGGACTGATGATTGTGAGCAAAGTTTTCATGAATTGAAGCAATGTTTGACAACTGCACCAGTGCTAACAATTCCTTCTGGGACAGAAGGATTTCAGTTATACAGTGATGCTTCTTTAAAAGGATTAGGTTGTGTGTTAATGCAGAACAGAAAAGTGATTGCCTATGCTTCCAGACAGCTTAAGCCACATGAAAAGAACTATCCCACTCATGACTTAGAGTTGGCGGCAGTAGTATTTGCATTGAAAATTTGGAGACACTATTTATATGGGGTAAAATGTGAGATCTTTACAGATCACAAGAGTTTGAAATATATTTTCACTCAGAAGGAATTGAATCTGAGACAAAGAAGATGGTTGGAATTAATAAAAGATTATGATCTAGACATTCAGTATTGTCCAGGAAAGGCTAATGTTGTAGCTGATGCATTGAGCAGAAAGAACCAAACACAATTGAATTTGTTGACTAGTGAGGAAAGATTGATTAAAGAAATGGAAGCCTTACAATTAGAAGTTCGAATGCAAAGAGATCAGAATATATTGAGCATTAATCAGATGACAGTTCAACTGTCATTGGAAGAAAGAATTAAGGAAGCTCAGAAGAAAAGCAATGAATATCAAAAGATTCTGGATCAAGTGCAAGAAACATTAAAGAAGGAATTCAGTATTGATGAACAAGGAGCAATCAGGTACAATATGAGGTTATGGTTACCAAAGGAGTCAGATTTGATTCAAGACATATTGTTTGAAGCACATAATACCAGTTACTCCATTCACCCTGGAAGTACAAAGATGTATAAGGATTTAAAAACTTCATTTTGGTGGCCAGGAATGAAAAGAGATGTGGCAAATTATGTAGCTAAATGTGAGAAATGTCAAGTTGTTAAAGTTGAACATCAGAAGCCTAGTGGATTGTTGCAATCTCTACCAATTCCAGAATGGAAATGGGAAGAAATAGCCATGGATTTTGTTACTGGTTTTCCTAGGTCAAAGCAAGGACATGATAGTATATGGGTGGTAGTTGACAGACTCACTAAGTCAGCCCATTTTCTGCCTATCCGTCAGACAGATTCAGTGGAGAAATTGGCTAAATTATTTGTAAAGGAAATCATTAGATTACATGGAATTCCTAAGTCTATTGTATCAGATAGAGATGGTCGTTTTACATCTAAGTTATGGAAAAATACACATGAAAGTTTGGGCACAAAACTAAAATTCAGTACTGCATTCCATCCACAGACAGATGGTCAATCAGAAAGGCTGATTCAAGTGTTGGAAAATTTATTAAGATTATGTATATTGGATTTTGGAGGTAGCTGGGAAGATCATGTTCCATTAATCGAGTTCACTTATAATAATAGCTATCAATCCAGTATCAAGATGGCTCCATACGAAGCTTTATATGGCAGAAGATGCAAAACTCCCTTGAGTTGGCTTGAAGTTGGTGAAAGACAGTTGTTGGGTCCACAATTAGTGGATCAAGCTACTGAAAAGGTAAGACTGATTAGAGACAGATTAAAAGCAGCTCAAGATCGTCAACAAAAATATTATGATCCCAAGCATAAAATGATAGAATTTGAAGTGGGAGATTTTGTATTTTTGAAGGTGAGACCGATGAAAGGAGTTTCTAGATTTGGCCAAGGTGGAAAACTAAGTCCAAGGTATATTGGACCATTTGAAATCATCGAGAGAGTGGGACCAGTTGCTTACAAGCTGGCATTACCTAGGGACATGTCTGATATTCATAATATTTTCCATATATCAATGCTTAGAAAATGGATTACAGATGAAAGTCAAAAGGTCTCTGAGAAAGAAATTGAACTTCAAAAGGATTTGACATATGTGGAAGAACCTGAGTTGGTTTTGGAAAGGGATGTTCGAAAAACTTAGAAGCAAAATGATTCCTTTTGTAAAGGTGAAATGGAAGCATAGATCAATAAAGCATGCTACTTGGGAAAGGGAAGAAGAATTGAAAAAGAAGTTTCCTCATTTGTTAGGAGAAGCATGAAATAGGAATTTCGATGACGAAATTTCAATAAGGAGGGGAGTATTGTAAGACCCAAACGGATAATCAAGTGAGTACGAAATACTACATATAATTTAATTTAATTAGTAAATAACTGTTAAATAGATTAGTTTAATATTTATTGTTGTTATGTTAATATTAACAAATAAATGGAATTTGTAATTAAAGCCAAATAACATAATTAATAAGTTATTTTGAACAGATGCATTGATTGAGTAATGGCAGTTATTGCTTGGGCCCACTATTCAATCCATATCATTTTCAAGCCTTATCTTCACAAGAGAAGAACTACAGCAATTGATTCTCACGCCAAAGATGTTTCCACCACCGAGAAATGCATTTTCCACCTACGGCACTATAGCCAAAATCTGAAGCAATTTCGGTAAAAGCATTGTTCTGCGGACTGTAGCTTTGTTCGGAGGCTTACAAGCTGAGACAAAAACCCTGTAGCAAGTTCGGCACAGTGATTACGTTACTGTAGCAAGAAGCGGAGAGTTGGCTTGATAGCGATAGCATGGAATCCCTGTAGTGAAGTTCGGAATTTCCCTAGGCAACATTCCTGCAGTGAAGTACAACACTTTGAGGAAGGAATTTGGTAATATTTCCTATAGCAAGATGTTCAAAATATTGATGAAAGAGTTTTTCTGCCAAAAATGCTAAAGAGAAATGGTTGAATTGATAGCACAAGAGGATTTCAACACTATTGACCGGAAGAGAAATCAGTGAAAGTAGTGTAATTCAGATTTCTGTGCAGTGAAGTGCTTGTGGAGAAGATATTGTTAGGTAAGTAAACTTGTGCAAGAATTATTAAGATTTAAATATGATTAATACATAACTATATGATTGAAGTGTAAGTTGATGTATGTTTTCAAACTAATAATTGAAACAGTGAAGGAAAATTTAAGACGTTCGAATTGAAGAGTGACTAAATCTTAGAAGATAGACAAAGGGTGATATAGATTATATAGTCTTATGCAAAGAGGAGGCTTTGGAGTGATTTATAATAGAAGAAAAGTAAGAAGGGAAAGTTTGGAAGAAGCAAACCGTCAAGAAGGTAAGTAATGCAAATTAATATTTTAAATGTAATTCTTGTTAATTTTACATTGTATATTGGTATTTGAATGAATGCAAGAGAATTATGCATTACAAGCAATTTTCTGGCTAAAGGATGTTCCTAACTAGTTTTCATATACGAAAGACCTCTTATATATTTGCATCATGAGACTTTCAAATAAGAGTTCTTATGTTTCATTAAGGATTTTTCTAGTTGGAAATATTTTGGAAAGAATCTCCATTCTCAACATATGATACACTATTTCATTATACAAATGAGTAGCATATAAAGATCTTTATGAATGCAACATTGCAAGCTTGAGTTATGTCATAAGGTATATTGAATATCAATTTAACATAAAGTTTGGCTATGTATATATATGATGTATGATTTACAAGGATAGTTGGGACAAAAAGGGTTCCCAAATATATAACTATCTTGTAAGTGGGGCAAAAGGGACCCCAAAAGAAATGATACCTGCATAGCAGGTGGGGCAAAAGGGACCCCTAAGGAGGCAAAAGGGACCTCTATGTAATTCAATGGCGTTAATGCCAGGTTTACCTGGACTCCATTGAATATGTTTAAGAAAGAATGGTCAAATCTCTTTATGAGTAAAATTGATATTCAGTATAGATATAAGAGAAAGTAAAGGTTAATGTTTATGAAATTTATAAATGTTCTTAAGTAGTTTAACTTTCATTTCTATTTAATGTTTTAAATTTCTTTATCGTTCAAGTTCAATATTATTAAAAAGTTGCATTACTTGCTGAGCCTCACAGCTTACCAGAACTTTCTTTCTGGCTGTTGTTACAGGAAAAGGAAAAGAGAAGATTGATGCAAGCTAATTTATGCAAGTATTTCTTCTTGTCTTGTTAGGTTACCTTTATTAGTAAAGTTTAAATGTTCAAGGTATGAAAGCAAATTAGACATGTATTACTTTGAAATTGTTTGGTTTTCCTTAGTGGCTCTGTACTAGATTTGGATGAAAATTTGGAGAATTATTAGATGCTTCCTTTATTATTCCAAATAACGTTTATACGATCTTTTATTTAGATCTGAAATGAGCTCAACTGAAATGAGATATAAATGATGGAAATGTGATGGTTGTTCATGTAACATTCTACAATACGGTTAAAGAGTACTGTGGGGTGTTACATCTTGTGAGAGGGAGATGGGAGTAGATTGGAGAGGGGATATTGGAGATTGGATTTCGGTTGGCTGTGAGTGGGTAAGTGACAGGCTAAGATGCAGATAGCGGGATATCTATTTTCGAAGTGCCAAATTGCAGGGGATGGGACTGTAGCAGGCGGCGATATGGGGATTTCAGTGGGATTTGTGGAGGTTTTTGGCAGGATACAAGGTATGGAGGTCAACAGAGGTTTACACCATGTTGGGGTTAAGACTCATCTTAAGGCGCACCTCTGTGCATTTTGTAAGAGGCATAAGCCTAAAAAATTAGAACTTAAATTCTATAAAATTTTTAGTTTATAAATTTATTTTTTGTTATTTGTCTACCAATAGAACTATGAATCAGAATCACATGCACCTCAACTTTCAATTGCAATCTGCACTCATACCTGATGCAATTTGCTCTTGCAGCTGCAACTAAGGATGAGTGAGGAGAGGAAGCAACTTACTCTAATGATTATTCTAATGAAGGCCCATTAAGTGATGAAAGTGGAGAGAAATTTTGAATTAATAAATTATAGTCTTAGGGATTTAACTACTTATTTATGTTGAATTGAGAGTGGGAGTGACTTATTATTATGATCTAACTTTGATGTTAACATATTACCTATCATTTTATATTTTTTATTAATTTAATGTCTTTATTATGACGCGTATACCTCAAAATGCCTTGAGGTTTCAACCTCATCTCACAGATAAAAAAAATGCTTCAATATGGTTGCATAATTTCGAACCTTATTTGAAGGAACTATTGAATCTACAACTAAAAGGAATTATTGAATCTAAAACTAAAATAAGTCTTAGTAACATTTGATTATGTGTGCTTTATTATTGACGAGAGATTAACTTTGGCATATTGCACGTTTTTAGGAGATAATCTCATGAGTTGGAGAACTAAAAACAAAATGTGGTAGCTGTGGGCTCCAAAAATTCGGCCCCGGCCTCCGCTCGCTTTCTTTTCTTATTCGGCGAGGGAGTTTTAACGAACTAGGTTCCGAGGTAAATTTTGGAAGGCAGATGAGTTTGTAGATAAGACACTACCCAGAGATTTCGCCCTCATCTTGCGAGGACTTTATAATCTGAGTTCTGGTTTCCTATAGGCGCAAGCCCCTATAGTTAATTACCCCTCCCGATCACGAGAGAGAACTTTCGATTAAGGCTAGTCATCGATCAGATACGTAGTAAATACGTGTTATCTGGCATATAGTAGCAACAATAGGTTTAGGATATTGAGGATTGGAAGTTTGGAATTTGAAGGATTCGATATTTAGAAATAGAAATTGCACCATCTAGCACTTAAAGCGGATGGTGGGGTAATGGATGATGGACCCGATCAAGATCCCATGGTTCCGTCGTCCCGGGCCATCGTGGTCCCTGGTCTACTTAGTCAGAGGAGATAGTCGACCCAACCTGACAGAAGGATCCTTGTCGGCAGCCATGGGTTGCTTCGTCCAAGGGGACCTTGTAGACCGGGGTTGAATGTTTGTCTAAGGGGACAAATTTAAATCCACCTTAGCTAACAGAGGGCTTTGTGCCCTATCAATCATATTCTATTGATTCATATCTCAAGGATTTGATGCCAATAAGGAGCGTATTGGCTCTGGCCATAACCGATATTTCGTGGTGCCATTTGGCGGCAAAACCACTCGGTTCAGAGGGCCCCGGGTCATAACCGTTTATCCTGCGGTGGCCATTTAGCGGCAGACCGCCGGTTAGAGAACACGTACCACGTCCTTACTGGCAGGAGATTGTTTGAGAATGGATCCTAGTGATATTTTCGACTAGGCATTTGGCTCTTTGTGAGCACAAGTAAATTTTGATTTGTCCGCCTCGGCAAACTGTTGCGGAGGGTGGATGAATTTTTCTTTGAATGGTTGATGGATTTATTTCATTTTTAAATATTTTGAAATTTGGAGTTTGTAGAGTTTGGATTCTGATAGACATTTGAGTGGAATTTGAGATATTTGTGGAATTTGAATGGACCCCTCCGGTTGAGATAAACATTCAACACGGCCATCATCGGGGTGTTCTGGGGTCATTTCTATTTGATTGAACCCTGTCGACCCTATCAACTTATCGATAGGGGATCGGGTTTCTCGTAGGCTTTGTGCCCTTGTTTATGAATTTTCTTGATTTTAGGCCTTGAAGGCCTAAAAAGAATGTATTTAAACAAATACACCGGTCGCTACAACCGTGTATTTTGTTAGGTAGTTTAAATCTTGTCGACTTCTATTGATCCGTATAGAAGGATCGGATTCGAACTTGAATTCACTTGTCAACCCGCGTAGCATCCATAGGCGTCATGTGTGTACCAATAACACGCTCGCCAGGGCCCATGCGGGTTGTTTTTATATATCCCCTGTAGTGTATCTATGTGTATACATTCTCTAGTGCACATGCAGGGGTATTTTGAAATATTTATAGTTGTGTAGATAATTGACATTTGAATACACAACATTTGATTTCAGAGCTTATACACGCCTTCTGTCCGCTAGTACGAGTGTTGCGGATCCGGTGGCGTTGGATTTTGATGTTGACTCCCCCTTTCTCAATCACCGGGGAAGGATCTTTCTGGACTTTGGAGTCAATGACTACTGATTTGGGGAGAACTCCTTTTAGGATCTTAAATGTAGCAGACTTGTTATTTCCGGTTATTTGTGGGTACAAGAGCTGTTTTCTTCTTAAATATAGAACTAATAAGAGACTTTGGAACACCAGGAAGTTTGGTTCTAATTTGTTCAAATATTTCCCCCTTTCTGCCAGGGGGTGTCCTTTTCGTACATAGAGTCGCCCTTGTACTCAACGCACTTGTAGATCTTGGTTACCGTCATTGTAGGTAATATCCATACTTGTGTCCATAGTGATTCATTGTACTTACAATACACCCACTGTTGTTATCCACAAGTATCCATTTGCAGGGGATCGCTGTATCCATTACGACCTCCCGAAAATATTTGTAGAAGACCCATTGCTTCATCATCATATCCACCCTTTCACCAATCTCGGGTGGTTGTTGTACTTGTTTGACCTCGTAGGGATCGTCGCAGGAGATACTTGTACTTGTGCCCACAGTGGTTCGATAATGCTTACGATATGCCCACTGTTGTTATCCACAAGTGGTTTGTAGTTATTTGCAGAGACCCATTGTATCAATTACGACCTCCTAGTAGTATTCGTAGGAGAGCCTTTGCTTTGGTACTGAAACCACCTTTCACCAATCTCAGGTGGTTTGATTGCCCTTGCTTGTAGGGATAGATCTTTGATTGCTTGTCTCCCATATTTCCATCTCGATCAACAGGCATTTGTAGGAATTGTCGTAGGGCTTCATGCATTGAGGTCTTGTAACGTGCTATGAGTCCCCCGTGTGCGATTCAAATTTTGATCTTTGCATGTGTTTTGATCTAAATTCAGTTTCATTCAGACTTGAATTCATCAAGTTTATAAGTCCCCACTTAATGTCGTATAGCCCGAGTTCAAGTGCGAGTTCAACTGCTTTGTTCGGATCCGGATCCAGTCCAAATCAAAGTCTTTGTTTGATGTTCTAGTCTTGTTCAAGTTCCCTGCAGTCCTTTGAATTCAATTGCATGCTCACATTTTGTTCAAAGTCTTCTAGAGTCCTTGTAAGTTCAGTTTCATGTTCAAATTGATTTGAATTTGGTCACAGTTTGATTTCATTTCATTTGAATTTGATCTTTATTAATCATTTGAGTTCAGGTTCTGGTCCACAAGTTCACTGTTCTTCGTATAGGTCCTCTGCTCATTTTAGTTCAAGTTCTGTGCTCTTCTGTTCAAGTACAGATCTTCTATATTGTTGCCCAAGAAGATTTTCAAATTGTTCAAGTCTTTGTACATTTTAGTGAAAATTTCGGCAGCACCCCGGCATATCCCCCGCTTAGGGGAAAATTGGGGAGCTAGGCCTTCCCACCACGCTACTAGAGCGTGTATGGTAGGTGTCCGTAGACACCGCGGCCGTACAAATTTTCATCCCAGCACGCTACAAGAGCGTGTATGGGGCCTTCTGCAGTACCCGTACAACAGAACAACAGTGACGTACCAGAACAGTAGTGACTCCCCACCACGCTACAAGAGCGTGTATAGGGCTCTCCCACCTCGTCGTATGCGTCGCACCGGGCTCCCTCCTACCGTGCTACGAGAGCGCGTATAGGTGGTTCTCCGGTCCGTCGTAAACGTCGAGAATGGGATTTTGGAACATCGTACCTTTCGTAGCAGTGTCGGCGATGTCGGTGTCGAGGTCGAGGCCGAGGACCGTCCCCACCACGCTACAAGAGCGTGTATAGGGCTTACCCGCCTCGTCGTATGCTTCGCACCGGGCTCCCTCCCACCGTGCTACAAGAGCGCGTATAGGTGGTTCCCCGGTCCGCTGCAAACGTCGAGAACGGGATTTAAGTTAGAATTTATACCTTGGCGACTCTGACAGGGAGTCGTCGGCGACTGTTGGCTCATAGATCGATGCAAGAGGGGAGTGTAAGCTTCTTTATTAATTATAATTAATATTAATTAATTATAATTAATTAATCAATTAATTAATTATAATCATTTCTAATTAATTATATTTATTAATTGTTAATTAAAATTAATTAAAATAATTAATTATAATTATTTATTTTTTAATTAACATAATTAATTATGATTTTTGATTAATCATAACTAATTTAAAATTAATTAAATTTAATTAATTATAACTAATTAATAATAATTACTTACAATTAATTATAATTAATTTTAATTAATTATATTAAATAATTAATTAAAATGATTATAATTAATAAAAATTAATTAATTTTAATTAATGAAAATTAATTTTAATTAAAATAAAGAATAAAAAAAATATCACTAATCCCTCCTTGGTGGATTTATGGGATTTGGCCGGAGTAGCGTATGCAAAGGGAGAAAGTTACCCTCACAACCGTCGGGCTCCCGTTGTTTCCGAACAAAATGTCGTAACTTCCAATCCACGGGAAGGGAAAGTTGTCTGAGGAGCGATGTCAAACAGCCAAAAGGAGTCGAAGAAGCACGTGATAGGGAGAAAGTTACGATCACAGCGAGCTCCTGTTGTGCTTCCTTTCAAAATGTCGTAACTTCCGATTCATACAGGAAGGGAAAGTCGTCGAAGGCAGCCAAGTCGAACAACTAGGTAAGAGCCAAAGCTTCACAGCGAACGAGCTCCGCTCTTGTCTCCAATCAAACGTCGGAACTTCCGATCCTACAGCAAGGGAAAGTCGTAGGAGCGGCGTCGCGCAGCACCGAAGGGAGAAAGTTAGCGTCACAGCGAGCGGACTGCCGCTCTTGCTTCCGATCAAACTGTTGTAACTTTCGGTGCGATGGCAAGGGACAACGTCGACGGAGCAAAGTCGGCCAGCCACGAAGGTGCCGGAGAAGAAGCACGAAAGGGGGGGAAGTTGTCTTCACAGCCGCAAGCTCCAATTGTTGCACCCGATCAAAATGTCCTAACTTCCAATCCGTCTGAAAGAAGGGAGCCAGAGCGAGAGAGAGAGTCCGAATGAGAGTGAGAGAGCCAGCGAGAGCGGAACTCTCTCGTTTCTTCGGGTTTTAATGAGGCAGAGGGATCGTGCGATGAAACGACGTCAACGTGGGAGGAGATCGTGGGCGTGGAGCTCGAGCGGCATGGCCGAGAGGTACGTGCGATCCTCTCTTTTTTTTTATTTCATTTCGGGTCAACAGTAGCAAGATCTTGCTCTTAGTTTGAGTTTAGATCTATGACATTGGGAATCCACGAGTGCTATTGCTAAAGATTAACCTAAAAGATTTAAAGGTTTATTGAAAAGGTCTTATGAGGCTCTATTGTGATAACAACTTAGCCATCAATATTACACATAATCTCATGCATTATGATCAAGCAAAGCATATTAAAGTTGGTAGATATTTTATAAAAGAGAATCTTGGAAGTAGTCTAATTTGTAATCCCATTAGTAATCATAGATGAATTGCTTGTGGATATGATCATCAAAGAATTATTTGGGTCATCATTGAAAAATTGTCAAGAAAGCTTGAAATGAATGATGTCTACTCATTCATTTGAAGGGGAATATAAACGGCATCCTGAATTTTTCCCTCTTCCTTGATGCTGCAATTTTATGGATTTGTGTTTGTAGGATTCCTGCTACCAACTCAGCAACCCATGCAACTATTGTAATTCTATATAGTTATTTCTATTCCCTGATCTTGCATTTTTTTCCTATTAGAATCTCTTGTATGATTATTTAAATTTAATACATATTTGAATGAATAAAGATACAACAAACTATTTTCTAATTTTTGTTATTTTTTAATTATTTTTACATTTTTGCATTCTTTTATTATTATTTGAATAGTTTTCCATACATCAGGTCTTGCATGCATGGTCTATCCAGGAGCAGTGCATACTCGATTTGAACATTCTTTGGGAGTTTATTGGCTGGCTGGACAGTCTCTGCAGTATCTTCAAACCTACCAAGTACGTAACTTTTCCAGATCATTTTGGTTGCTTTCTTAAATGCAATCAATTATTATTATTATTATTTTTGTTTTATGCAGGGTGCGGAGCTTGATATTGATCATTTTGATGTGCAGACAGTGAAACTTGCAGGTAAATTGTAGCATCAAGACTTTCCATGAATTTGATAAATCAACTACGGTTATCATTGTTACTTGTTGCCTTAACATATGTTCAATATCTCGATGTTTTTTAAGATAACAATATTTAAGCTGTTGTTGAAAACTGCTATCAATACATTTCGTGTTACATCATTCTATTTCTTTTGTGTTTGTAGGCCTTCTACATGATATAGGACATGGACCTTTCAGCCATATGTTTGAGCATAAATTTCTCCCCCGTGTCATTACAGGGTCAAATTGGTATTCTTTTCTACTTAGTATTTCATTCAGAAGTACAAAATAATAGCTTACGATTATGTGGTTTTTCCTTGTGTAGATGACTAACCATCTTGCTCTCATGCCTGCTCATGTTTCGTTACAGAATTTATGGTATTAATTCTCCAATTTATCTGTTGAATTCTCAATAGTCCCATCCTTTTAATTTGATATATGAGTCAGCTCCAGAATTGTTTTTTGTTGGTTTAGTCCAGTCCTAACATTCTTTCTCCATTCTCTTAGAAAGCATGATACTTCATTTCTAGGAACATAAAGGCTTGCATTAATTAATAGTAATAACTCCTAATCTGCCAAGTAGTACATGTCATCCACTATCACCATTTGAAAGTATATAAATTTTATTTGCTGTAATTTTCTTCTATTTATGGATATTTCCTGTTTAGGTCTCACGAGCAGATGTCAGGGAAGTTGGTGGATTACATTGTTGATCAGCATCACATTGACATTGATTCTGAATGCCTTAAACAAGTAAAAGTAAGAGATGTTACGCCAAATATTTTTCATGTAAATGCATAAGTTAGAACCCTTTTGCCTTTGCTCCATCAATTTCTTAAGACAACCCCTAGAATTAAATTTTTTGTAAGTTTTTCAGTACCTGTGACAATGTTCGCTAGATATGTTTTCGATCAAGCTCTTGGTAATTGTCTGTTTGTAGGCTCGATAAGGCACGTTTGTTAAGCTAATGAACATCTTGAAAGAAAGGCTCGTTAATAGCTTGATAAGACTCATTTTTTTAAAGCTTGATAAGCATGAAATGAATCGAACATGAACTAAACACAAACCAAACATGAGAATCTATCTTTTTAAACACACCTACAAATAAAAAAGCTTGTATTGAGCTCGAACCAAACTTGAAGAAGCTGATAATACACAAGCTCAAATATGAACAAACACCTACTCGACTCGATTCGTTTGCAGCCCTAAACATGACTAAAATGTTAAATGCTTCTTGTATTAGGTACTAGTCTAATACTCTCTCTTATTCTTCCAACCAAGAACCTTTGGAAAAGATTGACACATGAATGGTGCTAAATTATTAGATGTGTTCATAGGAAATATTGAATCAGTCATCCTTATCACAACTATTTTTTATCATCTATATGAATCTCTATTTTCTATTTATGAATCCTCATTTCTATTTCTATATGAGGTGTTAAATCTATTCTTCGCAAATCTTTTTTAACAACATCTATTCATGTTATCTTAAAACTATCAATTTTGTCCTTTCATTGTACATCTAAATAACCTAATTTTTTTTTTCAACTACCTTATCTTCAATTTCTTTTATTATTTTCAATAGTTGATGCACTAACATCCCTCTAATCTAACCATTCCTTTATTTGTTGTCCCTAGATTCTCCATACATTCATTTTAACACTTACATTTACAAAATGTATAACTTAGTTATCAACAACTACTTTATTGCGCATTTGCGCAACACTTGTATTCTTACAATATTTTTAGCCTAACTATATTTTTATGATGTTTTTATTTTAGACCTCAATGGTATTTTTATTTTATACTTGTCGATATTCTATTTCTTTTTAACAATATATCTAAAATACTCAAATCTATTTTATACTCTAATAATATTGTTTGATAATTATTTGCACATCCCCTAAAATTGTGTATTAATCTTTGTTATACTAATTCTACTCAATCTTTTGAACATTACTCAATTGTTCTAACTTCATAATTATTTCTATAAATGTTTCATTAATTATGGTCATATCATATGCGGACACATCTCGTGTTAAGCGAGGTCGCCGATCTTCTGAAAAATTTGTTGTTTATCACCTAATAATTTGCTTCCTTGATTTTGAGCTATCACTTGTCGCCAATTTTTCTGTTGGTTTTCTTTGTCTTTAGATATTCAATGAACAGGTTGGTCCAACTCGTTGGATGACTGACCTCTATTTGCATGACTTGTTTTTCTTCTATGATAGGCCTTAAGATCCTCATTGCTGGTTGCCTCTCTGGGTTTCCCTGCTTGAAGAAAAGGTCGGCGAGTTGGTTTTGCCCTTTATGGATCTGAGTGATCTTGAAGTACTCTAGCTTGCTGATTTTTTCTTCACCTTAAAGAGGTACTTTTGGAGTAATTAATCTTTGATTTCGTACTTGCCATTGATTTGGTTCACCATCAATTGAGAGTTTGAGTATATAACAAATTGAGCTACCTTAAGCCCTACGATAAGTTACAAGCTAGCGAGTAGTGCTTCATACTAGACTACATTGTTGGTGACTTGGAATTCAATGATGGTTGCTTGAGTAATGGTGATTCCTATTGGGCTATTCAGAACCATGCCCACGCCAACTCCTTGCTTGTCTCATGCGCCATACACGTACAGTGTCCAATAATTATGCAAAGTTTCTTTCTCTGACTTTGTTGCTTGGACTGCTAGAGTATACTAAGAAGTCGGCGAATGCCTGGGCCTTAATGGCCATCCTTGGCATATAGGTGATATGGAACTCGCTTAGTTCCATCGACCTCTTGAGTAACTTTGTCAAGTGATTGGGCTTGGCGAGCATAACTTTGTGCGGGTGGCTAGTCACAACTTGGATGGGATGGGCCTGGAAGTATGGTCGCAGTCTCTTTGTCGAGACCACTAGTGCCAATGTGAGTTTCTCCATGATTGGGCTCCTTTATTTTGTGCCTCTAAGTGTTTTGCCTATGTAGTACAGTGGCCACTACTTCTTCCCTTCTTTTATATGCACAGAGTTGATGGCGTCCTCGCCCACTCCTATGTACAATAACAAGTTCTCGCTTTGTCACAGACTTTGGAGGAGTGGTGGTGAGGAGACAATAAGTTTTAACTATTGCAAGTTGACCTCGTAGTCCTCACCGCAAGTTAATTATTTTGTGCTTCAAAGGACTTTGAAGAAAGGTAAGCATCTCTCACCTAGTCGAGAGATGAAATGATTTAGCTTGACTACTCTTTCATTGAATCATTGCACGTGCTTAACTCACTTCGGCAATTTCATCTCCAAGAATGCTTTTACTTTATCTGGGTTCTCCTTAATCCCCTCAATTGTAAGGAGGAAGCCAGGAAAATTCTCTAAACCTCCACGAAAAAATGGACTTTAGTGGGTTCAATCACATGTTATACTTTTTGAGGGTGTCAGATATATTGTTGAGATCCCCAATATGCTAGTCGAGCAACTTGCTTTTCACTAGGAGGTCGTTGACTTACACCTCCATATTCCTTCCCTTGTGTCTTTGAAGATCATATCCATTATGTGCTGATAGGTTGCTGCATAATTTTCAAGCTAAAGGGCATCACGTTGTAGCAGTATATGCTCTCGGAAGTGATGAAGGTTATTTTCTTGCAGTCATTTCAGTACATTTTAATTTTGTGATAGCATGAGAAAGCATCAAGGAAACTCACACTCCCCATTTGCCCTTGATCCTCTTCCCATTTATGGGTCATGTCACTCTAGAAAATTTGTAAATAAACCCCTCCTTCCTCTTGAAAAGGAACCCTAAATCTAAGGATGAAAGAGAGAGATCGGAGATTGCTCTTGCCTCCTTTCCTCCTCTACCACCACATGGAGTCTCGCCAAATCACCACTTGAGGCCCCGAGCTCTGCCAGACTACCACCCTGAGCTCCGTCGGACCACCACTTGAGGCGTTGAGCTCCGTCGGACCACCACTTGAGGCCCTGAGTTCTTCTGGACCACCACCTAAGGCACAGACTTCTGCGGACCACCACCTGACGCCCGAAGTTCCATCGGACACCCGAAGTTCTGCTAGACCATCACCTGGCACCCGGTGTTCTGCCAGACCACGACCTGACATCCGGTGTTCTTCCAGACCACGACCTGATGCTCGAATTTCCAAGTAATGCCAGACTTTTGAAGGACCACCAAGCGATGCCAGACCGTCATCCCCACTTGTCGCTAGATTTCAACCAAACGGTTGGCATTTGTAATTTGATCGCCCTCAAGGACGAGTCAGCCCATTGTAATATACTAGAATTCTAGTGTAATCATTTTCAACTGGGCCAAGCCCCGTAGTTTTTCCCCTTTTCAGGGTTTTTCAGGTAAAAAAATCTCGTGTTCTTTGTGTGTGAGCTAGATATCCGTACGACGCTAAGATGTGTGATTATAGCTTTATCGCTGCATATATTCTAGCCCGCAACATGAATGAAATTAATGTTTAAAATTGAAATAAAATGTCAAAATACTTAAAGCAAAATACCTATCCACCATCCACAACAGTTTTCCGTAGTGGACAAGTTTTAAAAGCACTTTAGCTCATAAAGAGCAAATGTTTGGTTGAGAATATCACTAGGATTCGTTTTCAATCCGTCTTTTGTCAGTGAGGACGTGATATATGTCATCTAATCGTTGATTTCGCTGTCAGATGACACCACAGGTAAACAGTTCTGATCGGGACCCTTTAACAGGGTAACTTTGCCGCCAAATGGCACCATTAAATTGCGGTCATGATCAGAGCATGTGTGTTTTCCAACGGCATTAAATATTTGAGTAATGAATCGTTAGGATTTGATCGATAGGGCACAAAGCCCTCTATTAGTTAAGGTGACTTCAAATTTGTCCCTTTAAGCAAATATCCATTCGTATGTCTACAAGGTATCCTTGGACGAAGCAATCCATGGCTACCAACAAGAATCCTTCTATCAGGTTGGGTCTATTACCACCTCTGACTAAGTATACCAGAGACTACGATGACTCGAGGCGACGAAACCATGGAATCTTGTTTGATTCTATCATCATTCCCCCCACCATTAGCTTTAAGTACAAGATGGTGAATTTCTAATTTTAGATATTAAATTTTAAATTCCTAAACATGTTACTACTATAAGCCAGATACTAAGTATTTGTTTGATGAGCAACCTTAATCGAAAGTTCTTTCTCGCCATGGGGAGGGATAATTAAATATAAGGGCTTATGTCTATAGGAAACCATGATTCAAATCTTTAAGTCCTCGTAAAATGCGGGCGAAACCTCTGGGCAATGTCTTATTCAAAATTCAATCTATCTTCTAAAAATTTGACTCTAAATATACTCATTAAAACTCTCCTCGACAACTCCAAAAAAGAATGGGGCCACAAAGAGGTCGGGTCGCGAATTTTCGGAGCCCACGTCATGCTATTAATTTGATAGTTTACAACTAGAACTATGTCGATCGCGGTGTCATTGTGTGTGGGTTCCTTCTTGCATGATTGTTGGCTTCAGTGAAGGTGATTGGGGTGATGTCTACTATGGGAACTTTTGAAGTACATCTTGAGTTTACTTCTCCAACTATGGTTCTTTTTGCACTTGCGGACTGCTCCACTTGTTCGTCGCATATGATAGCGAATACCACCCCCATAATGTGCTCAAAGTGAGTTGGAATTGGCTCGTTCTCACTGCTTTCAGTTGTTGCCTTTCTTAGGCACTATCTTGAATTAGTGAGTACATACTCTTTCAATTTTCTTGCCTCGACAAGGCTTTGCAGATGATGACGCTCTTTTGTATCGTGGTTGTGATCCTTGTAAAAACACAATATCTTGAGGTATCCTTGGTGTGCAACATCACTATCATTAGCATTTGGCACCAAAAAAACTCTTTGTTTTGAAGAGCCTCAATGAGCTTGGCCATGGACACTCTCAGGGAAGTGTAGGTGCGATAAGTTGACAAACGATGAGCAACTTCATTGTGGAAGGGGTGTAGCGCAAATTGGCTCCTCCACCCTTGGTGTCAGTTGCCTTGCAATCCTTTGTGGCCTTGTTTGTAGGGGTGCCTTTTGGTGCTCAAGGCAACGTCAGTCTCGGGATAAATTCGGTCTCTTGTCCCTTGGATGGATTCATTCCCTTCACCTCCTAGTTATTTCTCACTCATAATGGCGAGTTTGTGAGGGTGAGTAGCTATGGAAGACTCAGCCGCTCTGTTGTACTCAGCATTCACATGACTATTGGCCAGCTCCAATAGTTTGTCGTGTGTTCTTAATGCTTCAAGCCAAGGGCATAATTGAATGGACACTATCTTAGTCCTTGGGTTAGTGCAGATTGGGAGATTGCATGCTTGAGATATTTTACATTCAACATCTTTGTTTGTAACCTCACGATCAAGTTTCTCAGCAAGGCTCTTGCCTCATCTTTGGTAGAACTTGCAAACTCTTCTGCGAGTTTTTGGGTGCTAACAAACTGGTTTACTAACATTCTCTTGAATTTAGAAAAAGTTTGTGATCATCTAAGTGTTGATCACTTGACGGTCGTGAAGAACAAGCGACACCTGATGGTGTTGTCAATATCAAGTCGTGAGGTTATGGACTCAAAGTTTGCTATGTGGTCAGTGGGGTCAATCTTTCATCTATAAACCTCGAGGTCTGGCACCCAAAATCTAGGAGGTAGCCTGACCTCGGTGATTGCCCTAGAGAAGACATTGGTGAGTTCCGACTCAGTTCTTATGACTCGTCTTGCACACTTGTTGTAATCTTCATCGTTCGTCATATTGCGAGCAATATATGACGAGCAAGATTAGGGATAGTTGTCGACGTTATTGCTTGGCTATCGGGTTTTCTACGATGACTTCCGAATAAGAAGAATCCTCGAGACTGCTTTCCTTATAGGCTTGCCCTTGGAATCATCCCAAGGCATCTTGGATTGTCTTCATGATTTGATCCTCCTTTCTAGTGTGGTCCTGGTGAGTTGTGTAATAGGCATGCTCTATGCTCAGGGATGGCTCCTATTGATTACTGGTTTAGCAGGGAGTGTTTTTTTGTCATTGGCATCAATCCATGCTCAGCGCACCTTAGAGGATGTTGAATTTGAATTTATTCATAGATGACACCCAACCTGAGTTGCAGGTGGATTGGGTAAGCAGACGAGTAGAAACCTAGGTGAGAATGGAGAGTAAAAAAATGGAATTGGAGAGTGAAAGTGAATCTTGAAAGTGCTAAGAAAATTAGAGATTTAGAAATTACAAAGTTTCCACCATCAAAAGAAGGGAAAAGTTTTCCTCAAATGTTCCTAATGACACCTTATTTATAGGGTCACAGGGGGCTATAGGAAAGGCTATACAAAAAAAACCAAAAAGGCATAACGCCACTCAGTCCTTGTATACAACGTTACACAATGCTCTAGACACGTTTCGCTCCCTGATCAAGTTAGGGACAGCTGGGGTTGAGGTTCTATTTTTGGGCGAGTGAGATGGTCACTTGGCGAATTCATAAGAGGGCGTGCTCCATGGCATTAAATGGAGTCTATGAGTTGGTGCAAATCATGGTGAACCTAATGTCATGATGGTGACAGGAAGTTACTAGGTATCTAGGATTAGCCTCGAGTCGTATGAGGGAACATAAGAGTGAGTTGAGGTAGCTGAGGGATTTAATTGTGGTAAGTGCTGATAGGTTAGTTAAGAACCCCAGGTAGGCACTTTCTTGTAGCTGAGCTTGGATGGAGGTGTGGTTGCTCTAAGAGGGTGCGAGTGATCGATGGTGGAGTTAGAACACCTGGCAGATGTCGAATTGCTGACTTGATGATGAACCTCCAAGTTGACACATGTTAAGTGAGTTTCCTGTAAAGCTAGGTGAGTGATTCCCGATGATCTGGTCGGGCGAGTCCTCCATTGGGCTCCAGGCAAGTGTTAGCAACTTTTAGACTGCTTAGACGAGTTCCTCCCGTGGGTAGCCTTGAACGGCGAGTTCCTCTATCATGACCTACTGGGTTCCTGCTAAATACCTGTGAATGCATATGCGAGTATAGAACTTTAATATACATTTAACGAACATCTTTTCTATGTTGCACCAAGTCAATTTCATTCTACTTATGTTCCTTCTCAAGATCAATTAAAATCATGGAGATTCTCTCTTTTCTCTATATATTTCTATTCTTAACAAAATTATCATTTTCATAATGGATATTCTTGGCATTAATTCATATTGATTCTCCGGAATAGATTTAATTTTTTCGTGCCTATGCTTCATTGTTATTTCCTTTCATTTTCACAAATTTGATTCTCTTAAAATGTAATCTTGAATATCTTTTCTTTTAAAATATTGGCATAAAAATATTCTTTTTTTCAATTCATTTGATATCCTTTTCATCTTCGAAATTTTATTGGAAAGAAAATTATGAACCAGTTTATTGCAATATTTCAAATAACTCTCCAATTTTGAAAAAGGTATCTCTTATATAAATTATCCTTTCACTAAACCTACTCACCTCAACAATTTTATTTTCACCTCTTTATCTACTATTATCTTAACCATGTTTATATTATTTTATTTTTCAACTTTTACCATTATCTTAACCTTGTTTTTATTGTTAGCCTTTCCAAAATACAATAATTTATAATATTTGTGAATGACTTTTAAATCTTGTCTTTCCATTTAATTCCCTACAAACAAACAGTAATTATGATTCTTTTAATCTTAATTTCCACAAATGTTTTGTCTTCTGTTCAATGGTCTTAAAATTATATGCATGAAATCTAATTTTACTTAATCCTAGGCAATTCTTGCTCACCTTACACCGCAATTGAGATCCGTTCTAAGTCATGTGCCAGCCAACCCTTGTTTTTTTTTTCTCTACCACAAAAAGTTGACGGATGGCGGATGTACTTGGAGTTTTGAAGGGAAAAGCTTTTAATAGTAAAAATAGTTGGTGGTGGAATCCAAATGTGCAAGAAAAGATAAAAAATAAAAAATTTTGTTACAAAAGTTGGTTTAGATGTAAAAATTCTGATAATTGGAAAAATTATAAAGAGGCACGTAAGGAATCTAAGAAATTTATTTGCGATGCAAAGAGCATAATTTTTAATGATTTATAGAATAGATTATATACTAAAAAGGGAGAAAGATTTATGTATAAGTTAGCCAAACAAAGAGATAGGAGTAGTAAGGATTTAGTTCAAGTGAAGTGTATTAAGGATGAAGATCAAAAGGTATTTTTCTTAGAAGATGATATTCAACAAAGGTGGATGAGGTATTTTGCTAAACTTTTTAATGAAGAATGTAAAAATACGAATGACTTTAGTGACTTTATCACTCTAAATGAAAATAAAGATTTTTATTTTTATCGGTGTATAAGTAAAACCGAAGTTAGAGAGGCTTTAAAGAAAATGAAGTGTGGAAAAGCTGTTAGACCCGATGATATTCCAATAGAGATGTAGAAATGCTTAGGAGATGAAGGAATTTCTTGGCTTGTTAACCTTTTTAATACTATTTTGAAGACTAAAAAGATGTCAGGTCAGTGGAGAATGAGTGTGTTAATTCATATTTTTAAGAATAAAGGTGAGTGTGCGAATTATAGAGGAGTTAAGTTAATGTGTCATCCTTTAAAATATGGGAGCGAGTTATGGAACATAGGTTGCGGCGTGATACTAATGTTTCTCAAAATTAATTTGGATTCATGTCGGGTAGGTCTACTATGAAAGCCATACATTTATTGGGAGGTTTGATGAAGAAATATAGAGAGAATAAGGATGATCTACATATGATATTTATTGATTTAGAGAAAGCATGTGATAAAGTTTCAAGAGAAGCGCTATGGAGAGTTCTTGAAAAGAAAGAGTTAATAATGCTTATATTCAAATCATTAAAGATATGTATGTATGAGCTTTTACTTGTGTTCAAACACAAGGTGGTTTGACCAAGTATTTTCCTATTTCGGTTGGACATCAAGGATCAGCCTTAAGTCCATATCTTTTTGCTTTAGTCATGGATGTTCTCACTAGACATTTGCAAGAGGATGTACCTTGGTGTATGCTTTTTGCTTATGATATTCTTCTTGTTGATAAGACAAGAGGAGTTAAAGGTAAACTTGAATTATAGAGGTTAACGCGAGATTTTAAAGGTTTGTGTAGATCTAAAATTGAATATATGGAGTGTAATTTTAGTAGCAATAAACCTAGCGAGGGGATTGTGACTTCGGGCGATCAAGTCATTAATAAGAGTACACATTTTAGATATCTTGGATCTATTGTTCAGAGTGATGGTGAAATTGATGGAGATATTATCAGCAGAATTCAATTTGGATGGTTGAAGTGAGGAATGCATCAGGCTTATTGTGCGATAGAAAAGTCCCCCTCAAACTTAAGAAAAAATTTTATAAGATGGTGGTGAGACCTGCAAAGCTTTATGGTGCCAAATGTTGTCCATTAAAAGAGAAGCATAATACTAAGTCAAGTGTTGCAGAGAAGAGGATGCTTAGGTGGATGAGTGGCTTGACCCTTAGAGATAGGATACGAAATGAACATATATGTGAAAAGGTTGGAGTAGCTCCACTGGAAGATAATATTAGAGAGAGTCGCCTTAGATGGTTTGGTCACATTAAACGGAGGCCTTCCATTGACCCGGTTAGGAAAGTTGAGGTGTTAGATTTGACTTATGTTAAGAAAGGTAGAGGTAGACCTAAAACGACTTGGTTATAAAATATTAGATATGATCTTTCTTTATTAGATTTAAATGAGAATTTGACTTTTAATCGGACACAATGGCGAAAAAGGATTCATGTAGCCGACCCCACGTAGTGGGACAAAGGCTTGATGTTGTTGTCTCTACCACAAAAAAGTTAAATTGTGGTGAAACGCTTACATGTGATGTCCTGGCAAACTCTTATTTACTTCTCACTATAGTTAGTTTTGGTCATGACATGCTGCTTCTGAGGAAATTTGTAGCACTAACAACATTTAAATTTTGATTCCTCACTTTGTTTTTATTCCTCTTTTTAGGATATGATAATTGCCAGTTCCAATGTGTCAGTGGCAAATGTAAGTACATTGGCAGCTTCGCGTGCTCTTTGATTTTATATACTATTTCTGAAATCAAGCATCTTCCTGCAAACTAAATTATAATTTTTTTATAATCTGTTTTCTTGAAAACGTGATGGCGTGCAGAGCATGAAAGAAAAACGGTTTCTCTATGACATCGTCGCTAATGGACGCAATGGAATTGATGTTGACAAGTATATGATGGTTATAAGTTAATTTCCTTAGATGTCCTTCCATTCAATTCAACTGGATTTTATGCTGTGAGGACTTTAATTGATATGCAGGTTTGATTATATTGCTCGTGATTGTCGGGCATGTGGACTTGGGTGCAATTTTCAATTCAGGAGGTAGATTTTGACTATTAATGAATTCATGATAATCCCAAAAGTTTAGGCCTTTGTGAATTGGGTGTATTAGTAGTGTATGCTTTGTCAGGTGACATTCATAAAATTTTCTAACAGAATTTGGATGAGACAACCTATCAAACCATGATTGTTACGTGAAATTTTTTAAGTTCTTGATTTGGTATATATAAGTAATTTTTTTCTTATGATATACTTGAAACTGCAAACATAATAGACATCATGAGAAGAATATAAGCATCATTCGAGGGTTTCTTCCAATATATGTAGTTTGAGTTTTATTTTATTTTTTTCCTTCGTAATTGTCTTTCCACATAAATTGTCTCAAATCATAATGGCATTTTGCCACATTAAGCAAGCTCTTTATTTATTCTTATAGACCCACAGCATCCTTTGTATGATGTCTGAATTCGTCAAATTTGTAAAGTATTTAACTTTGATATAATGGTTATCAACTATACCAAATTAGGTAAGCTGGTTTGCTGAGAATTTCAACTTTACTAAGCAATTCAAAAAGCAAAAGTTCTTGCTTTTAACTGAAGTACAATTTGTCAATAAAAGGTTTATTGAAAAATAAAGAATTCTCATTGAATCAGTATTATCATTTGTTCCAAATATTTAAAGTTTTCTTTGTAAATTGTCATCCATTCATTTATGCTAAGTTACTATAAGAGATGCTAAATTTATTTTGTAGTCTTTTTGCACAGCACCTATTATCTTTGTTCCACCTATTTTCCTTCCAAATCCTAGCACAATAACTATATCTAACTTCTTATTTTACATCTTCCAATCTCCATTGTACATGTTGACGCTACTTAAACATTATTTTCTGACAATCTTTTCTTCAGTATGAGCTATTCACACAATACCTATTTAATAATTATTTATGATTCTATCTTCTTAGTTTTACCTACAACTATTTTAAAATTATTAATTCTACCACACAATTATACTTCCAACGATTTCCCTTTTGCTTAGCTCTTTTTTTTCTAGCTTGTCTGATTATTAATTTGAGATACGTACCTTTATGTTTCTATGACATTCTCTCATTCCATAGTACTCCTAAGTTCATCATTCTAACTGTTAAGTTGAGGAGTCTAATTTTTGCCCTATAAAAAAACCTTTATGCTTACTTGTGCTTCAACCATAATGTCAAGGTCACTGTGGGGGTTGGAGACTCTCTCAGGACTTTGGAGGTGCAGCTCTCAAAAGATATCCAATATTATGAGTTATTTTATGAAAGGTGTGTTGAGGATTCTATTGCACTTTTTGGTTTCCCTAGTATTCCTTTTATAAGGGGCACCACATTTAGTTAAGATTTGGGGGAATACGGCTTTAAAAAACTCCACACTTGAAACTTATAGTAAAATCTGCAGTAGTGACACTTGGATGTAGCCATCATTTGAATGAAACCTATAGAAATTTCTTTGGTGCGTTTTGGTGGTGTGTTTGGTTGGAGCCGTGCAATTTATAACTCAAATTTTGTTGAGACCTAAAAAGTATTGTAGGGCTTCTATTTGGAGACTGCAAATGCATGACGCTTAACATGAATCATGATTGCTAGAGTACTTTTTTTATTTATAAAATAACTATTTTTTTGCAACTAAGGTAATTATATTCTTTGTTTATTGTAGGTTATTGCAAAGCATGCGCATTATGGATGATGAAATATGCTATCCTACTAAAGAATGTTAGTACTTTCACTGATACAAAACAGCTTAATTTCAGCATACCTGCATGATCTGATATACTTGTGAAACAGATCTCACAGTCCACAAATTGTTTTCAACTCGTGCTGACCTTCATCGTACAGTATATACCCACGCTAAAGTTATGGTATTATGAGCACTTTTTTCTTTATATATATATTGTTATTTTTATAGTATTTCTTTTGATGATTGTTGAAGATCTGTTTGATATAGGCCCATTTTCAGACCGTCTATCAAAAAATGTTTACATTAAAGCCTAGTTTTTGTTGTTGTTTGATACTTTCTTCTTTAGTTTTGTATGCTCGTGTCATCCCTTTCTCCTAACAAGAATTATTCAATTTACACTTCTGATATTGCATTGACATTGATATTGTTATTCTTTTATATTAAAACATTCCTTCCTTTTTGTAGTTAAAAGACATAGAATTCATTTAAATTAACAACTAATTGCATCGCTACATACAACTCTTTTTGTATTGTAATGGGAACTAGCCTTATACATTAGGTATGCCTAGTTATTGTTTTGTAAACATTTAACAACTTAATTTTTTTTTAATTGATAATCTATGATACATAGACAAGAACACAACGATACAGCACGAACACTGAAAATGTCAATTATTGAAAATAATTGACGCGGACACAGCATTATAGTTTTAACATCTTAAAATAGTGCATAAAAATTAAATAATCATAACATTTGCCTACTAGATGCTGTAGTGAGGACGGTGAGAAGACGGTTGACGGAGATACCGTGCTTTGGGTGATAATGGTGTCACTTGCCTGAGAATAGGGACAGGAAAATAGGGTTATTATGCCTTGGGGGTTTCGATTCTTAGGAAATCAAAGTGGGATGATTCTTGTAGTCGGAAGAACAAGATGAGGCGAGATGCAAGGGCTCGGATGAATCGAGCTACGAAGAAGTCAACTCGTACGCAAGTTGCATGGGAGCAAAGATTGTTTTATTTGAACGTGCAACATGGGTGAGGCTAGTTACGACCTTTTGATTGAAGTCAATGCAAACCGGAGTTTGAAAGCAGTTGCTGAAGGGCTTTGGAATTAGGCCTTAAAATGGAGTTATTAATAACTCCATTTAATAAAGCAGAACTTCCAAACAGCTAATCTTGAATTAACTTTATTGTTTTAAACTAGAGGAAGCACTAATAACATGGTCTGAAACGAGCCTTGAAAAGTTACAAAAGGATAAGATAAATCAATGTTGACAGCAGAGTGAAAGTTATAATATCGTGGTACATGTTTTACTTTGTTTCAATTATTGATAAACAGTGCATACAGAAGTAACCACTATAATTGTGGAACTAGCTAAATTTGTACTACTACCTCCAATATGCACCTTGATGAAAGAAAAGTTAATGAGACAAGTCTAAGATCTCACAACAAATTAAAGCTGTAACAAATATGTATGTTAAAGATAAAAGAAACAAATCCAAACATTTCCAATTGGTAGAAGACTCTTAAGGTTTGAATTTCAGAAAAAAAAAAATGGTCTTACATATTCACTTAGCCCTGATACTTCTGAAGTGCAACCTTCCATGGAAAAGTAAAAGCACTATTGTGGTTCAATATATTCCTTATAATAGCAAATCCACTACCAACAATCACCAAATGAACCCTTAATTTCTCAATAACTTATAATAATTGAGAAAATAACGAATTCTAAAAGGATGGGTGCTTCAGTTTGATTAGAATTTTTTGCAGAATCCAACATTAAAATTATAAATCGAAGATGCGCTTTAGATTAAATGAAATCCTTGAAGGTTTACTCTAGGTTTATACAGGTTTAAAATTGGATCGATTGGAATGCTTAGATGGTATAAAAGAAATGAGAAAGATCATAGATCTTTTGCCATAATTTCACAAAATAAGTAATAAGTGAATGCTAGGTTAAGATGTGTAAGGAGGTTCTCCCGAATGGGGGAGCAATTTGAAATCTAAAATGGCATATTCACCTGTATGAAATCTGACCCTGAAGCGACATGCGACCTATAATTTATGACAAGGACGATGTTTGTCGGATGCATCATGGAGTGCCGTTGCGAGGAGAATGAGTATAGTGGAATGAGTTGAGGAAGGACTAAAGAGATGTAAGGAGCTAATAATATTAGGTTTGAAGTTAGGGTATTTTTGTTATTGTCAGGTCTCAAAACAATGGGAATCAAAGGAACATGAAGACCTTTGTTGGTTGCGAGTAGCAGACGTGAAACATAAAATTTTTTGTAACTTCGTTTTCATGCAATTGTAGGCTCCGAAAATTCGGCCCCGACCTCCGCCCGCACATGATATGCTTTTTCTTCGGCGAGGGAGTTTTAACGAAATTAGTTCCGGGGTAAATTTTAGAAGGCAAATGGGTTTGTAGATAAGACACTACCCAGAGATTTCTCCCTCATTTTGCGAGGACTTTATGATCTGAGTTCTGGTTTCCTATAGGCACAAGCCCCTATAGTTAATCACCCCACCTTGATCACTAGAGACCTTTCGATTAAGGCTAGTCGTCAATCAGATACTTAGAGATACGTGTTATATGGCATATAGTAGCAGCATTGAGCTTAGGGTGATTGAGAGGTTTGAAGATTTGGAAATTTGGTATTTAAAATTGGAAATTTCACCATCCTGCACTTAAAGCGGATGGTGGGGGAATGGATGATGGACACGATCAAGATCCCATGGTTCTGTCGTCCCGGACCATCGTGGTCCCTGGTCTACTTAGTCAGAGGAGGTAGTCGACCCAACCTGACAGAAGGATTCTTTTCGGCAGCCATGGGTTGCTTCGTCCAAGGGGACCTTGTAGACATGGGGTGAATGTTTGTCTAAGAGGACAAATTTTAATCCACCTTAGCTGACAGAGGGCTTTGTGCCCTATCGATCATATCCTATTGATTCATATCTCAAGGATTTGATGTCATTAAGGAGCGTATTGGCTCTGGCCATATCCAGTATTTTGTGGTGCCATTTGGCGGCAAAATCACTCGGTTCAGAGGGCCCCAAGTCATAACCGTTTATCCTACGGTGCCATTTGGCGACAAAACCGCCGGTTAGAGGACACGTACCACGTCCTTATTGGCAGGAGATTGTTTGAGAATGGATCATAGTGATATTTTCGACTAGGCATTTGGTTCTATGTGAGATGAAATAGTTTTCATTTTGTCCACCTGATAAACTGTTGCGGATGGTGGATGGATTTTGCTTTGAGTGATTGACGGATGATTTCGAATTTAAATATCTTGGAATTTTGGATTTGTTAGGTTTTGGACTTTGTGGAGTTTTTAATTTATGCATAGTTGGGTGGAGCTTGAAAGTATTTGTGAATCCCTCCGGTTGAGATAGACATTCAACACGGTCATCATTGGGGTATTTGGGGGCATTTTCATTTTCTGGATTGAACATTGTCGACTCTATCTACTGGTTGACAGAGGATCAGGTTTCATGGATGTCTTTATTAGTGAATTCTCTTAATTATAGGCCTTGAAAGCCTAATATGATTGTATTAAAACAAATACACCGATCGCCACAACTGTGTTTTTATTTGAAGGTTCGAATCCTGTCGACTCCTATTGATCCATATAGGAAGATCGGGTTCGAACATGAATTCACTTATTGACCAGCGCAGCATCCCTAGACGTCACGTGTGTACCAATAACACGCTCGTAGAGGCCCATGCGGGTGTTTGGGTGGCATTTTATATTTATACCCAGTCGACTCTCTTTCACTTGCTTAGGTGGATCGGGTTCAAATTTACTAACCCGCGCAGCATCACTAGACGTCACGTGTGTTCCAATAATATGCTCGCCGAGGCCCATGCGAGTTTCATGATTTCTTTTACCCCCTTTAGTATACCTACGTGTATACAAACTACTGTGCACGTGCGGGGGTACTTTGAAAGTATTTATAAACGCCTTATGTCCGCTTCCATAGAAGTTGTGGATCCGGCGGCGTGGCGTAGCAGCTTCTGAATAGAGTTGTTTGCTGCTTCGTGCAGGTAGATTGTCGTGCACTACTCATTGCTTTCTGCAGGTGGATCGTAGTGCACTAACTAATCTCCTGTCTTTGGTTGTAGGAGCTTGCACTTATCGTATTATTCATGCATTTTGTTGTGGTCTTTGGTCTTTTTAGTACATCCGCTACTGCTGCATGTAGGTAGGTAAATATCTTCATTTGCAGGCTAAAATTGACTACAAGACACTCTATTTACTGAAGTCTTTCTACATCTACCCACATATGATATATGGTGCTCACATCTGTATTCGTGGACTTGTATGTATTGCAGATCTTCTAGACCATCTGTCTCTATAGATGTTGCATTGCAAGCATTGCACACTCTTCATGCTTTGCAAAGATGTTTAGATCTCCAAACTTTACTCATGATCATATCACTGAACCGCTTATGGATAGATCTTTACATATATTGGAGCTCCTCTACTGCTTGAGGTATTTGCTTGCAATTATATTGTAGTCCTTGACGCAAATGTTGGTAAGTCATCTGGTTCATTAAGGCTTCTAATGTCACGACCCGGCCAGGATGCTCGATCTAATGAGGCGGGTACGGAAAATTCGGACAATAAAATCATAAAACATTTAACTACCTTCTTTATTTTATGTTGAATAGTCACTAAAACACAAAAATGTATATTTACCAATTGTCATTTGCACGTCGCCTTCTGTAGACAAATTTTTCTCTGTTAGCCATTTATTTCCTTTTTGAAACTTACCTGAAACATTTAAACTCGTGGGTTGAGTTTACTAAGTAAACTCAGTGGGTAATTATTTAAATAAACAATATTAATATTCTTTATTTACAATACTTTTATAATCGTCAATATATGTCTTATACTCTTATCAATTCTTAATTTTTACTTCATCCATTCAGTCAATTATATATATATTCAATTAATTTCATTTAAAACATTTTAAATCTTTCATAATTCCTTTTCTTCTTTAATTTGCTCAGGTGCACCGTCTCAAAGTACCCAAAGGTACAACCTTTTCCATTATTCATTTTCCATTTCCATTACCTTTTCCTTTTCCTTTTTACGTGCACAAGTACGGCATCCCCAGCCAGTACCATAAGGGGGTGAACTTCTGAAATTTTCATATATATCATTTTCCTTTCATTTACATTACCATGAATATTTCTATTCATTTTCTTATATCATTCCTTTTTAACATTTGTTTAATACATGTATTTTCTTTTCATTCATTTATGTTATTCAATTCTTTTGTTTCTTATTTGAATAATATTTACAAATCATTAGGCCTTTAATCTTTCAATATTTCATTTAAAAATAAAACTTTGGAAGCAAAAGAATAATACTAAAATTTAAATTTCATAATCATATTTACCCACATTGAACTTTTCAGGCCTTTGACGAAGAGTGTTACCTCAAATCTTTCTCCAAATCTCTAACATTAAGCAATAAAGTTTTCATGAATTTGCTTTATCAAATAAAATTCAAGAATAATTTCATGACAGAAATTTCTTACAATGGGGTTTTCCAAAAATCATTTTTCTTTTTCCAAAATTCTCTCTCTTTGCTTCAAATCTCTTCATTTACCTTCAAGAAGCATATTGTTCACTTTAAACGAAGAAAAGAAGAAAATTTATACAAAAATTCGTAAGAAAATCCAACAAACCTTTTTCCTTTTCTTTCCTCGTTCGTTTCTCTCGTTCTTCAAATCTCTCGAAAAATAACACTCTGATAATGATAAGAATGAAAAGGAATTGTTATTTCTTACCCTTAAAGATAATCATTTGCTAAAAATTGGAGAAGGAGAACATACCTCGCTCTCACGCACGAAACCGCCGCTCGCCCCTCTCTGTTTCGCGAACGATTGCTGTTCCGCGAACCTTCCTATTCGCGAAGAAACAGTTATTACATCTAATCTTCAATGTACAAGTTTCTTGGTCGATTGATATGAATACAACAGATTTCATGTTGGCTATACATAAATCGAGGGTCATGTATCATATCTATTCTTCTCATTTGAAAGTAGACTCTTGCATGCTCATTTACACATTAGCCTGTATTGATAACAAAGGATCCTCTTCTTCTACCTCTCCCTTGCTTTGCCTATGAACATATCACTACATCATCCTTGCTACAACTCATATTTTTTTGATTGCATTGTTATTGACATGCTCATTGCTCTTGCTCTTTTAGTTATAAACAAGTTGTAGGTGTACTGTAGTTTACACCATATGTTCATTACAAGTCTTCTACACATGTTTGTAGGCAAGTCTTGTGATGTCATTGGAAAGTCAAGCTTCTTGCGACTCGATTGAGCTCAAATTGGGTTCAGTTCTTTCTGTTCATCTGGATCCTTATAATCGTTGAAATTATCTCACACTATTCAGCTACATTATTGAAATAAGTATCATGAACTGGTTTATTGCTAATTGCATGTAGATTTTGCAATTCCTTGGAGACATTATGTTGTTATGTTGTATTATCATCATTTCTGAGTGAATGGTGCCTTGCAAGTCTATTGATCCACAAGTTTACACATTTCAATTTGCATCTCAATTGAAATGGTAGTCTTCCAATATTTCATTGGTAGTATTGTCGTCATCGTTCAAATGAGGTTTCATTATTGCTCTTTCATCTTATAATCTTCATGTCATGATTTATTTAAGTCAAATGAGTTTCAAGTCCATGTTCAAATATAAGTTCATTTCATAGTTCCAGTTCAATATCAAAGTTCTTTGCATTTGTTCTTTTGAATTCAAGTTATGCATTGTCCTTTATTGTTCAAATGTGTTCAATCAGGTCCAAGTATAGTATTGCGTTCACCCGAAATTTTCGGAAGCCTCCCGGAGTGTCCCCCGTTTAGGGGCAAACTACGGGAAAATTGGGCCTTTCCCACCACACTAAAAAAAGCATGTATGATAAATGTCCTCGGACGAGGACACCGCGGCCGTTTTTTTTTTTTTTTTCTTTTTTGATCCCCCACCATGCTAAGAAAAGCGTGTATGGATCTTTGATACCTGTTGCAAAGGAAAAGAAGTTGTTTTCCCGCAAACGGGTCTTATGAGTATCCCCGCTTTGTCGTATACATCGCACCGGGATCCTATCCCATCACGCTAAAAGAAGCGTTTATAAGCGGTTTTCTGGTGCGCTACGAACTCCAAAGAATGGACTTTAAGTGATCACCCGATTTGTTGAGAGCACCACGACGAACTTCTCCCACCATGCTAACAAAAGCGTGTATATGTGGTCGTTTTGTCACGTTGCGAACATAAAAAACGGGTTCTCAAAGTTTTAGGGTTTAGAAGGGTTATACATGCGCGGGGTTGTCGGTGTTTGCACGAGATCGAGGCATAGCATGAGGCATTTATATTAATTATAATTAAAATTAATTAATTACAATCAATTAAATAAATATTTTTAATTAATCATTAATTAAAAATTATTAAAATCAATTAAGATAATAAGTTATAATTAATTTAGAATTAATTATAACTTAATTAATATTAATTAAATCAAATAAAATATAATTAATTAACAATAATATATATATATATATATATATATATATTATTAAAATAATGATACTAATAATAATAAAAATAAAAATCCCTCCCCCTTAACTCCTCTCTGATCACAGAACTTTTATTTGGTCCGGTGAACGTACGCTCCTCTACGTTCGGCCACCAATATTTTAGCTACACGTAGCATGAAGAAAAGTCGCCGACCCGACCTGCTGTTTTTTGGGTTCTAGCGCGTGCTTTTTTTTAAATCCTTGACGAGCCGAACAACATCCCATCACCTTTTCGATATATTTCAAATACCTAGCAAATACCGAGTTGTACCTAGTTTTTTCTAGCAATACCGAGCAAATACCTAGCAATACCGAGCAAATCCCTAGCAATACCGAGCAAATCCTGAGCAAATACTAAGTTGTACCGAGTTGTACCTAGTTTTTTCTAGCAATACCTGTCACGACCCGGCCCGGTTAGCTCGCAAATGCGAGGCGGGAACAGAGGTCGGACGTAAAAGTTAAAAGAAACTTAACATAACATCAATTGAAACATCAACAATATAGAAAGAGCCACTACAATTTTTCCAACATTAACCTTTTCTTTTTCTTTCATTCATTAATCAAAATAATTATGTACAAAGAGAGTCATCCAAAATGGGAATCTAAACAATAGTACATCTCTCCAAAATCTTGTCTACAACTATTACCATCTATCAACAAAACAACAAAATAACAAAAGAACCTGCCACCCGTCGTCTCCCTACGACGGTAGGTGCGCGGTGGTGATCAGTCATCTAACCCCCTCTTTTGGATCCTCCTGAAAAGTATTCCCACAACGAGGGTGAGTCTTAAACTCAATAGGCAAATGCTTTACCAAATAAAATTTAGAGAAAACAATATGAATGAGATGAACATAAATGAAAATACTATAGGTAAAAAGAACATTGAACCAATCATAATTTAAATAGTATGCCTCAATGTGACCCATTAAACATTTTCCTTAAATGAGCTTATGATCCATCACTTATCATAACGCATGAAATGCTTTTCTTGAACCATGAAGTTTTGCATAGGCATAATGTAACATATATTTATAATCACCCGTCTCAGAGGTATCCTTTTTTTGTACTGATCAGGTACAACATAATTGGCCATTCCTTTTCCATTTGGTTCATAAGAACCACCTTTACCAATGCTCATAGGAGCGTCCCTTTACCAATGCTCGAAAGAGCATCCCTTTACCAAAGATACCTCCGCATCAACAAGCACATACATTCATTCTTTAATTACTCATAAGGAGATTCTTATCATGCATATGGTCAACTATCTCCTAATGTGCTATATGGTTTCATGATAGCAAGAGGAAAGAAAAGAGTCAAATGCAACCATGATTCATCACTTTAGAAAGAATGAATGCATTAAATACTATTACATAAAAGATGAATTTGCAATGTGAGTTAGCGCATAAGTAAAGGCTTATGTATGGTAACAAGCATAAGCTCAAATATCTCTAAACCATTTCCAAAGGAGTTCTTAACAATTAAGCAATCATAGAAACATAAACATGATACTTAAAGCATAAAAAAATATATAAGCAATGTGATTGGAAGAACGCTAGAGCTTGCATAATAATGTAAAACATGCTTTGGAGGAAAATAAATACATTTTCTTCTAATTTTTAAAGGCATTACATTTACCTACCTCAAAGGAACGTGATCCGCCAAGAATATTACAAACTTCTCTTCCCCAATTGTCCAACACCTAAAAGAAACATACACATCAATCCCTACACGCATTACACATTCCAAATAGACCCTAGGCAAAGCATGTAGTTAATTAACACATCAAGCATTGGTTTTTCTATAAAGCCCCTCACATTCTCTCTCAATTAAAGTTTAGTCAACATTCCTAAGATCTTTAAGCATGCAACACCCTTCCTACTCTCACATTGTAAATAAAATATATCTAATTTTCGGAATTTAATAAATCCAAAATTAGAAAATCTTGTATTTCAAACAAAATCCATAAGGTAGCCTCTAAAATCCTCCCAAACCCTAATAAAAACCATAAGGATCAAAAATTCCTTCATTAGAGAGCAACCCTAAACTCCTAAACTCAAAATTTTTGCTTAAACCCTATAATATCTTCACATAAAAACTTCCCCATACCCTTAAAAAGATCTTTTGTGAAGGCATTTTCCTAGAAGATAAATTTTAAGCAAAACTCTAATTTTCAAAATCCATACTTTCACAAAAATACTCCACATTAGGGTTTAAAAACATCACACTATCCTTCCATAAACTTTTCTCAAAGGAACCCTAAAGAAAAACTCAAGTTTCCCTAAAACCCTAATTTCATTCTTTAGAGAAAACTCATGAAAATGGAAGGGAAGCACTTGCAAAACACTTACCTTAGCCTTCTCTTAATCTTCCCCACAATATTCCCCAAGATTTGTCGCCGGAAACAGCCGCCCGAAGCTCCCGTCGCCGCTCTACCCGCGCGCTTCCTCCTCTCGGTTTCTTCCGCTCGGTTTGGGCAAAAGACCGAATGGGGGAGAATGTGAGGGCTTCGGTTTGCCTAATAGGGAGAAATGAGACATGCCAAAAGACTCTCATGCCCTCACTTAAGTAGATTTTGCTTAAGAAACACCTAGGGGTAGAATTGGCATTTCTAATCTTCCAAAATTTAGAATTTTTAAAATACTCATAATTAAATATAGGTTCTATATATGAAAACGATCAGAATTTTGCGCTCTATTTTCTAAAATTATTCCCGTCGAAAACCGACAACCTTGAACTTTTCACTTAAACCTCGTTGCGATGCTTCGAAAAGCGTGCGAGGTCTTAGACGGCATTTTTTGGTTTTACAATTCTCCCTCCCTTATAAAAAAATTTCGTCCTCGAAATTTAAGACAAGCTTAAGAAACCATACCTTAGTTAAATAGGTGAGGATAGCTCTCCCTCATCTCTGATTCCTTCTCCCATGTAGCATCTTTCTCCGTTCCATGCTTCCACATAACTTTGACATAAGGAATCTCTCTATTACGAAGCTGCTTAACATCATAATCTATGATCTTCTCAGGTTCTTCTACAAAAGTCAGATCTGGTTGGATATCTATTGCTTCAGTACTGATCTTCTGAGCTTCATCTGCAATGTATTTCCTCAAGGAAGAGATATGGAATACATTATGTACTCCACTCAAATGGGATGGCAAAATCAATCTGTAAGCCACACTGCCAACTCTCTCTGAAATTTCAAATGGGCCAACATACCTTGGACTCAATTTCCTAATCTTGCCAAATCTCTTCACACCTTTCATGGGACTCACCTTGAGAAATACAAACTCTCCAACCTCAAACTCAACAAATCTATGTTTGGCATCGTAGTACTTCTTCTGTCTATCTTGAACAGCCTTCAATCTATCACGAATCAGCCTTATCTTCTCAGTAGCATCATCTACTAAGTCAGCTCCAACTATCTTTCTTTCTCCTGTCTCCGCCCAACATAAAGGAGTTCTACACCTCCTTCCATACAAAGCTTCATATGGTGCCATACCTATACTTGCTTGGAAGCTATTGTTATAGGCAAATTCAATCAATGGAATGTGTGTCTCCCATTTGCCACCAAAGTCAAGAACACATAATCTGAGTAGATCTTCTAAGGTCTGAATAGTTCTCTCCGACTGACCATCTGTTTGAGGATGAAAGGCTGTACTGAAAGTGAACATAAAGGAGTTCTACACCTCCTTCCATACAAAGCTTCATATGGTGCCATACCTATACTTGCTTGGAAGCTATTGTTATAGGCAAATTCAATCAATGGAATGTGTGTCTCCCATTTGCCACCAAAGTCAAGAACACATAATCTGAGTAGATCTTCTAAGGTCTGAATAGTTCTCTCCGACTGACCATCTGTTTGAGGATGAAAGGCTGTACTGAAAGTGAGTCTAGTGCCCATTGCCTCTTGAACTTTCCTCCACAATCTAGAAGTGAATCTCCCATCTCTATCTGAAACTATTGATCTAGGTACACCATGAAGTCTAACGATCTCATTAACATAAATACTTGCCAATTTCTCCACAGCATCAGATTGCTTGACAGGCAAGAAGTGTGCTGACTTGGTCAATCTATCAATGATCACCCATAGAGCATCATGACCAGTTCTGGACCTAGGTAATCCAACCACAAAATCCATAGCTATGTCTTCCCATTTCCACTCTGGTATAGGTAAAGGCTGCAACAAACCTCCTGGCTTTTGGTGTTCCACTTTCACCATCTGACAAACTGCACATTTAGCCACAAACTCCGCTACACTCCTCTTCATCCCTGGCCACCAAAAGTATTCCTTCAAATCTTGATACATCTTGTTACTACCTGGGTGAATGGTGTAACCTGAATAGTGGGCTTCATGAAGAATGTCCTTCCTCAAATCTCCAACATCTGGGATGCAAATTTTGCCTCTATACCGGAGTAACTCATCCTCATCAAGCTCAAACTCCTCCACGTGACCAATCTTCACCAAACTTAGGACTTTCTCAAATTCTGCATCTTGAGGCAATGATTCCCTTATCCTATCCTTCAAGGTGGACTGAACAGTCATCTGATTCAAGGCCATAAACTCTGCATCATTGGGCTGAAACTACAGAAATCTCCAACTTCTCTAGATCTCTTACCAACTCTTGCTGTTGTGTAATCATCCAACTGGCACTACTAGAAGTCTTCCTGCTTAAGGCATCTGCTACCACATTTGCCTTGCCTGGATGATACTGGATATCCAAATCATAATCCTTGATAAGCTCCAACCATCTCCTCTGCCTCAAATTCAACTCTTTCTGTGTGAAGATGTATTTTAAACTTTGATGATCAGTAAATACTTCACACTTCACCCCATACAAATAATGTCTCCATATCTTCAGGGCAAAAACCACTGCCGCTAACTCCAAATCATGTGTTGGATAGTTTCTTTCATGGTTCTTCAGTTGCCTTGAAGCATAGGCAATGACCCTTCCGTTTTGCATCAAAACACAACCCAGCCCTTTGTGAGAGGCATCACTATAAATCTGAAATCCATCCGTCCCCGAAGGAATAGTAAGCACTGGAGCAGTCACCAAACATTGCTTCAATCTTTGAAAAGCCTCTTCACATTGATCTGTCCATACAAACTTCACTTCCTTTTGAGTCAATCTAGATAAGGGCATAGCTATACGAGAAAACCCCTCAACAAATCTTCTATAATAACCAGCTAAACCCAAAAAGCTCCTGATCTCCGTCACAGTAGTGGGTCGTGGCCAATCTGCTATAGCTTGTACCTTGTGTTGATCCACAGAGATCTCTCCATTGCCAATCACATGACCCAAAAAGTTCACACTTTTCAGCCAAAACTCACATTTGGAGAACTTAGCATACAAATCATTATCCTTTAAAGTATACAACACTGACCTTAAATGATTCGCATGCATCCTTTCATCTGCGGAGTAAACAAGTATGTCATCTATGAATACAATCACGAATAGATCTAAAGATTCCTTAAAGATTCTATTCATGAGATCCATAAACACTGCAGGGGCATTTGTTAAGCCAAAAGGCATCACTGTAAACTCAAAATGCCCGTATCTAGTGTTGAAAGCTGTCTTTGCTATGTCCTCTTCTCTGACCTTGAGCTGATAGTATCCTGATCTCAAGTCTATCTTGGAAAACACAGAGGCACCCTCCAACTGATCAAACAAGTCGTCAATTCTCGGAAGAGGGTATTTATTCTTTATAGTCAACTTGTTCAATTCTCTGTAGTCTATGCAAAGCCTTAAACTTCCATCCTTCTTCTTCACAAAGAGCACAGGAGCACCCCAAGGAGAAGTGCTTGGCCTAATGAATCCTTTATTAAGCAACTCTTCCAATTGTTCTTTCAGTTCCTTCAGCTCTTTTATGGCCATCCTATAAGGGGCTTTAGCAACAGGATTTGCTCCACTAACCAGCTCAATGGTGAAATCAATCTCCCTGCTTGGAGGCAAGCCAGGTAAATCATCAGCAAACACTTCTGGATACTCTTGCACCACAGGTATCTCCTCTAATCTCCTCTCTTCTTTCTTCTCTTCCTTAACATAGGCTAGAAAACCTTCATTACCCTTCCTCAATAATTTGTAAGCCACCAACGAAGAGACTATCATGGAAGTTAGGCCTCTTTCCCCTACAAATTTGAATTCTTTCTCCCCTGGCATACAGAATTTAAGTTCCTTCTTATTACAGTCTATGGTCACAAAGTGACTAGACAACTAATCCATCCCTAGGATCATATCAAACTCCGTTAAGGGCAATAACATAAGATCTGCGCCCAAATTTCTATCACCTACAATCATCTCCACATGACACCCCTTGTTGGTTTCCAACTGACTCCCTTTAGGCATCAAAACTGATAATGGTTTGGGCATACTTGAAGAAGACAAACCAACAGATTTAACAAATCCCTCAGAAATAAAAGAACATGATGCTCCCGTATCAAACAACACCTTAACAGGCTTGTTACAAACAAAGATTGTTCCTAAATATCATGCATATAACATAACATAAAGCTCGTTTTACTCAAAAAGCATAAAGGAATTCATTAACATTAAATAAAGTCCATACCTGTGATAACATCAGGAGAGTCTTTTGCTTCATGTTGTGACATTCCATAAACTCTTGGTTGAACTGGTGGACGAGCTTGGCCTTGTGATGGGGTAGATCCAGTAGACTCTACAGTTCTTGGCCTGCCAACTGTCCTCTGAGGAAGAGTGTTTCCTGTTCTGGCCTTAGTAGTAGGTCTTTGTCCTAAGAGAGGACAAGACTTTGCCATATGCCCTGGTTGATGATACCAGAAGCATGTATTAGTGCCAGAAAGGCACTCTCCCTTATGGGTTCTCCCACACTTAATGCATAGAGTTGTAGAAGTGCTACTCTCTGAAAAGTTGGATTTAAACCTCTTCCAATTGGGCCTTCCAGAATGAAAAGACTGGGTAGGTCTTGATCTATCTTCATTCTTCCTCTTCTGGAAGTCTCTCTTCCTCTGAACACTCTGATAATCAAGCTCAACCTTCCGTGCTTTATCAACTAATTTAGAGTAATCTTCAATCTCCAAAGCAACCAATGGCTGTCTAATGCTATCCCTCAAGCCACAAAGAAAACGGTGGCATTTCTCTTCTGCATTAGGAATCAGATGAGAGGCATACCTAGATAGCATTGTGAATTCAGCCTTATACTCTGCAACAGTCTTATCTCCGTGTACCAATCTATTAAATTTATCTTGCATTGCTCTCCTAGCAGTCATTGGCACATACCAATCTCTAAACACTTTGACAAATTCCACCCATGAGATTTGACTGCTAGATCTCCCAGTAAAAGTTTCTTCCAATTGTCTTCTCCACCATCTGTTTGCCTCCCCACTGAAGGCATAAGTAGCTAAGGCTACCCTCCTATCCTGAGGGCATAGCATCCCCTCCAAAATCTTTTCAACTTCCATTAACCAGTCCTCTGCTTCTATAGCTCCACCTCCCACAAATGATGGTGGCTTCATGTCCTGGAATAACTTTAAATACTTGTCAATTGGAGCACTTCCACTACTTCCAGCTTGAGTCTGTGTATTCTTTATCATCCCCGTCATAGCCGCCATCATTTGGGTAAAAGAGTCCAAAGTAGCATTAATGCTACTGCCTTGAGGCTCTACTACAGATGGTAATTCCCTCCTGACCTCCCCTGTGTTGCCATCAGTGGCATCTAGTTCTGGTTCCTCAGCCCTGAGACATAAAGCAACATAGCAATCTAAGTAAATAAATACACAAGCACCTTACACCTATTCTAACCTATAAGATCTTCCTATCGGCTCTTTTATGAAAATCAATATCCTCATATCCTTTGCTCTGATACCACTACTGTCACGACCCGGCCCGGTTAGCTCGCAAATGCGAGGCGGGAACAGAGGTCGGACGTAAAAGTTAAAAGAAACTTAACATAACATCAATTGAAACATCAACAATATAGAAAGAGCCACTACAATTTTTCCAACATTAACCTTTTCTTTTTCTTTCATTCATTAATCAAAATAATTATGTACAAAGAGAGTCATCCAAAATGGGAATCTAAACAATAGTACATCTCTCCAAAATCTTGTCTACAACTATTACCATCTATCAACAAAACAACAAAATAACAAAAGAACCTGCCACCCGTCGTCTCCCTACGACGGTAGGTGCGCGGTGGCTGATCAGTCATCTAACCCCCTCTTTTGGATCCTCCTGAAAAATATTCCCACAACGAGGGTGAGTCTTAAACTCAATAGGCAAATGCTTTACCAAATAAAATTTAGAGAAAACAATATGAATGAGATGAACATAAATGAAAATACTATAGGTAAAAAGAACATTGAACCAATCATAATTTAAATAGTATGCCTCAATGTGACCCATTAAACATTTTCCTTAAATGAGCTTATGATCCATCACTTATCATAACGCATGAAATGCTTTTCTTGAACCATGAAGTTTTGCATAGGCATAATGTAACATATATCTATAATCACCCGTCTCAGAGGTATCCTTTTTTTGTACTGATCAGGTACAACATAATTGGCCTTTCCTTTTCCATTTGGTTCATAAGAACCACCTTTACCAATGCTCATAGGAGCATCCCTTTACCAATGCTCGGAAGAGCATCCCTTTACCAAAGATGCCTCCGCATCAACAAGCACATACATTCATTCTTTAATTACTCATAAGGAGATTCTTATTCATGCATATGGTCAACTATCTCCTAATGTGCTATATGGTTTCATGATAGCAAGAGGAAAGAAAAGAGTCAAATACAACCATGATTCATCACTTTAGAAAGAACGAATGCATTAAATACTATTACATAAAAGATGAACTTGCAATGTGAGTTAGCGCATAAGTAAAGGCTTATGTATGGTAACAAGCATAAGCTCAAATGTCTCTAAACCATTTCCAAAGGAGTTCTTAACAATTAAGCAATCATAGAAACATAAAACATGATACTTAAAGCATAAAAGAATATATAAGCAATGTGATTGGAAGAACGCTAGAGCTTGCATAATAATGTAAAACATGCTTTGGAGGAAAATAAATACATTTTCTTCTAATTTTTAAAGGCATTACATTTACCTACCTCAAAGGAACGTGATCTGCCAAGAATCTTACAAACTTCTCTTCCCCAATTGTCCAACACCTAAAAGAAACATACACATCAATCCCTACACGCATTACACATTCCAAATAGACCCTAGGCAAAGCATGTAGTTAATTAACACATCAAGCATTGGTTTTTCTATAAAGCCCCTCACATTCTCTCTCAATTAAAGTTTAGTCAACATTCCTAAGATCTTTAAGCATGCAACACCCTTCCTACTCTCACATTGTAAATAAAATATATCTAATTTTCGGAATTTAATAAATCCAAAATTAGAAAATCTTGTATTTCAAACAAAATCCATAAGGTAGCCTCTAAAATCCTCCCAAACCCTAATAAAAATCATAAGGATCAAAAATTCCTTCATTAGAGAGCAACCCTAAACTCCTAAACTCAAAATTTTTGCTTAAACCCTATAATATCTTCACATAAAAACTTCCCCATACCCTTAAAAAGATCTTTTGTGAAGGCATTTTCCTAGAAGATAAATTTTAAGCAAAACCCTAATTTTCAAAATCCATACTTTCACAAAAATACTCCACATTAGGGTTTAAAAACATCACACTATCCTTCCATAAACTTTTCTCAAAGGAACCCTAAAGAAAAACTCAAGTTTCGCTAAAACCCTAATTTCATTCTTTAGAGAAAACTCATGAAAATGGAAGGGAAGCACTTGCAAAACATTTACCTTAGCCTTCTCTTAATCTTCCCTACAATATTCCCCAAGATTTGTCGCCGGAAACCGCCGCCCGAAGCTCCCGTCGCCGCTCTACCCGCGCGCTTCCTCCTCTCGGTTTCTTCCGCTTGGTTTGGGCAAAAGACCGAATGGGGGAGAATGTGAGGGCTTCGGTTTGCCTAATAGGGAGAAATGAGACATGCCAAAAGACTCTCATGCCCTCACTTAAGTAGATTTTGCTTAAGAAACACCTAGGGGTAGAATTGGCATTTCTAATCTTCCAAAATTTAGAATTCTTAAAATACTCATAATTAAATATAGGTTCTATATATGAAAACGATCAGAATTTTGCGCTCTATTTTCTAAAATTATTCCCGTCGAAAACCGACAACCTCGAATTTTTCACTTAAACCTCGTTGCGACGCTTCGAAAAGCGTGCGAGGTTTTAGACGGCATTTTTGGGTTTTACAATACCGAGCAAATACCTAGCAATACCGAGCAAATCCTTAGCAATACTGATCAAATCCTTAGCAATACCGAGCAAATCCTTAACAAATACTGAGTTATACCGAGTTGTACCTAGTTTTTTCTAGCAATACCGAGCAAATACCGAGCAATACCGAGGAAATCCCTAGCAATACCGAGCAAATCCTGAGCAAATACCGAGTTGTACCGAGTTGTAGAAAAACTCGGTACAACTCGGTATTTGTATAGTTTTGGTCTTCACAGAGCGGTATTTCTCGTTTTTGCAAAGCAATACCGAGCAAATATCGAGCAATACCGGGAAAATCGCAAACATAGCATTCCCGGTTCCGCTCGGGTCAAGTAGTTGGTCGCACGGTAAAGAGTAAGAGCTGGCGGCCGAACGTACCTCTAGGTCAGGTCAGAGGACGTAATAATTGTTCCTGATCACGGGAGCAAGCCGCAGAAGCGCGTGAAAGGGTGGAGGGGGACGCTACCTTCCATAGCGAGCGAGCTCTAGTTGGTGCTTCCGATCAGAATGTCGAAAACTTCCGATCTGACAGGGAAGGGAGGTCGACGATGGAGCGAAGTCGATCGACCACAGAGGAGGCTGAGAAGCGACTCCACAGCAAGCGAGCTCTGCTCTTGCTTCCGATCAGAATGTCGGAATTTCCGATCCGATAGAGAAGGGACGAGGCCGGCGGAGATGGGAAGGGGTCGTGCGAGAGGAGTGCCGAATAGGAGTTCGGTTGGAGGCGTCGGGATCGGAGTGGTGTTTTTCTTGGGTCGGTGAAGATGGATCGGACAGAGACGAGAGGAAGGAGGTCGGGAGAGGAGCTCGTGGATTTCGGGAGGAGAAGCCGAGAAAAACCAACTGAGTCCCAGCTCTCATTTCTGTCTCTTTTTAACGACGAGAATAAGACGACGATCGAGGCGAGTGCGGGAATAGCGGAGAAGTGATCGAGCGGCGCCGAATGCACAGGATTTATGCAGGATTTCCGGAGGGCCTCGGCGGGATTTGCGGACAGGTATGATTTTGCTTTTTTTTTTTTTTTTTTTCATTGTTCAAAGGTCAACAGCAATACCCAAACAAACGTTCTGTTTATTTTCATAAAGTTATAAATAAGCCAAACCAAGTGGACCCTTAGTTTATTTTGTTCCTAATCTGGATGGTTAGAACCTATGATGCACGGACACGGACACGGCGACACGAACACGACACGACACGGACACGGGACACGGCTTTTTTTGAAAATATAGGACACGGGTACGGCACGGACACGGCAATACATTTTTTTTATATAGTATATATATATATATATATATATTAATGTAATATCATATTAAAAATGACAAATATAATAAATGAATGACATGATAACTGTCTAGCTTATAATATAAAATATTTAGTACAAAATATCTAGTACAACTACAAAAATATAAGCAAATAATCACTTACTATAACATCAAGCATTCAAGCTTCAACTATTAGGATTAGCTTTAGAGATTTGTTTTTGGCCTTCAATATCATCATCATTGAATATCACTACTTTCAACTCTGGTTCAACAAGAGAAAGATTTGTAATTGTGCAAAAAGAGAGGAGATAAAAATACCTTCACTGCCAAAGAGAAATGAAAATGAAAATATTCGATGAATGGTATTAAACGCAGACGTTGATTTCGTGTTATGGATATGAAATAAGAAATTTAGTTTAAATCTTGCCAAATATAAGAAATTATATTTTTTAAAAATTATAAAATATTTAAGATACGCGTGTCGGACACGCGTGTCCAATTTGTTTTTAATATTTTTTTAATCGGACACGTTTTCGGCGTGTCCGACACGTGTCGGAGGAGTGTCGGACGAGTGTCGTGTCGGACACGGTGTCGGACACTGCACGCCTCTTTGAGGAGAAGTGTCGGTGCATCATAGGTTAGAACCTATCCTTAAGCATGAGAGGCCTATGTCTTTATAGCCTTTGGTCAAACCTCTAGACTATTGTTTTATTTATAGATTGTTAATCTTTAAAAAATTTTTGAAAGGTTTATAAATGTATAGAGTTGTGAATGTCTAAAACGAAGTTGTTTATTATAAAATAAGTCCGAAAGAATGAATCTTCTATTTGAAGATAATGTTTTGTGGAATTATGAAAATAGCCAGGGAATAGAAAGAAATTTTCGTTCAAATATGTACAAACATTGAAAAAGGATGTGTAGGATCTGGGAGCACACAATATCCTGTGCTGTGATGTCTTCAAAAGAGGCCAAGCTTGTTCTTGGGAACAGCATATTCATTGCATTAGCAAACCTTTGGTCAAACCTCTAGATTATTGTTTTATTTGTAACCTTTAATAATTTTTAAAGATTAATGGTATATATGATCTATTGCTGGTTTCCAGTTCGCTTATTGAAAAATTTACTTCATCTTAATTTATACTTATTGCAAGGTTGGGTTAGTAATTTATGCTGTTGAAAGCCATCTAGTGCTGATTTTGATATGATGCTATACAATTTTATTGCTCTTCTCCATCACTCCTTCCCTTCTTGTCCATTTTCTATTGCATGATCTGTTTTATGAGATTACTGTACATTACTGTGCAGGCAATTGAACTTATGGTTGTTGATGCCCTAGTAAAAGCAAATGATCATCTTGAGATTTCATCTTACACTACTGACCCGGCTGAATATTGGAAGGTTCTTTGATTGGTGTTCATTATTCAAACTATCTAATCATATGCATAACATGCCAAATTTATGCTATACTATTTTTGCAGCTTGGTGATAATATTCTTAAAATTATTGAGACATCACCTGATCCAGAACTGAAGGAATCTAGAGAACTTATCCTCCGAATTAGGAGGAGGGATTTATACCAGGTAGTGCTCTGTCTTTAGACTTCGATTGCCACAACCAAGTTTTCATTTTTAATCCGATGGCGCATTATGCGATAGATCTATAATTTGAAATATTTCAATTTGCATTTGCATGTAATGGCAGTTTTGCAATGAATATGCTGTTCCCAAGAACAAGCTCGACCTTTTTGAGGACATCACGGCACAAGATATTGTGTGCTCCCAGGTCCTACTCGTCGTTTTTCAATGCTTTTACATATTTGAAAGAAAATTTCTTTCTATTCCCACGCTATTTTCTTAATTCTGCTGTTCACAAATTTCTAGAAAACTAGTGGAGTGCAATTGAGGGAAGAGGATGTTGCTGTTAGCAATGTTAAAATTGATCTAACTTGTGGAAGAAATAACCCTCTAGACAGGTACTCCATGCTTTGTATTGCTACAGTTATTTCTTTATTTCTGGAAATTACTAGGTGAAGACGCTGATATCTTCTTCTTTTGTTTCCTTTTTTATCGTTTGTATCCAGAATCAGTTTCTTTAAGGTAATACTCATCCATTTTTTGCTTTAGTAGTTAGCCTTTATCATTCTTTTTCACTGTTCACTTTCATAGAAAAGAACTAATCCGCTATTCCTAATTATCTACAATTCTCTACATAGATGAGTTCTCGATGTTTTAGAGAAGAAACAAGATTTTTTCTAATGATCTGAAATCTCGTAATTAGATAACACCTTAAACTCGGAACTCTCTACGATCATGTTCTCATTAACAACTTTTGTCTTTGTCTTTGATTCTTATCTTGTAATTGGCATTCTTTGCATTCTGTACTTTCGATGTTTTTGTAAATGTATTGCTAGCGGCCCAGCTTAAACCTCCCTCAAAAACGGGTTTTGAGGGGAAAAAACTCTAATTTATAATCTAAATAGCAAAGCTTGCTTTCATTTAGTTCTAGATCATGCATCTTGTAGATTTGATATTATTAGAGTCCAAATAGCCCAGCTTGCTGCATCATTTTCATTTCATTAATGCATCTTATAGATTTGATATCGTTCAGTCTCTTATCTGGTGGAATCTTCAGAATTTCCTTGAACTCTTCAACGAAATCATAAAAAATTTCTTATTTCTATATATCACTTAAATTATGTATTTCCATTCTAAAGGATTATGAGAGCAAAGAAAAATTTTATATCTCTGATGACCGCATCAGCCACCTTCTTCCTGCATCTTATCTAGACAGAATTGTCAGGGTGTACGCTAAAAAACCTGAGCTGGTTGGTGTTCTCAGTCCAGCTACGTTCATTTATTTACTTCTTTGTTTACCTCAAGGCATGAAACTATTTTATATTATTGCAGGTAGAGGCAGTATCTGAAGCATTTGAGAACTTTCAGTTGAGAATGTATGGAATTAAAGCACAGGTGCATGAAACTCCTGAGAAGAAGAAGCGGAGGAGGTAGTCATTCCTGCAATCTCTTGGCTATACCTTATCAAAACTTTTACACTACGTATTCTTATCAATTTGTTTGTGGAAGTGAATATTTTCTGAAACATAACATTCCCTATACCTAAAGAGTAATTGATGTGTTTTTTTTTTTTTTTTTTTTCCAAAAAGATGTTAAGGTAAAATATGTAAAGGTTTGGAGATTTTATATGAAGAGATAAAATAAGATTTCTAGAGTTGAAGATCCATTACTAGTTAAAATTCATTGAAAATGCTTTTTTTTTTTTAATTTTAACTGGAGAATTTATATTGTGATGCCTTGATGTCTTTGAAGTCTAATTCTCCCCAAGAAAACTAACATTTCTATAATTAATTATATTTCAGGAATATTTAAAAATAATCAGTGTGAAAAGTTACGTGTGTTCTAGTTTCAATCAAGATCTTAAAAAAGTTGACCCCAAAAAATATTCAAGAATAAATAAAAAAAAATTAAAAATTAAAAATTAAAAAAAGATATGATCTTATCAAATTTCATGGTACCATTAACATGGGTTATTAGATTGTAAATCTAATTAGTTAGGTAGATAGAAGACTCAATATGATAATTTTTTGTGAACTATCAGGAATTATGTCGTCTAAAAAAATCTCAAGACGTAGGGCTAAAGATGATAGAATAACTTTTCAAACTTTATCTAGTATATAGACGAATATACAAATTATTCTTATAGATATGGAATTTTTAAACTTTATCCAGTATATAATACTCTTATAATATAAAGAGATGCAATGAAAAAAGATGGCATAGTAAATTTGATGGTACAGTAAAACTACTCAAATAACCTTAGAATTTATTTGAATTAAAATTGCCACAAAATTTTCTACACATACTAGATTGCCATTTAAGTGACTCTAAAAAAATCCTGTCATTATATAAAATGTACATAAGGCAAGTATTTTTCAGGAGACATGAATGATCCAATATAGTTTATTCTTAACATGAAGCCGTTTAGCTAGCATGCAGGGGAAATTGTTCGTGCCATGAATGATGCATCTGCTACACTTGACTGATCACAAATTGCCTGTTGTGATGATGTGTATGCAACATTGTTTGTTGATTCTATTTTCATATAAACACAACTGTTACAAGTTTATTTTAAAAGTGGTAGGTCTTGAGTGAGATCATGTAATAATTCCTAAGAAAATTTTTTAGGATTAATTTTAGAACTCATCAACATTTTGATTAGTTGTTTATAAAAAATTCCTCAGAATTTAATTATTTCATTACCGTTGCCAGTTCCACCATCGACTCTAAAAACATTCTCCTGTACACACTCAATGGCTTGCCTCCCTCCTACCAGGCTTTCAAAATGGCAATTCGAGCATCCCTTTCTCCAATGAGCCTTGATGATTTCTATTCTCTCCTATGCAGCGAGGAGATAAATCAAACCACTGAACAGGCGAAATACTCTCTCCAGCTCTCTCTCTCGCTACCGACTTAGTTGCTTCCCGTGGTCTCTACAACTGATCATCCAGCGGCTCCCGTCCCGCAACACCTACCCATGGAGGTGAGTGGTCAACACCTCAGCCTGTTTGACAAATCTGCCATAAAGTTGGTCACACTGCCAGCAAATGTTGGCATCGCAGCGACCAGCTATTCCAACTGACCTCTCGTCCAACACCTATTGCTATTGTCTCCCAACTTCAAGCTAGCTTCCATTCTTCTACCAACCAGAGCGGGCAGGGAAACTTTCAATTTTTTAAAAAATAAACGGGTTTGCGGGTTGACCCGGCAACCCGCCGGGTTAACCAGAACCCGACCCGTTTGATAAACGGGTCGAATTTGTGAATTCGAACCCGACCCGTTTATCAAACGGGTCGGGTCCAACCCGGATTTTCCGAGTCGGGTCCGGGTCGGGTTTTCGGGTCGTGTTAAATATTGACACCCCTACTTCACTTGTAACAAATTCTACTATGTACATAATACACTCATTACTAAAGGGTGTATTTATACCTCACTGTTTATGAATACAAGTGGGCTAGTTTATTATTTTTCCACTGTAGCGCTCTCTGCTTTTCTTCGTTTTCTTCTCTGTTTTACCGATGCAGGAGATTAAGTCACTCAAGCTTCATGAACAAGATGTCTTTGGGAACTAGCCATTCTTTTGAGGGTTGATAAACTCATTGTATATATATACATACATATTAATAATAAAAAAGATTACAAAGTCCTTAAGGGAGACTAAATGCTCACTATGCTCCAACGAGCTACAAAAAAGAAAAAAGAAAAGACCTATTAGCAAAAAGTCTCCACTAAGCAAAATTACAAAAGAACCTAGGAACAATCTACAGATGCTACAGGGAAGCCTCCAAAAAAGAAAGCTGTAGATGGAGAAATGAAGCTCAACCTTTCTACAAAAAGAGGTGATCATAGCTTTAAACCAAATCACCTGCAAAACAAAAATGATGCTAAGGAGAAGAGTATAACACCAAAAATATAGGAAATAGAATTTCACAAAGTTAAATTAGAGAGGGAAAAAAGAGGAGCAAATCCACTTAAACAGAAATTATCAAAGCACCACTGAAAGTCAGAACATGGATATAGATTATAAGAGCTCGGGATTAAAATAATATAATTAGCTTCATCAAGAATATCCACATGCCACTCGATCCAACCCTCAGGAGTATAAACCATCTAGTTCTCTAAATGACCCGAGCATAAGAAGGAAGCATAATTAACAGAAATCCAATATAGGTAAAAGGAACCATCTATCCCAAAAGCACAGCAGCACCATAACAGACCATCAAAGGTTAAGCAACACAACTTTAATCTATGAAGAGAAAAAGCCAAACCCTCCACATAATTACCATAAGGACAGCCAAAGGCATTCTAGCACCTAAACTGAGGAATCAGCTCCCCCAACTTCCTAGATAAGAGACAATCAAAAGAAACCAAAACCCCAGCCAAATGGACAAAACCACTCCCAGCCAACCAAAGAAGCAACCTGATGGAGGGATAGCACCAAAGGGAAATGCTCTCAGCAAAAATACCATTGCAATCATTGCTCATATCGATAACCAAACAGATAGCAGAAGCAATGAACAAATTCGACTGAATCAACCAAACAGAATCGAAGAGAACCCCATAAAAAGTAATTAAGAAGGTGAGATCCAAAAATTGGGCGCAACAGAACACAAATAACCAAAAGCACACAAAGGACCAGCACCAAGAGTCCCAGACCACAAGAAACTAGCAAGGAGAACCCCATAACATAAAGGAAAATTCAAACAGAGACAGAAAACCAACATTCCAGTTAACGATCCCCTAGCAGGGGAATGACAAACGACCAAGGAGAATAAAAGCAGCAGTAACAGAAGGCCAAATAAATATTTAAACAAGCTCCTGACCACAGAAATTCCAACCAACATAAGGCAAATTCCATGAATAATGGAAACAGAGCATAACATCCCCGTCAAACAGTAGGATAAAGCAATAAACCCAGACATAAAACAAGGACCAGCTAACAGAACACCAAATGAAAACACAAAAACCAAAGCCCAACCAAGAGAAGTTAAGATCTAACATAGGGACAACCACAAGCATCAAGATTAAATAAACCACGAAAATGGGCAGGGCTAGTGCCTCAAATAAAATCAGCAAAACAAGTCCAACTACAACCCCACATCGCCAACAAAGAGGCACAAGCATTACCATCCTTACTAATATAGTGAAAAGAATAGTTAAGGGACAACAGCGGTTTCAATTTCTCTAACCATATAGAAGAGGTTCGGGGAACAACACATCTCATCTTCAGCTTGAAAGAGGTGAAAATCCAAGCCATAATTTACCTCAATATGCAAATTAAAAACGTTAAGAGAGATGCACAATTGGATACCATACAAAATGGCCTTAAAAACATCACTATAATAGTTACCCTAAATAGGACCAGCAAAAGCAACAATGAGGCCACCATTACTATCTCTAATCACACCACCACAACCACCAAAAAAAAGTACTACTGCCATCCACATTAAGCTTAAGGAAATTAATGGGAGGTTTATGCCAGTAGATAACATGAGACATGGCAGGAACACCCTCCAACTTCAAACCTAAAGAATTACCGACAAAGTAACAATTTTTAAAGTTCTTAACATAAATCAAATTAATAGCTAGCAGAGCTAATACCTTATCCTTCACTTTTTGAATAACATTCTAATGGTTCATTTTCACATTATTGAAAACGGAATTATTCCTTTTCAGCCACAGAAACCACAAAATTAGAGAAGGAATAAGGTTATGTATGTGAGCTTTGGAGTTAATAAACCATAAATTAAGCATGGATTTAAGAGACAAATGAGAGTTAAAATAGTTCAGTTGAAACAAATCATCGAAATAGACCCAAGTTCTGACAGCAACAAGCCCAGATAAAGAAAACATGGTGCATACTCTCCTTATGAAAACAACATTGGCATTTAGAGGCCAAGATATAACCTTTCTTAATAAGATTATCATCCGTAGGAATAAATCTATGCAGAACTCTCCAAATAAAAAAAGAAATAGTAGAAGGAATGCTTTTATGCCAGATATTATGGAATATGCTATCTTTATTTCTTTTATCTCTGAAGGTATGCAAAGCACTCTTTAAATGAAAACTACCATCTTTGGAAAGATCACACAACAAAATATCTCTAGAAGAAATATTGATAGGTAAGTTTTAAATACTATGGAGGATACATTTAGGGACCTCATTGGCAAGCTTATTATAGTCCCACGAATTATTATTAAAAATGTTAATGACCTTAATAGAAGAAGTAGAAGAAGAGTTCAGCATAGAGTCAATAGAATTTTTATCTAACCAATGATCCTGCCAAAAGAAAATATTACCATCGCCAAGGCCCCAAGAGATGAAGGGCTCAACCTTCCATTTAATCCTGCAAAGCCTTTTTCAAACTCTAGAGTCACCTTGTTTAGAAAAACAATTAGAAGGATGTTTGCCACTACAATACTTATAAACCATAAAATTAGCCCAATGGCTAACATTAGCACGTAAATTAAACCAAATTTTAAAACAAAAAGCTTTAGCAAAGTCCTTAAAGTTCTTACACCTAAGACCACCTTCAGCCAAAACACCACAGCATTTCTCCCAAGTAGCCCAATGAATTTTTAGCACTAGAAGAAGTGCCTCTCCAGAAAAATTTATTAATAATCTTATGAAATCTATCACAAACAGTTTGAGTAGGAAAAATAAAATGAAAACTATAAACCAGAAAAGCACAAAGAACATTTTTAAAAAGTACAACCCGACCACCAAAGCTAAGGAAATCAGATTCCCAAAATAACAATCTATTTTGAACATAAGCAATGAGATCATCAAACAAAAAGGATTTCCCTCTACCAGTGAAAAGAGGCACTCCAAGATATTTAATAGGCAATTGAGCATGAGAAAAGCCATTGAGATTACTAATAGATAAAATACGATCATTGGAAATTCTCTTAGAGGCAATGAAACAACATTTGTTTTTGTTAAAGGGAAAACCACTAACCTTCTCAAAATAATCAAAAAAAAAATCCATAAGCTTCCGAATTTTGTTAATAGTCCCATTAGCAAACACAATAAAATCATCCACAAAACATAGATGTGATAGAGGGACACCTCCCAAAGTTTTAAAGTAAAAATGAGGATTGGCATTGAATAAATTAGTAAGACCTCTAGAAAGAAACTCAGTAGCTATAATAAAGAGAGTAGGGAAAATGGGGTCACCTTACCTTAAACCATGAGAAGCTTTGAAGAAACCATTGTTAGAACCATTAACAATAATAGAAAAATGAACATTTTCAATACAGTTCTTGATAAGGTTGATAAAAATCAGAGTTAAAACCAAAAAATTCTAAAATAAGGTAAATGAAGTTCCAATCAATATTATCATATGCCTTGACAATATCCAGCTTCAAAATTAAATTACCACCTCTTACCTTAACATCCAAGTCTTGACAGAATTCCTAAGCCAACAAGATATTATTAGTAATGGACCTACCTTTTACAAACCCCATCTGATTTGGAGAAATAATTTTGGGTAAAATAGTAGTCAGACGATTCACAATAATTTTAGAAATCAACTTATTGAAGAAAGTGTAGAGACTGATAGATCTAAAATCATTCCAATTAGTAATAGTATTATTTTTTGGAATAAGCATAATAGAAGTAGAAATAAAAAACTTAGGGATAGGAGTACCAGCAAAAAAATCTAAAATAGTATGGAAAATATCATTACCAATAATATGCCAGCATTTTTGAAAAAACTGAGTGGTAAAACCATCAGGCCCAGCCACAGACTCCTTATTCATTCTTCAGCAATGTCTCTTTAACCTCTTCAGAAGAAGGAGGTCTAGAAAGAAATATATTCTCCTCAATAGAAATAAGGAAAGGAATGAAAGAATGATCAATAATTTGATCCGGATTAAAAACTTTGTTAAACCTGGCTTGAAAATGATTCACAGCTAAATTAGTAATCTCCTCAGAATTCTCAGTAAAAGATCCATCTTCCCTTTCGATTTTATTGATACTATTTTTGGCTCTTTTTCTCTTAACCAAAGCATGGAAATACTTAGTGTTGTTATCACCTTCAAGCAATTGCTTAGAAGCAGATTTTTGCCCCAATAAACCTCGTCCTGAGCTTGTAAATTAAATAGATCCTCTTTAGAATTCTTTAAGAGAAAAAGATTAGTGTCAGAAGGATCATTTTTACGAGCTAATTCAAGAGAGTTAACCAGTTGCTCAGCTTGCAAAATATTAGAAAAAACATTTTTAAACACATGATGGTTCCACCAATTTTATAACCTATTATAACCTTTTCAACTTAAACCAGAGTCTCTTCATACCAAAAATAGAATTATCAGGATGAAGAGGAGCATGCCAATTAAGTTGGACAACATCCAAGAAAGAATCATGATTTAACCACATGTTTTGGAATCTAAATTGAGGAGCATGCCAATTAAGCTGAACAACATCCAATAAAGAATCATGATTTAACCACATGTTTTGGAATCTAAATTGAGAAGAAACATTACCATGTTTACACTTAATGCTGATAAGTAAAGGGGAATGATCCAACAAATTTCTTCTCAAATGCTGCACATTAGTGGAGAACAGAGAATTAAGCCAAGGGTCATTAAAAAGAACATGATCCAATCTTTGCCATAAATGACCCCTATTACAAATGAAGTTATTACCAACATACCCAATATCAGTAAGATTGCAAGAAGTAATCATATTATTAAAATCTTCCATAAAGTCACCAATGACATCAATTTTAACTGAGTCTTTCTAGAAAACCCAAATCTTTTTTGCAACATTGGAAATAACATGGTTAAAGCTCAAAAATTGAGAAGTGCTAATTAGTCTATCAGAAGAGATAAGAGGCTCAAGAAAAACAAGAATAGAAAGGTTATGAACACGACACAAGTTTTTAATATGAATTCTAGAAGAAGGACAACATATGCCCCTCACATTCTAAATAATAGTACTAAACATAATAAACCAAATTTTATATTTCATTATGATGAATTGAGTAATACTTATAAGCTTCTCAACTTATTTTATATTTTCTTGATAATATTGCATTACTATTTTCAAATATACCTTTTGAACTTTATCTATCTCATTTACATCATATCTCTAAATCAAAAGTCAAGGTCTAGGATCAACTAGAAAGCCTTCACGTAACTCTACATGTTCTTTCCACTTATAATATCGATCCTTTGAATAAACCTTCCAAATTTTTTTAAAAAAAATATAAATTTAACGTAAATAATTGGGAATCCCTAACCGTATATCTATAATATTTACATTAAGCTAAATTGAGTTGAAAATTAATAAGTGCAAAATAATAAAATTTTTTATGTTATATTTTGAAAATAATTTTGAATTTTTTAAGTAGAGTGAAAAATCCAAACCAAAGTATATATATATATATATATATATATATATAAGTTGTGAGCTTATTTTTGCACCCAATCCATTCTTTCTGATAGTTATCTTATAGATCTAAGAGTGCAAATCCACAAACTTTTAGTCATTTGCAATTTAATTAATCTTGAAGATAGTGCATTGTGAAGATGGTGGTGCGACTTGCAATGCTTTATCATGCCGAATGTTGGCCATTAAAAGAGAAGCATGATACTAAATTAAGTGTTGCATAGATGAGGATGCTCTGGTGGATGAATGGCTTTACCCTAAGAGATGGGATACGAAATGAGCTTATACGTGCAAAGGTTGGAGTATCGCCAGTGGAAGATAAGATTAGAGAGAATCGCCTTAGATGGTTTGGTCACATAAAACGGCGGCTTTCTGATGACCCAATTAGGAAAGTAGAGGTATTAGATTTGACGTATATTAAGAAAGGTAGAGGTAAACCTAAAAATACTTGGTTAGAAAATATTAGAAATGATATTTGTTTATAAGATTTAAATGAGAAAATTACTTTTAATAGGACACAATGGAGAAAAACGATTATGTAGCTGACCCCATGTAGTGAGAAAAAGGCTTAATGTGTATATTGTATAGTGAGTGCATTGTGAAAGAACTTATATTGCCTTCAAGGGCTTTGTATTATCAGCAAATGTGAAATATTATTTTTTTACCCTAATGCACATAATAATATGCCAATAAATGCCCAAAAACAAAATACGAAAGTACAGTACTTCATAGCATAACTACACCCTTCCCCTGACTAATAACATCTAATTTTGTGCTTATCATAATACAAGTGAAATAAAATTAATATATTCATAAGGTGGGTTAGCCCATAAGATGGGGCCTATACCACCAAAACTAGTTTTATTTTGTGAATCTAGTTAAATTAAATGATGTCATTTAACTTATTATATTTTGAAAAGTAATTGAAAATATTTTTTTTAAAATTGTTTTAAAAAGATTGAAATAGATATAGGTATTTATGACTTCTCTTATTGAATCGTAGATTTCAAATATAATTGATTTTTTAAAAGGTTGATTTCATATATGATATAAGTAAGTGTTATTTTATTTGGAAAAGGATCAAGGTGGCATGTTTTTGTTATCATAGATCAATTCTCATCGTCAAGTGAACTATCACTGATGATACTCAACTTGTCATAGCCAAATTTTAATCTTTTATAAATGAATGCAAGTCAACATGAAATTTAGATTACCAAGCTCCATAATCATTTAATCAAACGTAAGTTCTTCAATGTTGCCCAAAAACTTGAGAAATATGTTTTAAGTATTTAGAGATGATTTACATTCTTACAGTGAAAGAGTAATGAATGACTAAGTATGATTTGTTCTAGTAACCAATATTTCTAAAAGGTGTAACCCACTAAAGAAGAAGCTATTTACTCTAAGTAGATGAGGCTTATTGTTGTACATGAATGTCAAAATAAATGTAAGCATAAAAAATATTAAATTCAAGTGGATGAATAGAGTTGTAGGTTTCATGATGTGACAAACATGAAGGTGTACTTTGAAAAATATTATATATTTAATTATAAAAAATACTAAGCTGAATGCAGTACATTTTAATATTTCAATAGAAGGGTGTTCAATCAAGGTGGCCTAACGAGGTAGGATGGACTATGTACCTAGACAAATATGGTATGTCTAAATAGATAAGTGTCCTAATGGAAATAATCCATTTAAATTTAGCATATGACAAACTACGTTAACCTGCTATATGTCTAATTATAAAAAGTTCTAAGTTGAATGCAATACATATAAATATTTCATAAGAAGAGTGTTCAATCAAGGTGGCCTAACCAAGCAGGATGTAGTTGTTGATACTTGATCAATAAGAATTAGGTTCTTAAACCTAAGCTTATGTCCCAGTGGCTAACCAAGAGGGTTGGTGAATTGGTAATTAAAAAATTTTATCCCTCTTCAAAATTTAGAACCGAGAAAATTAACTTTAGTGAATTTTAAAAAAAATATTTGTCAACCACAAGTTAGAAACAGTAAAACAAAAATAAAAAGCAGCGGAAAAATAAAAAACACGAGATTTATAGTGGTTCGGTCAAACACGACCTACATCCACTCGCCGAAGGCACCCTCCGAGTATTGCACTAATACCACTAGTAACTCTCTTTTTGCACCCATAGCAAGGCGGAGAAGCCTTTACAAAACTCTCTTCCACCACTACCCGGTATGGCAGAGAATCGTCGTCCTTTTACACTCTTCCCAGTGTTGGCAGAGAACCGTTCGTCCTTTCACACTCTCCTGGTGTAAGCAGAGAACCCTTTGTCCTTTCACACTCTCCTAGTGTGGGCAGATAACCCTTCGGTTGTTCACAATCTCCAAGTGTGGGCAGAGAACCCTTCATCTGTTCACACTCTCCAAGTGTCGGCAGAGAACTGGATCTCCTTGACAGATCTTCTTCACAAGAAATCTAGAATGAATAGATAAAAGAGTGAAGTAATCAAAAACTAAAAGTAGAGACTCTTACCTTTGAGTACCAAGTGAAACATTCACACTCCAGTAGTAAGAATTCTCCTTCAAACACTCTCTCACACTCTCTCCTTTCAATTGGCACGAAGATCAGTAGGCAAAAAGATTAAGTGGTAGTTTATATTAGACTTTATATAGGAAAGACACAAAAAATCGTCCAAAAACTACTAAAATTCAAGTCTGTCAACAGTGGATCGTCTCGTACGATCGTGGATCATCCCAGACGATGTTACTTAATTCAGTTGGAACCCCAATGTATATTGGTACAAACTAACTTCGTACACGTTAATCATCCTGTACGAACAAGGTTCGTCTGGTACGAACGGTTATACCATAGGTTGATTCCAAAATCTGCAGGAAGTCGCCAAATTTTCAAGAGTCAGTTCGCTTCGTCCTGGGATGAATATGAGTTCCTATAGAGGACATTTCGTCCTGGGATGAATTGGAGTTTGTTTGGATGAAAATTTTCCAGAGAGCATTTCGTCCTGGCATAAATATGGATTTCATCTGAAACGAAAGTTTTCCAGAGGACATTTCATCCTGGGACGAATTGGAGTTCGTCTGGACGAAAATTTTCTTGAGAGCATTTCGTACTGGCACGAATATGAATTTCATCTGAACAAAAATTTTCCATAGGACATTTCGTCCTGGGACGAATAGGAAATTCGTCCTGGACGATCAGGACTTAGAAAAATTTTATATGCTTCCTGTTCAATCCATTGCTCTTCCGAGGAGATAACTGACTTGATCGTCCCGTACGAACTTTGTTTGTCCCGTACGATCAGTATAATTTTTTAAAGATCTCCTTAAGTGTGTGTGTGTTTACACAATTACAATCACTCCCTCTCAATCTCAATTCAAAGAAAAATACAAGCTTCAATTCACAAACTATCTTATGTTAAATTTGATTTGAAGTCTTCATTAGTCTAGAGTTCTAATTTCCTGAAATGTTAGTCCACATAAGAGCAAAAACAAATCTTCCAAAAAGTGTTAGGAGATAACAAAACTTAAAATATTAATATTTGGAATCATCAAAAATATATAAGTTGCAAGAATGTAAAACATACAATTAGCAACTCTCTTAACAGTAGTATGTTCCTAGTAAAATTTGGCATGTATAAGAAGATATGTATCCAAATAGAGGTGATCCTTTTAAACATAGGATATGAAAACTAGGTCAATCTACTATGTTGACTTGGTTAAATTAAAAATCCTAGCTAATGTGTGTTAATCTTCTAGATTAGTAGCTTTGCAAATTTCCATAATCCAATATTAATGAAGTTGATTTTTATTGGGCCTCAAGGATTTTAGAATTTAGATTTTTTTTTAAAATAAATGTCATTTAAAGTTTAATAAGGTATTTTCTATTTTTGAAATTTGGTTCTTAATAGACTAATTACTCAAAGGATAGTACCTCAAATTATTTTCTTTAGTAAGATTTTCTTATTAAATTGCTCTTTATTAATAATTTGTTTGAAAACCTAATTTTTTAAAACTAAAAATATGTTAAAAATGATGTTGAGAAAATAAATACCACTCAATTTGAAATTTATATTTCTTTAATTAAATGCTATATAGATAACAACATATCTTTTAGAAAGACAAAAATAATATTATACTATTGATTCAAAAATAGAAATAAAATTCTCTATTTTCATAATAAAATAAACCATAGAGAATAACTTACTATCCTTAAAGATAAAAATGTTATTCCTCCGTCAATTCAAAAATAAAAATGGGTTTTGACAAAAATTGTTTATGTTCCTAGAGAATTTTTCCTACCTTAGAGAACTAAAATTAGATTTATTTTAAGCTAGGATTCTTTGTTCCCCATAAAGGTAAGTCGATGGTTGATTACATCCCAATATAAACGCTTGAGAAAACTCTCAATTAAAATAATCAGTAAATATTTATCGAATTATAGGGTTCAAACAAGGTTAAGAAATCAAGAATTTTTAAATGGGACTTGGTCAAGGTTAACTAGTTCTTTTAGGAAGCCAAAAGATTACAAGTAAGGTACACGACGATCATAAGAAGTTCAGAAGTATTCCAAACTATTCTATAATTATGCTATAATGTTTGAGCATAGAATAAAAATTTTATATTTGAGTTGATCAATTAATTAAAAGCACAGGATTATATTTTCGAAGGGGGAAGAATTATAATTTTGAGTGCACCTTATATCTTTGATCTAAGATGAACCACTACGGGGTAGTGATTCAAGCTTAGTTTAAAGGAGTGCAGGAACTCATGAAATGAGACATATATCTTTAAACCTTATAAGTATTCAAAAGAAAGCCTGGCATTATTGTACTTATATTTGTCCGAACTAGATTGCTAACTAAACCACATAATGCTTTAAAACTAAAAAATTTTGTTTTTATGATATGTAGGATAGGTAAGTTGTTATTTATTTAGGAAAAGATGGTTTAAAATATAGACATTGAAATTAAAGTTTATTTGAAACATACAATGGTTCACAGGCACGTAACTAATACATTTGAAATTCTTTACCCCAATGTCTAAAATCTTTTAAATGAACTAATGCATATATATGAAAGAAAATAAAAGATTGATTTCATAAAAAAGAGATTGGCAACATAACAAATTCTAACATATTGTGGTCATTGTTATGTATAAATTATGTATTGTTTATTATGGTTTAATTTTAGTAAAAATATATTATTTTAGTTATTTTTGTACAAGAAAAGCTCAAAAAAGGTAAAGGGATAGTAAGAGCCACGATGTAGGGTGAAATGTCACCATTGCGCCCCGTTCAACTCCACCAAAGAACCAACTTTAGGACATTGCAGGACTAACTATTTGCGGCTTCACATGTAGGATTGTAGTGTTATGGGTGTTGTTTCATTAGAAAATTAGCTTGGCAGTACTAAGGTCTCAAGAAAATGAATGTTTTAGTGCTAAACCATTTTAATGGCTTAGTTCCATTTTTGTTTTCCACTCGGGTGTCGCAACGCTTCTATTTGTTGCAAATCTGATTTTATGGATTAGAATTTTGATGATAGCAAATATTCATGCTTATTCTACGACTGCCTTGCCTACTAACATTTCAGGTCCACAAGATCGATTGCAACTCAAGCCACCTCAAGATTGGGTATATTAGGTCTGAGTCAGTTTGTATTTTTTTTCTTTTTCTTGAGTCTATTGTAAATGATGTGGTTCATGATACTAAGTAACCTTGCACACATACACTTGGGGGAATTTTTTGTCTGATTTAGAGTTCTCTATTTTTGATCACATTGTCCAGGACGATCCAAATATCGGCCAGGACGATCAATTAAAAACAGAAACCCTAATTAGAGAATCTTAGTTAAGACAACCATCATTAAGTTCATCGTCATGGATGATATTTGTATCAGTCAGGATGATATGCTTCAAATAAAAAAGAATCAACCGCCAGATCTATTTAGGTATTATATACTTTTGGACATCATTCAGAACATTATCTTGGACGATGCAACATAATTATACCTAAATTAATCTGATAATTAAGGAAAGCAATTAAGGTTTAGATTCCCAATCATATTGTCCTGGATGATCGCAGGATCTTCCGGGACGATCAGTTCAAAAAATCTTAGTTGTTCCTGGACGATCAACATCGGCCACCTTCTATTCAGGGCGATGCTCTGGATGATTTTCATGGATTTGAACTAATCGTTCAGGACGATCTATTTTTTATTGTCCAAACATCCTTTCAGTGTGATTATCTAGATTATATTCAATAATTTATACTAATTGTCATGGATGATATGTACAAATTTCTTCTGATCGTCCCAAGATCAATTTGGCTGATTTAGCTAAAATTGCACTGATCGTATAAGGCGATCTCTAGATCATCCTAGAAGATAATGCCAGTTTATTGAATTTAAGAGCTATTCCAAAGCTCTTCTATATAAGCTCTCTTATATCACCCATTAGGATATATTTTTCTGCTATCTTGACCTGAGAGAGTCTAGAGGAGAGGGAGAGAGAGGGAGAGAGAGAGAGAGGATCTTGTGAGGGTGAGTCTATGAGGGGTTTCACAAAGGTTTCTCCAAGCAATGATCCATGTTATCTTCTCCAATCATTGTCCCTTATCCTTAAAGGTTTGAGGGAGGTCTACTTGAGCAATCGATCAAGGTTCTCTCTGTCTGCTTCAGGAGGAAGCAAAAGGAGTTGGGTTCTCTGCCTCACTGATGTCAATGGAAAGGAGTTTTTATAAAGGTTTCTTCACCTTACTATGGGAGCAAAAGGAGAGTCACTGAGTTTAGTACAATACCCGGAGGGTGCCTCCAGAAAGTGGACATAGGTCGAGTTGACCGAACCACTATAAATTTCTACGTCCTTTACTATTACTTTTTTCGCATTATTTTTGCACTTTAAATTTCTTTGTGGTGAATTTTGGTTTAATTTAAGTTTGTTTTATTTTTGAAAGAATTTTTAAAATACCAATTCACCCCCCCCCCCCCCCCCCCCCCCCCCCTTTTTGGTTATCCTTGGGCTAGTTCATAAGGGCTTAACATCCCTAATGAACTTTTCAGTAGTATTAGAGCGGGATTCATAAAAATGAGTTTTTTAAAACTTTTGAATTTCAATCCATGGCTAACTCCAGTAATCATAATACTATGGAAGGGTATTCTATTACCCGACCACCTTTATTTGACAATATTCCTTTTGATTTTTAAAAAACTCGCATGTCTACATTTTTATAATCAATTGACTATCGTAGTGGATGCTTGTTAAAAAAAGGTTATTCACATCCTTCATGTGAAATTAATGGCATTAAAACTGAATTTCCTTTTACTGAATGGACTTTTGATAATAGGGATTTAGCATAACTTAATACAAAATATTTGAACTATTTTTTATACGGTTTAAAATCTGAAGACTACATGTGTATTTTAACTTGTGCTAGTGGTTAAGAGATTTGGTATAGATTGTGTATTACTTATGAAGGAACAAATGAAGTTAAGCAATCCATATTGAATATTTTTTTGCATGATTATGAACTTTTTTACATGAAATATTCTGAATCAATTTCTGTAATATTTCTAAGGTTTACTCAAATTGTTACCTCTTTGCATGCTTTAGGATGAGAACTCATAAACTATAAAAAAGTAAATAAAATTTTAAGATGCTTGCCTTCCTCTTTTGATGTTAACATTACTGCAATTTCTGAATCTAAAGACTTGAATACTTATTCAATTGATAACTTACTTGGATCACTCATTGCTTACGAGCAAGGGGTGAATCAAAGAAATATTTCAAAAAAATCTTGATGCAGGTGAGAAAAAGAAGGAGAAAATTGTGACACTGAAGGCCAATAATACAGACACTGATTCTTCTGGGTCTGAAAGCGATAATGTTGCCTTAATCACGAGACAATTCAAAAGCTTTATAAGAAAGAAGCATAAGAACCATCATAAGTGTAATAAAGGTAAGGGTAGTAAAAATTTTAAGAGTTTTAATGATACTATATGTTTTGAATGAAAGAAGCTAGAACATGTTAAAGCTGATTGCCCTACACTTAAAACTCATCCAAGTAAGGAGAAGGGTGAGGAGAAAGCCAAGTTCAAAAAGGACAAGAAGAGATTCTAAAAGGCGTTCTGGGTAGATTCTACATCTGACTCCTCTAGGACTGAAGCTGAAGAGAGTACAAACTTGTGCTTGATGGAAGACGAACATCTTGGCCAAAGTGACCAAGAAGAGGTATGTGAACTAACCTATGACCAACTACTTGAAGTTTCTGAACAAATTCATGCATCATATAGGAAACTTAAGAAATCACATGCTAGCTTGAAATTGGAGTTTTTAAATTTATAAAAAGAGCATGAAATTCTCTTGAAAATCATTCTACAATTGATAGCAATCACATATCATTACTTGATGAATTTGATGCATTAAACAAAAAGCATACTAAATTATCTAATGCACATGATTCCTTGAATTCATCCTATATTGAGTTAGAAAAAGAGTTTAAGAAATTAGCAAATCTCAAAGCTTTTGAAAATAATAAATCATCAGTGTATGTCACATAACTTTAAAAAGAAGCATCACCACCTGAGTAGATTAGTACATCCTTTTTCTGGTGTTAGATATTTTTCATGTGGCATGTTAGGACACATTGCACATACTTGCACCATTCACCGTAGTACACATTGGGTGTGGAGATCCAAATTGCATGATTCACAGCATAATACACATGCATTACATTTTACTTTGCATAAGAAGGGACCCAAAGATGTTTGGGTTCCTAAATCTGACGTTTGATGATTTTGTAGGCCTGCTCTCACAAAAGGCTTCATGAGAGCATATGGTATCTAGACAACGGATGCTCATGACACATGATTGGAGATGCCAATCAATTCATTTTGATGGAGACTAGGACAGGAGGCAAGGTTACTCTTGGAGACAACACCACCATGAAAGTGGTGGGCGTATGTATAATTATAAACTCCAAAAATCTTTTGATTGAAAATATTTTACTTATAGATGGGCTAAAATACAAATTTCTCAGCATCAATCAACTTTGCGATAAGGGTTTCATCATAAAATTTTTGGCTAATACTTGCATTCTAAGCTTAAATAATAATACTATTTTATAGGAAAAGAAGATCAATAATGTTTACATACTTGATTTAAATAATATTGAATGTGCTGCTTCATTTTGCTTAAAAACTATTATTGATGATCCATGGTTATAGTATAGGAGGTTATGTCATGCCAGTATGAAAACTCTCAGGATAGTAACCCAGAAAGATCTAATTAGAGGTATCCCAAATCTTAAGCTTTCTAAAGACCACCTTTTGTGATGCCTGCCAATTAGGGAAACAAGTTCATTTCTCTTTTCACTCCATTAAGAACATTAGAACTTCTAGACCTTTAGAAGTCCTTCACATGGATTTATTTGACCCATTAGCACTGCAAGCTTAGGAGGGAAATTTTATGATTTTGTGATTGTCGAAGACTACTCAAGGTTTACTTGGATTAGATTTCTGTCACATAAGAATGAGTCTTTTAATGAGTTTAGATCCTTCTTCACTTGGATTTAAAAAAAGCTAGGTTGTGAGATTTTGACCATCTATAGTGACCATGGGGAAGAGTTTGAAAATGAGAGATTTAGAGACTTCTGTGAGGATAAAGGGATTAGTCATAACTTCTCAGCTCTTAGGACCCCTCAGCAGAATTGGGTAGCTAAAAGGAAGAATCGGACCTTAGTTGAAGCCGCTAGAGCTATGCTTGCTGGGTATTCACTTCCAAAATATTTTTGGGCTGAAGCGGTAAACATAGCTCGTTATATATATTGAATAGGGTGAATGTTATAGCCAAACTTAATAAAACACCCTATGAGATCCTTAAGGGTAGGACACCCAATCTTTTCCACCTCCATGTCTTTGGTTGTAAGGTTTTCATTCATAATAATAGGAAGTCGCACTTAGGAAAATTTGATCGAAAATCTGATGAAGGAGTGTTCTTAGGATATTCAAGTGTGAGAAAATCCTTTAGGGTGTTTAATAAGAGTATATTGGTGATGGAGGAGGCTACTCATGTAATGTTTAATGAATCTGATCCTAAGAAGTCTAGAGTTGAAGAGTAAGATGAAGTTGGAGAGAATACCACTGGAGTTAAAAATTTGGAGAAAATGGTAGAGCCCCAAAATACTGAAGGAGTAAGTGAGATTATTCAAGGAGTAGAAATTGTAGATATAGAGGAAATGGTTGAACCTATTCACATATTGCCTAGAGATTGGAGATATTCTTCGAGTCATCCAAAAGAACTGATCTTAAGAGACCCTTCTAAAGGTGTTAAGACCAGGCATGGACATAGGAAGGAAGTGAACCACTTTTCCTTTATCTCAATGATTGAACCCACCAATATCAATCAAGCCCTTTCTGATGAGTTTTGGATCTTAGCCATGCAAGAGGAGTTAAACAAATTTATTAGAAATGATGTTTGGGAGCTTGTAGAAAGACCAAAAGGGACAAAGTGTAATTGGAACAAAATTGATCTTTAAGAATAAGGTGAATGATTCTGGTGTGGTGGTTAGGAATAAGGCAAGATTGGTGGCTATGGGGTACAATAAAATAGAATTGATTAATTTTGAGGAGACCTTTGCCTCTGTAGATATATTGGAAGCCATTAGAGTGCTATTAGCTTTTTCTTGTTATAAGGGATTTAAGCTTTTTCAAATGGACGTTAAGAGTGCCTTTTTAAATGGGGTAATAAAAGAGGATGTGTTTGTAGAGCAACCCCCAGGTTTTGAGAGTTCCTAATTTTCAAATCATATTTTTAAATTAAAAAAGGCCTTATATGGATTAAAGTATGCACCCATATCTTGGTATGAGAGGCTTAGCACATTCTTACTAGAAAGGGAGTTTGTTAATAGGAGTGTAGACACCACCCTTTTTTTGAGGAAAGTAGGATATGATTTACTCATTGTTTAGATCTATGTCGATGATATACTTTTTAGATCTTCTGATAAAAGGCTATGTGATGATTTTTCTAAAACAATGAGTATGGAGTTTGAGATGAGTATGATAGGAGAGTTGTCCAACTTTTTGGGGTTTAGCATAAAACAACTAGATGATGGAACCTTTCTAAATATATAAAGGACATCTTGAAGAAGTATGAAATGGATAAAACCAAGCCAATTAATACTCTCATGACCTCGAGTGTTCAGTTGGATAAGGACCCAAATAGAAAGTATCTTGATCAAAAGAAGTACAGAGAGATGATTGGATCTTTACTTTACCTGAATGCTAGTCGAATGATATAATGTTTAGTATTTATCTTTGTGCTAAATTTCAAGCTGATCTTAAATAATCCCACCTGAATGTAGTTAAGAGAATTCTTAAATATCTCTTAGGGACCCAAAACTTAGGAATCTGGTATCCTATGCACAGCACTTCTTTTGAGATGATTGGATATTCTGATTCTAATTTTACAGAATGTAGGGTGAAAAGAAGAGCACTTTTGGGACTTGTCAATTTATAGGATAGTCTTTAGTCTCATGGTCTAGTAGAAAGTAAAACTCTATTGCACTTTCCACTGTTGAAGCTGAGTATATTAGCTTAGGGAGTTATGTAGCCCAAGTCCTTTGGTTGAAGCAACAAATTCTGGGTTTAGGATTATCTATATGCACAATTTTAATATTTTGTGATAATACTAGTGCCATTTGCATTTCGAAGAATCCTATCTAACATTTAAGGACTAAGCACATTAACATAAGGCATCACTTTATTAGAGATCATGTGACCAAGGGAGACATTGAGTTACACCATATGAAAATAGAGAATCAATTGGCTGACATCTTTACTAAACCACTAGCCTTCGATACTTTCAACACTTTAAGGATTAGGTTGGGTGTTATTGACATAAATGCATGAACTTGATTTTTACTAATTTCTGATCTATTATCAGTTGTTTATTGTTTACTTTTGTTGTTTTATTTTTGTAATTTTTTATTGTTAATTTTTTTTTTTTTTTTTGCTTTACTTTTTTCTTTCATATGTTATATTTTTCTAATCATTACTGAATTGATATCTTATGCCTTATTTTTATTTCTGAAAACTTATAAGTTAAAGATTGACATCTTTAAATCAGTTAAAAGGTAAAAAACACCATTGATTATTTCCTTTCATCTAACTTTTTTTAGTGGTGTAATTATGTTTTCTAAATAAAAGTCTATCTCAAATCAATAACTGGACTTTGCAATTAAGATCTTTTCAATCTTGCTATAGTAATCTATCTTTTATATAAAATGTTCAGTATCTTATATTACCTTTAGATTTCTGAAATCTTATCATTGTATTTATCATATGACTTTTGATTCTGTTTTATGATTCATTCTTCCTTATAATAGAGAGTGAGTTTTTCTTCTCTAATATCTGGAAGATATAATCATGACTGAGAGTATTTAAAAATTTTAAAAAAGGGATCTAGCTTGCAAAATTAAATAAAAAAAAAGTTGTCAATGATGCCAAATTGAAAAAAAATACACAAAGTGAATAAAAAATCAAAAGATGCGCAAAGAGTGCCAATCAAATTGACAAGAGACATAAAATGAGCCCATCAAAAGCAAGCTTCTTCCCTTTCAAAATTTTTAAACCTTAGAAGAATGCATGTTTCACTTGATATTTTTTCAAAGGCTAGATTTCAAAATTCATGATCGTGATTAATTATTTTGATATATTATTTTATAAAATAATTTTCTAGAACCAAGTATTAGAAAAAGATCTCTTTTTCTTATCCAATTATTTTTCTAATTTAGATCTTTATTTTCAAAAGATGGTTTGCCGTGGAGAAGTCCGAGGTAGGGCTTACAGAATAGTTATTCTATCATTTTTTAGATTTTGACGATGTAAACTCATTGATTCTTATAATTTTTAATTCAATCACATGAAAAATTTATATATTCAAGCTTTGATAAAGAAAAAACTTTGTTTTCTGTTTATTTTTATGTCTTTTTCATATTTTATTTTTTTTCAGTTGACTTTTCTATTTGTAGGCCTTCTCTGATCATCTTCATCCATCCTTTAATTTTCAACTTTTTTGTCTCATCATCCCGGACGATATTCATATCATCCCAGATGATGAGTTTGAATCATTCTTATAATTTCATCTGCTAGCTATTCTGACCTTTCTGCTTCTGATCGTCTTGGACGATTCAATTATCATCCTGGATGATCTGATCGACTTCTGCTTCAATCATTTATGATCATCCTGGTCGATCCTTTTTTCATCCTGGATGATGCTCTAACATTTTCCTCAATTATTGGTAACCGTTCCATATGATCTACCTGTTCATCCTAGACGATACATATGGCAATGCGTTTAAAGCCTTGAAATTCGGCCGGTACTTCAATTTTTGGTGATCGTCCTGGACGATCCACCTGTTTATTTTGGACGATACACATGGCAATGCTTTTGAATGTTTTAAATTTGGCCGGTACGATCCATTATTGTGCTTCATCCCGGATGATCCGCTTAATCGGCCTAGACAATATGCTTTTTCAACTGTCGTCTGGATTATCTCCTCGGGACGATCGCATGTGTCTTATCATCCTGGATGATATCTAATCATCCTAGATGATTTCATGGCCTTTTTGACCAATCATCCCAGACGCATTTATTGCACCATATCGTCCTGGACGATTCTGCGATTATCCTGGAGAATTCTTTAAAAACTGAGGCTTTCCATCATTTTTTCTCACACAATCCTTCTCATCACCCTATTTCTCTTACTCTTGTGCTCTATTTTCTTGAGTATGGCTGGCAAAAAGCGATCTCTCCATCCTTCTAGGAGTTCCTTGAGGGCGGATCTGGACCCTCGCTTCACCGAGGAAAGCGACCAAGCTGCCTATTTGAGGTACAAAATAGTCGGGATCACTGTATCCCAGACTATAAACCCTCGAATTCTATCTTATCCTATTCTTGATTTGTTTGCACGCACTTTCTTGACCTTCATTCTCACTCTCACTGTCCCCTTTAACTCTAAGCTTCTTTTTGAATTTTTTGACAGCCTCTGCATTAATTCTTCTTTCACTGCTCTCGGGTTCTATATGAACAGACATCCCGTCAAAATCACATATCAGGATTGTGAAGAACTTTTACAACTTTCCACCATAGGGGATACACTCCACACCCTGTGTTCTGACCCTGACTACGACTAGGCTCTGGCCACCCACTTTCTACGAAACACCAATGCTCACTTTCACATTGGAGAGTCTAGCACCTTATTCAAAGATGCTAGGACAATCCAACATGTCCTTCGCACTTCTATTATTCCAAAAGCTGATGATCACGTTCATATCACTCCACTTCATTCAATCACCACTTTCTGCATTTTGGCTCGTCATGAATTCAATGCAACTTATTGGATCTTTCGCTATATTGAGCATCTGACTACTATTCGAGATCCAGGACATAGGAGGAAACCCAATCTTGCCTTAGGACAAATCATTGTTTATGTCTTAGAATCAAAATACAATCTCCAATATCCTGCTCTACCAAACTTCTAGCTTACCTTCTACTCCAATAATTCCTTCCACATTCTTCACAGTACTCATTTCCACCTGGGGCACAAGGAAGCTGAGAGAGCTAAGGAGGAGGAGGCTCTAGCTCCTATTCCTGCACCTGCTCCGCTCTGCCAGCACTCTCAGTTAGATCAGCTGATTGAGAGATTTGACCTGTGGGAGACACATTTCAAGACTTACGTTGCTACGCAAGAGCAGCAACATACTGTGGACAGCCCGCTTTGACTCTTACATGGCACACCAGCAACGCCAGCATGACCAAGAAATGGCCTGGTTTGGAGAGAAATTTGCCACCCTTACTAGTAACTTTCACTAACCGCCACCACCACCTCCTTCAGATGATCAGGGGCCGTCATTCTTTTACTACTTTTTTGTTATTTTTTATTATAGTTTAAATATGTTTGGTCATCTCTTCTTTATTTCTTTTCTAGTTTCCCTCCTCCTTTTTGTGATGTCAAAAGGGTGAGTAGTTAGTTATACTATTTGTTATGTAGTTTGATTCTATTATTGGATAATTAATCTATTTCCATTAAACTGTCTTAAACTACTTAGATTACTTTTTGGTTTCTCACCATTAAAAATGGGGAGATTGTTACAAATCTATTTTATGGATTAAAATTTTGATGATAGCAAATATTCATGCTTCTTCTACGACTGTCTTGCCTACTAGTATTTCAGGTCTATAAGATCGAGTGCAACTCAAGCAAACTTAAGATTGAGTAGATTAGGTCTGAGTCAGTTTGTAATTTTTTCCTTTTCTTTAGTTGATGTGGTTCCTTATGCCAAGTAACCTTGTACAATAATACTTGGGGGAATTTTTTGTCTGATTTAGTGTTATCTATTTTTGGTCACATCGTCCAGGATGATCTAAATATCGGTCTGGATGATCAGTTAAAAATAAAAACCCTAATTAGGGCATCTTGGTTAAGGTAGCCAACATTAAGGTCATCATCTTGAATGATATTTGTATCGGCTGGGACGATATGCTCAAATAAAAAAGAATCAGCCACTAGATCTATTTAGGTATTATATATTTTTTAACATCATCTAGGGCATCGTCCTGGATGATGATGCCCTAGATGATGCAACATAATTATGCCTAAATTAATCTAGTAATTAAGGAAAGAAATTAAGGTTTAATTGCTCAATCATACTATCCTGGATAATCGCAGGATCATCAGGGAAGATCAGTTCAAAAATCTTAGTTGTTCCTAGACAATCAGCATCGGCCACCTTTTATTCAGGGCGATACTTTGGACGATTTTTATTGATTTAAACTAATCATCAGGGATGATCATGAGATCATCCTGGATGATCAAGCTATTTTTTCATCATCCAGACATCCTTTTAGTGGATTATCTGGATGATATTCAATGATTTTTACTAATCTTATAGGACAACATGTTATTGTCTTAGACGATATGAATAAATTTCTTCTGATCGTCCCAAGATCGTCCTAGCTAATTGAGCTAAAATTACACTGATCATAGAGGACAATCTCCAGATTATCCTGGACGATAATGTCGGTTTATTACAATTAAGAGCTATTCTAAAGTTCTTCTATATAAGCTCTCTTATATCACACATTAGGGTATCTTTTGCTGTTGTCTTAACCTAAGAGAGCCTAGAGGAGAGGGAGAGAGAGAGAGAGAGAGAGAGAGAGAGAGAGAGAGAGAGAGAGAGAGAGAGAGAGAGTGAATCTTGTGAGGGGGAGTTTGTGAGGGGTTTCATAAAGGTTGCTCCAAGCAAGAATCCAAGTTGCCTTCTCCAATTATCGTCCCTTGTCCTTGAAGGTTCGAGGGAGGTCTACTTGAGCAATCGATCAAGGTTCTTTGCCTATTTTAGGAGGAAGCAAAAGTAGTTGGGTTCTCTGCCTCACTGGTGTCAGTGAAAAGGAGTTTTTGTAAAGGCTTCTCTGCCTTGCTGTGGGAGAAAAAGGAGAGTCTTTGAGTTTAGTGCAATACCCAGAGGGTTCCTCCGAAGAGTGATCATAGGTCGAGTTGATCGAACCACTATAAATTTTTTTGTTCTTTGTTATTACTTTTTTTGTATTTAATTCTGCACTTTAAATTTATTTGTGGTGAATTTTGGTTTTATTTAAATTTTATTTTATTTGTGAAAGAATTTTTCAAAAACTAATTCACCACCCCCCCCCCCCCCCTCTTGGTTAGCCTTGGGCTAGTTCATAAGGGCTTAATATCCCTAATGAACTTTCACTATTTTCATACCATCACATCATTGTAGTTATAACTTCCAAGGTGCACATCGCTTTAGAGAAATGCCATGAATTTTCACTTAATAACCATTCCACATCATCAAGCACCTCGGTGGACTAAACATTTTAGCCCTGAGGTGCTGGTTCACTTTGGAGTGCCGCAATGTTACATCTCAAGCGTGGTAGTGCTAAATACCTTTTTGAATTTTCTATAAAAAGATGTTCTATTCTATTTGTACATGAGTTTAGTCATTTAGGTAAAATTTAATACTTTTCAGTGTACTTCTCTAGTACTCTCTTAGAGTAAGATCTAAGTGAGGTTAGGGAAGTACATGACACAATTTGTTGGAGTATTTTGCTTGTGTTTGTTAAGGTAACTATGTAAGTGAAATAAGGAGTGTAGGGGAGATACTTTGATCCTAGATGGTGATAACATTCCACTACTTCTCTTGTACTTTTATTCTTTTATGCATATAATAAAAATGAGTTTGCTTATCATTTATTCTATGTCTCGCAATATATCTTATTTTGGATTGATGATGTAAAGTGCATATTAAGTATTAATGAAGACTTTTATCCTTTAAAGATTTAATGTTATTCTCAATTATCTACTGAATTTCATTTAATGCACATAGTGGCCATGTGTATAGTTAAAATCTAATGTTATATATAGCCTCAACATAGGAATGCAAGAAGAATTAGTAATATTTAGATAGAATGTTGCCATTCCTTAGATTAATATGTTTGAATAATATATGTTTTAAAGGAGATATTATAACAATAGGAGATCAACATATATCCTTTTCAATCATATATGCTTAAACGAGATCTCGGGATGCACATGCTCTGAATCATGTTTACAATTAAGTGTATCTGTAGAAAAAAAATATGTATTTGCATTCATCAATCCAAAAAAAATTTATTAAACATTGTATCAACTATTCTACTATTTCTATCGAGTGATAAAAACTACTACAATATCATTTTTATTTCAGTAAGATAATTTATGCATTGAGAGTAAGTAGTAATAGTTTTGTTGCAACTAAGGATATTACTTTCTCATTGATTTTTGAAAGTTCAAAAAGGTTGTTAAACCTCAAAAAACTAGCCCGAGGCTCTCCGAGAGGGGGAAGGGGTTGAATTCATAATTTAAAAATTCTAAGAATGAATTATAATCTTTTGTAAATTCTTCAATACTTTGAAATAAACAGTTTGATCACCCCTTGCAGAAGCTAACAATTTTAACAACAATTAAAATAACGATGATGAAATTCTGATTAATAAAACAAAATATTAATATCAGATTTTCATTAAGAAGTTATCATAGAAATTAAGTGAGAAAAGTAAAATGCTGAAAATGAAAAAGCACACCAGAGATTTTATAGTGATTTAGTCAACTTTGACCTATATCCACTCACCCAAGTCCACCACTCCGGGAGTTTTACTACCACAACAAGATGTAGAAGCCTTTACAGACTCACTTTAACCAAACCTGATATGGCGGAGTGCCAGAAGTTATGTCACCTCCCCCAGTGATGAGAGCGAACTTGAATCCTTTTTCTTCCTCCTGGAGAATGTAGAGAACCCAGAATAATTTTTCTCCTCCCTAGAGATGGCATAGAACTAGAATACTTTCATAGGAAGAGAACCTCAAATCCCTTTTCTCCCTGCTAGAGAAGGAATAGTACCTCAAGGACTTGACCTAGAAGCCTCTCTCCCAAGAGAACCTTTAAGCGCTCACCAAGGCTACAGGAGGAGCAAGGTTATAGCTAGCCTGGAGCAACTATGTGATCCCCCCTTACTCCTCCCTCACACTCAACCTCACCTTCTCCTTCCTCTTAAAACCTATATTTCTTGAAAGTTTCTCTCTCTGAGTACCTTCAGCAGCCACACAATCCTCTCTCTCTCTTACAAAGAAATTCTAAAAACATTTATTAAGTATTAGGCTTCAAGAAATCCTAAAAATTTAAGTTAGCCATCTTATTCGTACATTACAATTTGACTTTATATAGTATAATCAGTTAAAAAACAAGACCCATCTAGTATGATGTAAATAGTTATTTAGAAGAACTGTTCAACTTTTTAAAACACATCATATAGTACAATATGTTTACATTTTCTCTTCATACAGAATAACTCCAAGGATGATTAAAAGTCATCTTTATCATTCATCTTATAATGTTATCATCGTATAGTACGTGTTAGTTGATTTCAAGTAGGTTGTCTACTATAATATGAATATTGTACAGTACGGTTACTTCAAAAATTATGGTTTTGTTTGGTACAATGTTTGGGATGACCAAATTTCATCTATGTTAATCATAGGTAAGATCAAGATCATAAAGTATGTTCTGCTATCATTAATTAAATTAAAATTTGATTGACAAATTATGAGGTTTTATTTTGAAAAAATTTCAAAGTTTTCATATAGTAAAAATCAGATCATATAGTATGATTAGTTTAAAAATCAAATTTTAAATATTATTTTTAACGAGAAACCCATGGAGGAGACTACGCATTGATTAAGAAAAATATTACACAGTCCTTAAAGGGACCTCAAGCTGGGTAATGCTCATAAGAGCTATAAAAAGAAAGCAAAACAATCCTAAGAGCTCTAGTTCCCTACTACGCAAAAATATAATATAACCTAGATACAATCTAAGGTGCACAAGAAAGAGCACCCAAAAAAGGGGAACAAACCAACAAACAACAACCAAGTCCACCTTCCCATCCAAAGTGCCACCACTTCGAACACCTGTACTAAAGAAATCCTATAAAAAGTTGATAACCAAATGAAAATTGTACAAATAAACCAATAAAATGGTTGGTTGATAGTCTAAGCAATTGTCCATAAAACAAGTAGCATAAATAAAAGACAAAACATTCAGGCTCCAACCAATAACTCTATAACACTTAGCAGCATCATCCCCAAGGAATTGAATAATCACCATCCAACTATTAGGTATGCAGTCGTGGAACCCAACAATAATCCCAACAAATATAAAGCATGGTCCATAATCCACAAAGACATAGAGAAGGGAAACCAAGATAATCAAGTTATATAACCAGTTCACATCCAACTTAAGATAGATAGCCTTAGTTTTCAGAAAAAAGCAGCAAAACAAAGCCCCAAAATGATTCATGAAAAACCAATTCCAAATAAACCAACCAAACCAGCAGTAAGTCAATATCCAAACAAGATAATAAAAAATTTGCCCAACCCAGCATAAATAATTAGGAACTTAAATGCCAACAAAATCATAATCCAAATGCCACACTCGTCTAAATCCAGTCTTCACTAAGCACAATAGAACTATGCCCAGGTAAAGGAAATAGACTAAATTAACCATACCCCATAGGAAATGTAAAGCACAACCCCAAAAACCTAGCCAAGTGAGACAAAAAAAGGCTACATCATAGTGGGTCCAAGAAATAACCTCTACGAAAACCCTAACAAAACCCAACAATAGCATATAGGAATCTAACCCACTTAGAGCAAAACCAATACCAACCATCCTAGGTTAGACGAGCATCACAATGGAGAAATACTAGCACCAAGACTAAACTAAAAAAACCAAGAGATGCAACAAATAAGGGAAACCCTCCAGCAACACCAAGGAAAAGCCAACCCCCTAAAAAAAATAAAAATGAAACCCAAGCTCCAGCCAAAAACAACCACTAGAATTTGACATAGGGAAGAACAATTTTGTCTAATCTTAAAAGACCTTTTAAAGGAGCAGGTAAGTTAGAGGCAAAAAAATCAATAAAACAATCCAAGTTACACCCCAAATTGGCAAGCCAATCGGTACAAGTGTTCCCTTCCCTATACACATGAGAGAGGGATTAATTAAGAAAAATCAACAATTGCTTAATGTCCCTAATAAGATAAAAAAGGGTTCGATTGCATATAGTGTCATCAACATTATTTAAAAAATGAATATTATAAGTAACATCAACTTCAATCCAAATGTTAGAAATGCCAAGAGATATGCATAATCTAATCCCATGAAGAAAAGCCGAAAGGTTAGCAAAATTCACAGAACAATTATGTAAGGGGCCCGCAAAATTCATAATGATATTCCCATAACAACCCCTAATAATCCCACCATAACCCAAGATGGAACCTTTGACAACACCTTCCACATTCAACTTATAGGTATGATTAGGAGGTTTGATCCATTAAAAATCCTAGGTTCAGTAGAGGGATAAACACCCTCCAAAGTGATACCCAATTCAGATGCCACAAAGAAATAATTTTTAAAATTCTTGACCGAGAGCATATTAATAGAAAAAAGCCGCATGACATTGTCTTTCACACTCTTAATAATCCTATGATGGTTCATACCAATACCATTAAAAAAGGAATTATTTCTATCCATCCATAAAAACAACAAAATGAGAGAGGCAAATAACATTTCTAATGTGACCTTTAGACTTAAAAAACAAAGAGTTGAACAATGTATTAATAGAAAACTTAGCATTAAAGATATTTAATTTGAAAATATCATCAATATATGATAAAGTTTTAATAGTTAAGGGGCTTGCAAGAAAGTCATAATGCATGTTCTCCAAATGAAAGCAACATTGGCACTTGGACAGTAACATAAAGCCTCTTTTAATTAAGTTATCACCAATAGGAATGAACTTATGCAAAATTCTCCAAATAAAAATAGCAATAGTGGAAGGAAAACTTTTATGCCAAATCATAGAAAATATATTACGTGCATCATTCTTAGTTTCGAAGGCATGCCAAGCATCCTTTAATCTGAAAACCCCATCTTTAGACATATTGCATAATAATGAATCATTATAATCAGTGTTAAGGGGAAGGTTCATAATTTTTTGAATAATAGAATCAAGAATAATATTAGCAAGTTTATCATAACCCCAAAGTTCTCAATAATGAAATAATTCACCTTAACCGCCACAGTGGAAGTGGAATTAATGATGGAATCAATAGAATGAGTTCCCATCCAATGATCTTGTCAAAAGAAGATTTTCTCACCACCAAGCCCACAACAAATATGAGGCTCAACAACCCATTTAATATGTCACACTTTAGAATCACCCTTGTTATAAAAGCATATAGTCGGATGCTTACCCTCACAATACTTAACAAACATAACTTAGCCCAAAGACTCACTTTATCCCAAAAGGTGTACGACAACTTGATGGAAAAAAACATTAGCCAAATCATACATACTCTTACAACCCAATGCACCTTCATCCAAAACACCATAACATTTATCCCAACAGGACCAGAGAATTTTTAAATTTATATTGGTCCCTTTCCAAAAAAAATGTATTGAAAAGTTTATCAATTCTATTGCACACCACACGAGTAGGTTAAAGAGCTTAGAGGATATAGATAGGTAGAAAGAAAATAACACTTATAATGAGAGTTAATCTACCCCCAAAGTTCAAAAATTTAGAATCCCAGGACAAAAGCTTGTTATGCAAAAAAGTAATCAAGTCATCAAAAAGAAAAATTTTCTTCCTACCTTTAAAAAGAGGGACCACAATATACTTAATAGGGAAGTGACCTTACACAAAACCAGTAAGGCCTTTGATAGCAAAAATACGATCATTAGACACTTTGTTGGAGGCAATAAAATAACACATATGCTTATTTAGAGAAAGCCCACTAACATTATCAAACTTATGAAAGAAGCCCATAATTCTATTAATCCTATTTAAAGAAGCATTAGTAAAAATAATGAAATCATCAGCAAAACATAAGTGGAAGTAGAAAAACCACCAAAAGTTCTAAAATAAAGGCTAGGGCAATTCTTAAAGAGGTTAGCAAGGCCTCCAGATAAATACTCAGTAGTAATAATGAAAAGTGTATGAGTGATAGGATCACCTAGTCTTAAGCCATGAGAAGATTTAAAAAAAAACTAGAGCATTTTCCATTCAAAATAATAGAAAATTAGGATCCTTTAATACAATTCCTAATGAGATTAATAAAAACCAAATTAAAACCAAATAAATACAAAATAATGTAAAGAAAGTTCGAATAAATGTTGTCATAAGCCTTGGAAATATCAAGTTTCAAAATGATGTTGCCACCTCTCACCCTAACATCAAGAACATGACAAAATTCTTAGGCTTGAAAGATAATATTAGAAATAGCCCTACCCTTGAAAAAACCCATTTGATATGGAGAAATAATATTAGGAAGGAGAGAAGTTAACTGATTCATAATAATTTTACAAATTAACTTACTAAAGAAGGTACAAAGACTAATGTTGAAACTCGATCACTATGAATTAGATTGTTAAACCTAAGCTTATGTCCCAGCAGCTAACCAAGAGGGGGGTGAATTGGTAATTAAAAATTAATCCCTCTTTTTAATTTTTTAAACCGAAAAATAAACTTTAAAGAGTTTTGTAGAAAATGTTTTTCAACCACAGTTTTAAAAGTAAAAATACAAAAATAAAAAAGGCAGCGAAAAATAAAGACACGAGGTTTATAGTGGTTCGGTCAAAACCAGACCTACATCCACTCCCCGGAGGCACCCTCCGAGTATTGCACTAATACCACTAGTGAATCTCCTTTTGCACCCACAAGCAAGGCGGAGAAGCCTTTACAAACACTCTTTCCACCACTACCCGGTGCGGCAGAGAACCGTCGTCCTTTTACACTATCCATAGTGTTGGCAAAGAACCGTCATCCTTTTACTCTATCCCCAGTGTTGGCAGAGAACCGTCATACTTTTACACTCTTCTAGGTTCGGGTTATAATGCCTCTTCCTAGTTATTGGCTTTGGATCAAATGTGGGTGCATCATATTTTTCTTAAGTGCATCCAGTTCAGCTTTAAACCTCAAGTGAGCATTTTCTAAATAAATCTCCAAATAGTGCTTTTTATGCTCATATTCTTTAGTAGAAGCTTTAAAATCAGATTTAAGCGAGGTGTAGGAAGCTTTCAAAGAATCATGCTCAATGATTAATTCAGAATCCTTTTTATTTAAATCATCAAATTCATCAAGTAGAGATGTGATTACTATCAATTTGAAAGTGATCTTTACTCAAAATTTCATGATCTTTTTGCAAGTTTAAAAACTCCAATTTCAAACTAGCATGAATTTTCTTAAGTTTTCTATATGATGCATGAATTTTTTCACATATTTCAAGCAATTGGTCATAGGTTGCTTGACATTACCTCTTCTGGGTCAGATTGTTCAAAATCATCACCCATTAAGCACAAGTTTATTATCTCCTCTTCAGGTTCAGTATCAAATGAGTCAGATGCAGACTCCGCCCAAAAAGCTTTTTGGGCTCGCTTCTTATCCTTTATGAACTTAGGTTTCTTCTCATTATTTTTTTTGCTTGAGTGATCCTGAAGTGTAGGACAATCAGCTCTGACATGTCCAGGCTTCCTGCATTCAAAACAAACAACATCAGAAGAACCTTTAATTTTTTTGTTATTCTTACCTTTTCTCCAATTCTGATGATGCTTGTGACTCTTCCTTAGAAAGTTTTTGAATTGCCTAGTGATAAAGGCAACTTCATCGCTTTCAAACCCGGAGGAATCAGTGTCTGAGTTGTTCGCCTTAAGTGCCACCATTTTCTCCTTCTTCCTCTCACCTGCATCAAGATTTCTTTGGTTAATCCCCTTACTCATAAGCAATGAGTAAACCAAGTAAGTTATCGATCAAATAGGTATTTAAATATTTAGACTCAGAAATTGCAGTAATTTTAGTATCAAAAGAGGAAGGCAAGCATCTTAAAAATTTTGTTCACTTTTTCATATTTAGTAAGTTCTCTTCCTAACGCATGCAATGAAGTAACAATCTGAGTAAACCTTGTATATATTTTAGAAATCGTTTCATTAGGTTTCTTACGAAAAAGTTTGTAATCATGCAATAAAATATTCAAACGAGATTGCTTAACTTTATTAGTGCCTTCATAGGTGATACACAATTTATACAAAATTTCTTTTCCAGTAGAGCATGTAGAAACACACATGTAATCTTCAGATTTTAAAATATAGAAAAAATAGTTCAAACTCTTTGCATTAAGTTGTACTAAATCTCTTTCATCAAAAGTTCATTCAGTAAAAGTTACTTCAGTATTAATTCCATTAAATTCACGAGAAGGTGGAGAATATCCTTCTTTAATAAGCATCCACATACGATATTCAATTGATTATAAAAAAGTAGACATGTGAGTTTTCCAAAAATCAAAAGAAAAATTATTAAACAAAGGTGGTCGTGTTATATAATATCCTATCGTTGCATTACGATTACTGTTGTTAGACATGGATAAAAATTTAAAAAGTTTTCAAACTTAATTTTTATAAATCTCGCTCTGATACCACTTGAAAGTTCGTTAAGGATATTAAGCCCTTAAGAACTAGCCTGAGCCTAACCAAGAGGGGGGTTAATTGGTATTTTTAAAAAATCTTCTTACACAATCAAAGCATAAAACTTAAAACCAAAATCACCACAGAAATAAAAGTATAAAAAAATAAATGCAAAAATTAAAACAAAAAAATATCACACCAAATTTATAGTGGTTCGATCAACTCGACCTACGTCCACTCCCCGGAGGCGCCCTCCGAGTATTGCACTATAAAAGTGACTCTTCTTTTGCTCCTACAGTAAGGAGGAGAAGCCCTCACAAAAACTCCTTTCTGCCAACCCCGGCGAGGCAGAGAACCCAACTCCTTTTGCTTCCTCTTAAAGTAGGAAGAGAACCCAACTCCTTTTACTTTCTCCTAAAGCAGGCAGAGAACCCAACTCTTTTTACTTCCTCCTGAAGCAAGCAGAGAACCTTGACCAATTGCTGAAGCTTACCTCTCTTGAAACCCCAAGGACGAAGGACGAAGGACGAAGTCTGGAGAAGACGCCTTGGAATCATGCTTAAAGCAACCTTTGTGAATCCCTCTCATAAACTCCACCTCACAAGTTCCTCCCTCTCTTTGCCTCTCTCTCCCTCTCCTCTTAGCTCTCTCAAATCAAGACTGCAACTAAAGGTCATTTGCATGAGAAAATTTGGGTCCTTTAAATATAATTTCAAGAACAGATATTATCATCCAGGACGATAGGAATATCGTTCTGGCCGATCAGTACAAAATAAGCTCAATCAGCTGGGACGATTTGGGATGATCAGAAGAAAATTGGTTATATAGTCGAGGTCGATACAATATTTTCATGGCTGATTAGTTCAAATCTGAGTACAATCGTCCTAAACATCGCTTGGAATATTGTCTAGCAATGTTAATCGTATAGGACATCATCCCGGTCGATCCTGCGATCGGCCCGGCAGATGTGATTATATCAATCAGCCTTAATTGCTTTCCATAATTACTAGATTAATTTAGGCATAATTGTGCTGTATCATCCAGGACGATGTAGAGATCGTCCTAGCCAATGTCCTGAAATAAAGAATACCTAAATTGATCATGGCGGCTGATTCTTTTTTATTTGAGCTTATCGTCCTTGCGGATGCATGGATCGTCCAAGATGATGTTCTTAATGATGGCTGCTTAACCAGGATGCCCTAATTAGGATTTCTATTTTTAGTCGGATCATCCTGGTTGATATGAACATCGTTCAGGCCGATGTACTCAAAATAAAAAAACACAAAAAATCCCTCAAGTGTGTGTGTCCAAGGTTACTTAGCATCAGGAACCACTTTTACAATTGACTCAAGAAAAAGAAAAGCATTACAAACTAACTCAACCTAAACTACCTAATCTTAAGCTGGTTTGAGTTGCATTCGATCATGTGGACCTTAAAAGTTAGTAGGCAAGGCAGTTTTAGAAAAACTGAATGTTTGTTATCATCGAAAGTCTAATCTATAATCTTAGATTCGCAATAATCTCCCCCTTTTTGATGATGTCAAACACAATCAGAAAAGTTCAAGCAGTCTATGGCAGTTTAATAAAAGTAGTGTGACAAAAAAAATAGTTCACTAAGTTCCAGACTCAAATTATAAGAAACATCAGACTACTCCCCCTTTTGACATCACAAAAAGGAGGAGGAAACTAAAACAAGCATAAGAAAAACAAAGTACATAAAATAGAAACTAAAATAACATAAGAAAAATAAACTACAGAAAAACAGCATAACAAAGAAAACTAAAGAAAGGAGGGACCCTGATCATCAGACGGAGGAGGTGGTGGTGAAAATTAACTAGTAAAAGTGGCAAACTGAGATCCGAACCAGGCCATATCCTGGTCGTGCTGGTGTTGCATGCGGATGATGTCCTCAATATGTTGCTGCTCCTATGCAACAACGTAGGCCTCAAAGTGGGTCTCCCACTGATCAAATGTCTCGACTAACAGATCCAGCTGAGAGTACTGGCGAAGAGGAACAGGTGTAGGATGAGGAGCGAGAGCCCCCTCCTCCTCGGTCCCCCGAGTTTCCTCATCATCGGGGTGAAGATGAGTACTATGAAGGACGTTGAATGAACTGTTTGAGTAGAAGGGTTGCTGAAGGTCGGGAGGAGCAGAATATTGAAGGTTGTATTTGGATTCTAGAACATAATGTAATGATATGTCCTAGAGCAAGATTGGGCTTCCTTCTATGACCTGGATCTCGAATTGTAGTCAAATGTTTGATGTAGTGAAAGATCAGATCGGTTTCAATGAATTCACGATTGACCATTATGTAAAAAGTGGTGAGTGAAAGAAGGTGAGTGATATGGACACGGTCGCCGGTTTTGGGAATCACAGAGGTGCGAATGACATGCTAGATTGTTCTAGCATCTTTAAATAAAGAGCTAGTTTCTCCAACATGAAAAGGGGTATTAGAGTGATGAAGAAAGTGATTGGTCGTAGACCTGTTAAAATCAAGATCAGAAATGAGGGTATGCAGCTTATCCCAAGTGGTGGACAGCTGCAACAGTTCGGCACAATCCTAGTATGTGATCTCGACTGAGCGTCGATTCACATACGTGGTGAGAGCAGTATAGGAAGAATTGAAGCGAAGGTTGGCATAAAATTTAAAAAGAAGTTCAGAATTAAAGGGGACTGTGAGGGTGAGAATAAAGCACAGAGAGGTGTTAGTAAAAAGGTCGAGTACCGGATAGGAGAGGTGGACTGGATTAATTATTGAGAGAGAGAAATGTTGCATTCTTTGTAGCGGTGGTAGGCAGCCTGATCGTCTACATCCCAATGAGGGTATAGCGTGCCCCTCTAGGAGCTTCGAGATGTGTGTCGAGAATGTTTGTCGCCAGCCATTAGCAAGAAAAAGCAAGGAACAAGAAGCAGAAGCCAAAGAAAGAAATTGATGTGAAAATAAATGGCTGGAAGGGGCTCAATTTAAAGAAATGGTCGGATCGTCCAGGCCGATCCAGTGCAATTATTATGCACAGTCCGATCGGTCAAAAAGTTGGTCTGATTGCCCGGGATGATTAGATATCGTCCGGGACGATTAGACATAGGCGATCGTTCCGAGGAGTCAAGCCTAACGACCGTTGAAAAAGCAGATCGTCTAGACTGATTATGTGGATCATCCAGGATGATGCTCAATAATGGATCGTACCGGTCAAATTTAAAATGTTTTAAATCATGCGCCACGTGTATCGTCCAGGATGAACAATGGATCATCCCGGGCGAATTTATCGATTTTAAATGTGCTGACACGTGTATCGTCCAGGATGAACAGGTGTATCGGACGGGACGATTACCAATAAACGTATCAGCCAAGACGAAAAAAGTATCAGCCAGGACGATCAAGATGATTGTAGTAGAGGACAATCATATCGTCCAGGACGATAAAGGATCGTCCATGACGATGAGAGCAGAAAAGTCAGAATATTCAGCAGATGGAGTTTTTGATAAAAAAAGAACAGATCATCCAGGACAATGTGACAAAATTTTGAACTTCAAAGGAAGGATGGAGATGATCAGAGAAGGCCCAAAAATAATAAATTCAACTAAGAACAACAACGATAAAACATGAAAAAGGCATAAAAACTAGCAAAGAAACAATTTTTTTCTTAAGTTTAGCAATGCATGCATATGATAAATGCTCCAAATAATTAAATTTTAAAGATTTGTAAGATCAATGAGTTAATAAAGTCAAAATCTGAAAATGGTAGAATATCTGATCCTGTTAACCCTAGCTCAGACTTCTTTCAGGGTAAAATCGTCTTTTGAAAACAAAAAACCTAGCTCAAAACAAACTAATTGGGTAAAAAAAAAAAAGATCCGTTCAAAACTTGCTCCAAAGAAAATATCTTATAGAATAATATACCAAAGCAATTTGTCTCAATCATTGAATTGGAAATTAAGCCTTTGAAAATATCAAGTAACCTATGAATTCTTCTAAAATTTTAAAAGTTTGAAAGAGGGGTAAGCTTATCTTTTATGGGCTCATTTTATGCCTCTTGTGAATTTGAATGGCACTCTTTGCTCATCTTTTGATTTTTGATACACTTTTGTGTATATTTTTCAATTTAGTGTCATTACGTATCTTTTTGTTTTTGACATCATTGGCCAAGGGCGGAACCAAGTTCCGTTCATGGGGGGGGGGGAGGGCAATTGCCCTCCCCCCCCTTAAAAAAAAATTAATTACAAGTCAGGGCATTTAAATAACTTGCCCCCTCTAAAAAAAATATTTTGCCCTTTCTTTGCCCTAAATCCCGCACAGCCTCACTCGTTCAATCGTTCTTTTTGGTGAATCGCACGAAGGCTGCAACCAGCAGTCTCTTTGGCTCTTCCCTCTTCTTCATGCGGCAGCCGGCATGAAGGAATCGTGGCTCTTCCCTCTTCTTCACGCGGCAGCCAGCAGCCTCTTCGGCTCTTCCCTCTTCTTTACACGGAAGCCGACAAGAAGGAATCACGACTCACTCAGCGATTGTATTTGTAAGTTTCAAATTTTGAATTTTATTGTTTCTTCTCTAAGTTTCAGTTTTTTTTTAAGCATGTGCTTATGGGTTTTACTTACAAACATAGTTTCACAAATTGTTTAAAGTATCCTGTATCCGTTAACTTAAAGATTGAGGCACAATTTGTTTGAATTATCGGTTTGAAGGCCAAGCACAAATTGTTTTATACATTAATGATGAAAATGACTTGGAAAAAAAAAAGATTTTTCAGTCTTTGGAGTTGAAAGTTCTAGAAATTCCAAATAAATGGCAAAAGATTTGATGACAAAGATGGCTAAATTCATTTGATTTGTCTACTTTTAAAGCACTACAAAATAGCTGAGACATGCTGACCTTCTGAGTGATATTTCTCATTTTTTAGCAGTTATAGCAAAAGATTTGAACTTTCATCTACTTTAAGCAAGCAAGGAGAAGCCAAAGCATCAAAGACTGCAGAGAAACTGATTAAGCAGTTTTGCAAGTCACTTGGACCACATTTCAGCATCACCTTAAAGTTTTGCAATCTCAGGTCCAGACCTTATCTGGTAAGTCTACTGCACAAGGTTAATGTGCTGGGAATAATAATTGTAATAGTAAATAATATGTACTTAGTATGTCCTAGTGAGTCTTTATGAGCTTATAAATAACTATATGAGAGTATTAGGACAAGCAAAAAGAATGAAGAAATGAGCTATGGCTCATCTCCCTCTCTCCCCTAATGATTCCCCGAGTCATGTGAGTTTGATCAAAATTTGTCCGTGGATGATAGCTGACTTTACTAGTATGTCCATGGCGGATTAAAAGATAGATAACTAAATATAAGTTATTGAGTATGGAGAGTGAGTAGAAAATTTTAATATCTCTATAAGTAAATCTCGTAGCATATAGTCTAAAATATGCATCTTTACCTTTATTTATAGAATTTAAAGGGCTATAAAGAAGACTATATATAAAAAAATTACAAATAATATATAATATGATCAATACAGACTAGCACAAATATATGCCAGATATTAGAGAAGAGAAACTCACTCTCTAATATAAGGAAGAATATACCACAAAGTAGACTTTAGTAATTATATATTAAATGCAATGACAAGATTTCAATTAACTTGAAAGATATATAAAAACTTTGAATATTATAAATATAATGTAGATTATTGCAGCAAGATAAAAAAGATCTTAATTTCAAAAATGAGTTGTTAATTTGAGATAGACTTTTGTTTAGAAAAGAGAATTATACCACTAAAAGATGTTAGAGGGAGGGAAACCATCAACGGTGTTTCTCCCTTTAACTGATTTAGAGATGTTAAAACATTGACTATAAATCTCCAAAAAATAAAAATAAGGAGAAAATATCATAAAGCAAAAAGAAATTAAAGTAAAACTAACTATAATAGCAAATATAAAAAGCCAACACAAAAGCTAAGTTAGAAAATAATAACACTCAATAGAGTAGTAAGCATGCAATTCAAAATTTTATTTAGCAGCAAGTTTAAGCAATTCATGAGCTGCGAGCCTTTGTCTAAGTATCATATGCTCTCATGAGGTCTTTGGTGAGAGCACACCTGCAAAATCATCAAATGTTAGATTTAGGAACCCAAACAGGTTTGGGTTCCTTCTTATGAAAGAAGAATGTGATGCATCAGTGTTATGCAGTGAATTATGCAATTTGGGTCTCCATACCCAATGTGTACTACGGTAAATGGTGAAAGTATGTGCTATGTGTCCTAACATGCTATATGAAAAACATCTAACTTCAAGAAAAAGATTTCTTAATCGATTCGGGTTATAATGCCTCTTATTAGTTATTGGATTTGGATCAAATGAGGGTGTCATCCAATTTTTCTTAAGTGCATCAAATTCAACTTTAAACCTCAAGTGAGTATTTTCTAAATCAATCTCCAAACAGTACTTTTTATGCTCATATTCTTTAGTATAATCTTTAAAATCAGATTCAAGTGAGGTGTAGAAAAGCTTTCATATAATCATGCTCTATTATTAATTCAGAATGCTTTTTATTTAAATCATCAAATTAATCAAGTAGAGGCATGTGATTACTATCAATTTAAAAGTGATCTTTACTTAAAATTTCATAATCTTTTTGTAAGTTCAAAAACTCCAATTTCAAACTAGCGTGAGTTTTCTTAAGCTTTCTATATGATGCATGAATTTTCTTATATATTTCAAGCAATTTGTCATAGGTTGGTTGGCATACCTCTTCTTGGTTAGATTATTCAAAATCATCAACCATTAAGCACAAATTTATTATCTCCTCTTTAGGTTCAGTCTCAGATGAGTCAGATGTAGACTCCGCCCAGAAAGCTTTTTGGGCTCACTTCTTATCCTTTATGAACTTAGGTTTTTTCTCATTCTTTTCTTTGCTTGAGTGATCCTGAAGTATAGGGCAATCATCTCTAACAAGTCTAGGCTTCCTACATTCAAAACAAACAACATCAGAAGAACCTTTAATTTTTTTTTATCCTTACATTTTCTCCAATTCTGATGATGCTTGTGACACTTCATTAGAAAGTTTTTGAATTGCCCAGTGATGAAGGCAACTTCATCGCTTTCAGACCTGGAGGAGTCAGTGTCGTAGTTGTTCGCCTTAAGTGCCGTCATTTTCTCCTTCTTCCTCTCACCTGCATCAAGATTTCTTTGGTTCACCCCTTTCTTGTAAGCAACGAGTGAACCAAGTAATTTATCGATCGAATAAGTATTTAAATCTTTAGACTCAGAAATTGCAGTGATTTTAGCATCAAAAGATGAAGGCAAGCATCTTAAAATTTTGTTCACTTTTTCATAGTTAGTAAGTTCTCTTCTTAACGCATGCAATGAAGTAACAATCTAAGTAAACCTTATATACATTTTAGAAATCATTTCACTAGGTTTCATACGAAAATATTTGTAATCATGCAATAAAATATTCAAACAATATTGCTTAGCTTCATTAGTGCCTTCATAGGTGATACATAATTTATCACAAATTTCTTTTCTAGTAGAGCAAGTAGAAACATGCATGTAATCTTAAGATTTTAAGACATAGAAAAATTAGTTCAAACACTTTGCATTAAGTTGTGCTAAATCTCTTTCATCAAAAGTTCATTCAGTAAAATGTACTTCAGTTTTAATTCCATTAAGTTCACGAGAAGGTGGACGATATCCTTTTTTAATAAGTATTTACATACGATAGTAAATCGATTGTAAAAAAGTAGACATGCGAGTTTTCCAAAAATCAAAAGGAAGATTATCAAATAAAAGTGGTCGTGTTATAGAATATCCTTATGTTGCATTACGATTACCGTTGTTAGCCATGGATGAAAATTCAAAAAGTTTTTAAACTTAATTTTTATGAATCCCACTCTGATACCACTTGAAAGTTCATTAAGGATGTTAAGCCCTTAAGAACTAGCCCTAGGCTAACCAAGAGGGAGGGTGAATTGGTATTTTTAAAAAATCTTCTTACACAATCAAAGCATAAAACTTAAAACCAAAATCACCACAAAAATCAAAGTGCGGAAATAAAAATAAAGAAAGATCACCCCAGATTTTAGTGGTTCGGTCAACTTGACCTACGTCCACTATGGGTGTCAATATTTGACCCGACCCAAAAACCCGACCCGGACCCGACCTAAAAAATCCAGGTTGGACCCGACCCGTTTAAAAAATGGGTCGAATTCGGGTTGACCCAGCGGGTTGTTGGGTTAACCCGAAAACCCGTTTATTTTAAAAAAAAAATTTGAATTCCCGCCTAGGCTCGCCCTTGCCAGCTGTGCTGCCCGATGCAAGCCCTGCCCACTGCCCGCTGCAAGCCCTGACCGCGTTGCCCGTTGCTTCGGCAATCGCGACTTCGCGAGTAGCGACGCGTGCTCGCAGACTCGCAGCTCGCTGCCGAGGTCCGCCGCTTCGCCTGGCGCAAGTTGCTTCGGCCTTCGTGCTCGTGAGCCCGCTGCCATCATCGCTGCGCTGCTGCCAACCTGCCATGACGCCGCTGCTGCCTCTGCCTCGGGTCAACGGGTCAGGTCGTGTCAACCCGGCAACCCATGCGGGTCGGGTCTAAGTTGAGATAGTCGACCCGTTTGCAAAAATGGGTCGGGTTCGGGTTGACCCGTTTAGAGCCGGGTCAACTCGGATTCGAACCGAACCTGACCCATTGACCCGAATTGACACCCCTAACGTTCACTCCTAAGAGGCGCCCTCCGAGTATTGCACTATAAAAGTGACTCTCCTTTTGCTCCCACAGCAAGACGGAGAAGCCATCACAAAAACTCCTTCCCACCAACCACAGTGAGTCAGAGAACCCAACTCCTTTTGCTTCCTCTTGAAGCAGGCAGAGAACCAAACTCCTTTTGCTTCCTCCTGAAGCAGGCAGAGAACCCAACTCCTTTTGCTTTCTCCTGAAGCAGGTCGAGAACCCAACTCCTTTTTTTCCTCCTGAAGCAGGTAGAGAACCCAACTCCTTTTGTTTCCTCCTGAAGCAGGCAGAGAACCTAAATCATTTTGCTTCCTCCTGAAGCAGGCAGAGAACCTCGACCAATTGCTGAAGCTTACCTCCCTTGAACCCTCAGGATGAAGGACGAAGACTGGAGAAGACTCCTTGGAACCTTGCTTGGAGCAACCTTTATGAATCCCTCTCACAAACTTCCCCTCACAAGTTCCTCCCTCTCTCTCCCTCTCTCTCCCTCTCTCTCCCTCTCCTCTTGGCTCTCTCAGGTCAAGACAACAGTTAAAGGTCATTTTGCATGAAAAAAATTAGATCCTTTAAATAGAATTTCGTGAACTGACATTATCGTCCAGGACGATAGGAATATCATCCTAGCCGATCAGTACAAAATAAGCTCAATCAGTCGGGACGATTTGGGACAATCAGAAGAAAATTGGTTATATTGTTCAGGCTGATATAATATCGTCCTGGCCGATTAGTTCAAATCCGAGTACAATCATCCTGAACATCGCCCGTAATAGAGTCTGGTCGATGTTAATTGTCCAGAACATCATCTCAACTGATATGATCGTATCAATCAGCCTTAATTGCTTTCTATAATTTATAGATTAATTTAGGTATAATTGTGCTGCATCATCCAGGCCAATATAGAGATCATCCTAGCCGATGTCCTGAAATAAAGAGTATTTAAATTGATCTTGGAGGCTGATTCTTTCTGATTTGAGCTTATCTTCCTAGTCGATACAAGGATCGTCCAGGACAATATTCTTAATGACGGCTACTTAACCAAGATGCTCTAATTAGGATTTCTATTTTTAGTAGGATCGTCCTGGCTGATATGAACATCGTCCAGGATGATGTACTCAAAACAGAAAAACATAGAAAATCCCTCAACTGTGTGTGTGTGTGCAAGGTTACTTAGTATCAGGAACCACTTTTACAATTGACTCAAGAAAAAGAAAAATATTACAGACTGACTCAACCTAAATCTACCTAATCTTGAGCTAGTTTGAGTTGCATTTGATCATGTGGACCTGAAAAGTTAGTAGGCAAGGCAGTCTTAGAAAAACATGAATGTTTGTTATCATCAAAAGTCTAATACATAATCTTAGATTCGCAACACCAAGTGATGAGATGACCATTTGGATTAAAATGTATATTTGAAATGTTAAAGGGCATTTTAGTCAATTATGGTTGACTTGGTCAACCAGGCCAAACTAAGGGCTAGGTTTGGGTTTAGTAAGTCCAAGGGAGTGATTTGAAACCAATGAAGTGATCTCATGCAATGGTGAAGTTATTTGGGTTGAAATAACCATTTAAATCCTTAAAGGATTATTTAGTCAAAGTGAGTTGACTTGGTTAACCATGCTTGACCAAGATTGAAATTTGAGTCCAATGCACTCCTAATAGTGTTTAAGATGCCTTAGGGAAGATTCTAAGGTTTTATTTGACCGGGACATGCTAAGGTTTGAGAAAAAGTCTAATTTTTTCCTTAACAAGCATTTTGGTCATTTTGACCCCTAGTCAATTGAGAGTCAAATTAGGTCCACCAAAATGTAGTTATGTGTTCAATATGTAATAAAAATAATTATGGACATGGTCAAGGGTTTTGGGAAAGGTCCGGAGGTCAAATTCCACAAGGTGTAGGGTCTAGTGCATGGGGCTATAAATATTTGATGGTTTTGTAGTCTTTGGATTTTGATTCATTTTCTAGAATTAGAACTGTCAGATTGGACTCAAATTTAAAGAGTTGACCCTAGGGGCATGCCTAATCCATATTTAATTAACAGATTATGAATTAGGGGTCATTGGACTTGGTTTTGAGGTGATTGAAAAATCACTAAAATAGGGTTTCGGGACAAGGACCTTTTACCTTAGATTTTGAACTGGACTTTGGGTTTAGTTTATTAAATTTGAATTTTCTATATCAATTATAGTTAAATGAATAAGTGTAGTTGAATGGATATGATTGAAGATTGGTTGAAGGCCAGATTAAAGGTTGATAGAAGGATGAATTGAGGTCTAGAGTGAAAATTGAATGAGATTTAGATGATTGACAAATGGGTAATTGTCAAGCATCAAATCACCAAGCAAAGATTTGGATAGGTCTTGATGACCTCATACAAAAATGAGGTCAACATCGACATAATGAGGAATTGTATTAGTTGAGGCTTTCTCCTTGCTACCAACAGAAGGAAGTGCATCAACTGGGCTTCCTCCTTTTTATCAATAAAAGAGGGAATTGAATCATCTGAGCCTTCCTTTTTGATATCGACGAGAGGAAGTGCATTAGCTGGGCGGCTTCCTAGAAGGATGAGAAAAAGAAAATAGGAGGTTGCTCAGGTTCAAATTTACACTAAGCAATATGGTGGATAGGCTTGTATTTAATATAATCAATATTTTCTTCTAGTCACTCAAGCCTTGTGCTCAGCCTATTTTCAAGGTCATTGAAAAGATTTGTGCATGTTGTAAAGAGTGTTGTTAGAAATTTATCCTGGATGGTAGCTCAATCCTAAACTTAGTTGAAGGAGGGCTTACTGGGGAGAATAAGGAGGGGCGTTTTGGGAAGAATGAGGGGGGACTTGTTAGGAAGAATGTGGTTGGGGGGTGGGGGTGATGGGGAAAATGAGTGGTATGGGTGGGGAATTAATTTTGTGTCGTTGGAGAGGGGATTTGCTGAGGAGAATGAGAGAGGTTTGGTGTTTAGAAGTAGTGGATTACAGTGCAGTCAGCTAGTAGGTTGTTTTCTTCCTCTTGAGTTACTCCTAGGAGGACATAAAAAATCTACACATAAATTATTTCATTGTTAGCAAATCTCCAATCTTAGAGGGATTTATTAAAATATGCTCAAAGGTAAATTTACATGTGTACCTTCCTTTTCTTTAACGTTCAAATAAATTATAGGCCTTTTCAGCAGAATAAAATATATATGTATTGCCCATCGAAGAAAATTGGGTCTTAAGTCAAGGTACCTATTGACATTTATTGAAAAGTGTTCCAGAAATCAAATATGCAGAAGAACAAATGTAATATTATCTAATGAATTAGTAAAATGAATTAATAATAAGAATGATATTTAGGCTCTCTTTGAATTCACAATTAACTGAGGTATCAAAGTATTTAGATAACCTAGTGGCTTATGCATAGCAAACGTTCTGGCAATTTTATTAAACTCATAAGCTAAAAACTCCCTTGTGGACTCGACATAGTTAATATAAGAGATCTCATTTATATTATTCGCGATATTAAGTGCCTTCTTGGTGTTTTATAATTATTAAGGAAAAAAATAAATTTGACAATAAGAATATAATAAATATCTTTAACATAATGAATGGATCGATCAGTTGATCTATTAATTTATATCATATCACTCTTAATACTCATTGATCTGTATCTTGTAAGTGGCTCGCTCTACTAGAAGATCTCAGCAGCTTTATTTGGCAATCCTGTAAGCAGAGACACTTCATCTCATGTGACTTTTATCTCATGACCCTTGATGATAAAGTATTGCTGAGGAATATCCTAGAATTTGAGCAGCTCATATATTAGTGGAACATTATGTTTAAATGATAGGAAATTTCAAAAATTGCTATATGTTTAATAACTTAAATGTGTCCTCGACATCCTTGTTTATTATCTCGACGAAAGATTCACAGATAGTTCTAAGAGTTTATATATAACAATGATAAGTAGTAGGCTGAGCATACATAAGCAGACATCACAGAAAAATACATAGTAAATATGTAATAAATATATAGTTATTACGTGGTAAATACACATTGATGTTATCTTGACAATTTATTGAAAATATTTTTTATTACAAGTTTAATTCTGAATGCACATTCGATACACCATCGATATACGGTAAAATACAATTGATATATAATAAATGCGTAGTTGATGCATACTAAATATGCAGTTAATACTAAGTTAAAAAAAGAGTCGAAAATGAACAAAAACAACTTAAAAATTTAAAAACTTTGCAACCTAACTTTAAAAATGGATGACAGTTGATACAAAGTTGATATCAGCGAATACACAGTAAGTACACAATTAATATGCAATTTATATGTAGTTAATACATAGTTTGAAAAAGATTCACCAAATAAACAAAAATAACTTAGTAATTTGAAAACTGTGCAACATAATTTTGGAAATGGAATAATAGCTCAAAACACAGTCAATATAGAGTTGATACACAATGAATACGCATTTAATATACAAGTAATACTAACCAAGTAAATATAAAGTCCATTCACAATCGATAATAATAAATAAAAATTTTGCACGACGGTTTATATTCACCTGTCTGTAGCACCAAAAGCGTCTAACCCGTGTACGCCAAATTGATTGCCCTTTTCGCTTTTTTTAATAGTGGATTATGTTTAGCGTTCATTGGAGGGTCATGTGCTAACTTATAAAATGACAAGCAAAAACACCAAACTCTAAAAATTCTAAACTTAAAACCTAAAACCTATTTTGAGAGATAAGCCAAAAAAATAACTATGAATATAAGCTGAATGAGAATGATGGACTAATCCTGTTGGTGGATGATGAACTTAGTGCCTCGATACAGTTGAATAATAAATCGTTGGAAAGTCAAAGATGAAAGTGACACTGAACGCCAAATATTAAAAGTGAATGCCAAGATGCAAAGTGAATTAGCTCCAAAACTTTTGATCTCCCCAATTCAATTTTCATCTCTTGAGAGGGCCTCTGAGCCGGATCAGTCGATTGCCAAAAATAAAATAAAGAACTAAATTAAATATCAACGTATATGTTCAGCCTCTCCAAAGAATAATTTCTCATCCTAACAACCCCGGAAGCTCACATAAACATTAAAAATTATAGGGATTTTTACATACCTAACACTTAAAACAAGTCTATTTACCTATTTAACACCTAAACTTTCATATTTACCTATATACCACTTAAAAAGCCTAACCCTCATCAAGACTACCCCTACGTTTCCATCCCGTCAAACCGAAAACCCGAAACCCGACTGTCTGCTACGCCTTGACCTCCTCTTCCTCTCGCTCGGTTGTCTCACTGCTTTCACCTCCTCTTCAACTCGCCAGATCGAGTCATCAATCCGTTCCGATAGCTATGCTCTTCTCCTTCTTTCTATGCCGTTTTCGTCTTCGAACACCTTCTTTCACTCGCAATCAGCTTACGGTCTCTGGCCAAATCTTTGCTTAAGCCCGAACTTTACCGGTAGCTTATTAATCTGAAGTTCGCATCCAGTTAAGCAAACAGAAACCTTTCATGCGAACTTTTACTTTGCCTATAGCATTTTAGTTCAATTTCCTGCGATGCTTTGATCCTTTCAAGCTGAAGCTTGGGCAAACAGATGCAGATGCTTCAAGGAATATAGTTATTTATGATTGTGTTTGAACCTTTTATGGAAAGCGAAGCTTGGACAAATATTTGGTATAAACTTGTTTGCAATAAAATTGTATAAACCACAATTTGTAAACGATTCAGATTAAACCACTAGCTGGAAAAGACGCCAAGCTGCAGAGGAAACAAATGCTGCATATTGATAAAAGCAGAACATATCAGTTGGAGCTGCAGAGGAATCAAAACAAAATACCTAAAGAGAAGAAATGCATGTGTCTCCACTAGCTGGAGAAGACACCAAGTGAATAGATTCACAAAAGGAGAAGACGAGCAGTGAGATTCGCAAACTAGATTGGCGAACTGTGCGATTACATCAAGAGAGGAAGTTGCTCTGCTCGAGTTTGGGGTTCCCGCGCTCTTGCGCGGTTTGGTGTTGACGGGAGGATACAGAATGTTATTTTTGATGAGAATAACAGTTTTAAGGTGGTATATAAGTAAATATGAAAGTTTAGGTGTTAAATAGGTAAATAAACTTATTTTAAGTGTTAGTTATGTAAAAATTCCAAAATTATAACACCGAATACGGAATTTATCCCGATAACAACGAATACGGCATTTATCCCGATAACAACGGAACTACTAGCTGTGCAGAGCGCTCATGCTACTACCACGCGAGCAGTAGAGTCGAATTGGAAGCTTCAATTCAAAAAATCGGATGCGCGTATGCACGACAACAACTTCCTGCACCCCTCGATCTGGTTCTTTTAGAGTGACTTTCTTTTTCGCTCTTTTGGGAATCTAGGGTTTGCCGAAACCATCTTCACTCATCTCGATGCCATGGCGATGCCTGGGGTTGACTTCAAGTGGTGAGTCCTGCGGCTCCTTTTTCCTCGGCTCTTCGAAATTCTGATTTTTAAGCCCTGTTTTTTTTTTTTATGTACAGGTACGATGGGTTCTTCCTGTCTATGCTAGCGACCAGCATGTAAGCGATTTTTATTTATTTTTTTAATATTTGTAGTGTATTGTTACCTTTTGGGAGCAATATTGGAGACTTGTCAGCTGATGTTTTCGTGGGGTATTTTGATAGTATAATCGTTTCGATCAAGTGGAAGCGGTACCATCTCTGCGTGCATCCTTTGCACATTTGGATTGTGGTGAGTTTCCTACAATCTTTGTGTAAAAGTGGTTTATTTCTGTTATGGTGGCCAGCTTAAGAGTTGATGCTGCCAGGTGGACTATTCTATCGTGTTCATGTTCAGGTTGCTGATGTTTCTGGACAATGGGCTTGCTGCGGGAATGGGTTTGTAAGAACTTTCTTTTTTTAGCAAGTTCGTATTCTTCTTTAAATTTTCTTAATTCACATTTTGTGGATCTGAAATTACTGTGCTATAATGACCGCCATATTTCCTTTAACTGACTTATATAACATTAAGGGACAACGCATCATTTCTTTTTATGGAAAATCGAATTAAATATTTATCAGGCTGGTACATTTTGATTACACTTGATAAATTATTGCGAGCTCAGGACAAAACCTATTTTTTCTATTATGCTATTTAAAAGCCCAAAACTGATATTCTGTTTTGCTTTGACATTTACCGGTATATACCACTATCCACAATGTTTAAGTTCGGCCAAGGATCACCTGTGAAAAGTCCTCAGCAGGTCTGTATTGTTGGTTGAAATGAATGTCAACTTGAAAGTGTTTTAGAAATAAGTATTTTAGTTAGCTTTGAAAGACTTTTGGGCCGAAGAGGGTTTAAAGCTGGACATTTCAAATCACCAAGCTGACTACCAAAAATGGATAATTTTCTAGTTTCATCTGATAAAGCGCTCTTTGCCAGATATGTTGAAATGGGTTCCAATGGTATTTATTTCACATTAATTTGGCAAGACATCTGAAACATTGACCAATTTATTCCCTTATCTACAAGGTGTTTGTTACATGTCAAGCTTACATCTTAGATGTGAAAATATTTATTTTGGTGTTTTAAAGATGTGTTGGTTTTGATTAAATTTCTTCACTTCCCCATTTTATACTTTTGACTGCTCCATTATAATTACATGAATGTGTTGAATTGATTACTCATTTAGATAGATTTTTCTTTTCCTATGTAATAAAATACATTTTTTTTCTCAAAATAAATTTGGATTCATGCCGGGTAGGTCTACTATGGAAGCCATACATTTATTGAGAGGCTTGATGGAGAAATATAGAGAGAATAAGGAGGATCTACATATGATATTTATTGATTTAGAGAAAGCATATGATAAAGTTCCAAGAGAAGTGCTATGGAGAGTTCTTGAAAAAAAGGAGTTAATAACACTTATATTCAAATAATTAAAGATATGTATGTAGAAGCTATTAGTTGTGTTCAAACACAAGGTGGTTTGACCATGTATTTTCCTATTTCGGTTGGATTACATCAAGGATTAGCCTTAAGCCCATATCTTTTTGCTTTAGTCATGAATGTTCTCACTAGACATTTGCAAGAGGATGTACCTTGGTGTATGCTTTTTTTAGATGATATTCTTATTGTTGATAAGATTAGAGAGGGAGTTGATGGTAAACTTGAATTATGGAGGTCAACCTTAGAATCTAAAGGTTTTCTCTTGAGTGGATCTAAAATTGAATATATGGAGTGTAATTTTAGTAGTAATAGACCTAGTGAGGGGATTGTGCTTTTGGCGATCAAGTCATTAATAAGAGTACACATTTTAGATATCTTGGATCTATTGTTCAGAGTGATGGTGAAATAGATAGGGATATTATCAACAAAATTCAAGTTGGATGGTTGAAGTGGAGGAATGCATCATGCTTGTTGTGTGATAGAAAAGTATCCCTCAAACTAAGAGAAAATTCTATAAGATGGTGGTGAGGCCTGATTACTTTATGGTCCTGATTGTTGGCCATTAAAAGAGAAACATAATACTAAGTTAAGTGTTGCAGAGATGAGGATGCTCAAATGGATGAGTGGCTTTACCCTCAGAGATAGGATACGAAATTGTTGATTCTTGTTGAATCTTGAATAGGTTGTTAAACCTAAGCTTATTTCCAAAGGCTTACTAAGAGGGGGGGGGGGGGTGAATTGGTAATTTTAAAAATTCTCTTGGATTTTAAAATTTGAAACCGATTGATTCACAAAGCAAGTTAATTAAAGTTTCAAAATAAAACTTTTCAATCACGGAATTAAAAACTTGCAGCAAGTAAGAAGCAAAAATTTAAATGACACAAAAATTTATAGTGGTTCGATCAAACACGACCTACATCCACTCCCTGAAGACTCCTTCTGGTTTTGCATTATTACCAAAGTGACTCTCCTTTTGCCCCCACAGCAAGGCGGAGAAGCCTTTACAAAATTCTCTTCCAGCAATTCTCGGTGCGGCAGAGTATCGTCGTCCTTTCACACCCTCCAAGTGTAGGCAGTGAACCTTCGTCCTTTCACACTCTCCAAGTGTCGGTAGAGAACCGTTGGCTGTTCACTCTCTAAGTGTCGGCAGATAATCAGATCTTCTTCTAAGATCTTCTCTAGAAAGACAAGAAGAAGAGTGAAAAACACAAATCACACACAGAGATCCTTACCTTTGAGTAACCTTGTGATCCTTTCACACTCCACTAGTAAAAAATCTCTCTCAAACACTCTGTCACACTCTCTCCTTCAATTGCCCTTGAAAAATCATAAAGATAAGATCATTTACGTCAGTTTTTAGTAGACCTTTTATACAAAAGACACGAAAATCGTCTAGAAAATTGAAGTTTTTAATTTTGAGCGTGTACGATCGTACAGTACGATCATATGTTCATACGTACGAACAGTTCAAATACTGTTGCGTAAGAACCTTTTGTGAATCGGTACGAAATAATTTCATACGCGATCATCATCCGATACGAACCAAGTTCGTCCGGGATGAATAGTATGAAAATTTTCAAATTTCATTTGTAAGAAACGTCAGGACGAAATAAGCGAGAGCGGACCTGAGACGTTCGTCCTTATACGAAACTGGAATCGTCCCGTACGATCCATACTTAAATTTTTTTTTTTTGAGAGCAGACCCGAAACGTTCGTCCTTGTACGAAACTGGGATCGTCTCGTACGAATCATACTTAGAAAAATTTTTTCGTGCGAGAACAGACCTAAGACGTTCGTCCTTGTACGAAACTGGGATCGTCCCGTATGAACCATACTTAGGAAAATTTTTTTGTGCGAGAACAGACCCGAGACGTTCGTCCTTGTACGAAACTGGGATCGTCCCATATGATCCATACCAAAATTTTCATTTCTATTCGTTTGACTGCTATTTGGGAAAAATAACTTACCAGATCGTCCCGTACGAAGTGATATCATACAGTACAATCAGTTAAAAAAATATGAATTTTAAACTCTCCCCGGTGTGTGTGCTCAGTTATTCAGTTACAATTACACTCTCTCAGACTCAATAAAATGGAAAAATACAGACTTCAATTATAATAAACTCTAAATTGATCTTGATTTGAAGTCTTCAACAATCTAGAGTATGATTTCTCTGAAATATTAGTACACACAAGAGCAAAACAATTTTTTCAAAATATGTTAGGAGAAATAATAATCAAAGCAATAATATTTGGAATCATAAAAAACATACAAGTTGCAAGAATATCAAACAGGAAAAACTAAGTAGTAACTATCTCAACAGAAATTAGCATATACGTTATAAGGTTGGAGTAGCTCCAGTGGTGGATAAGATTATAGAGAGTCGCCTTAGATGGTTTGGTCACATAAAACGACGGCCTTCCGATGACCCAGTTAGGAAAGTAGAGGTATTAGATTTGACTTATGTTAAGAAAGGTAGAGGTAGACTTAAAAAAACTTGATTAGAAAATATTAGAAATGATTTTTCTTTATTATATTTAAACAAGAATTTGATTTTTAACATGACACAATGGAGAAAAAAAATTCATGTAGCTGACCCCACGTAGTGGGACAAAGGCTTGATGTTGTTGTTGTATGTTTAATTATTACAGTCAATTTATTATAGGTTTTTCTGTATGCTTGGTAAATATGCATTTTTTGGAAGATAGAGAAGATCTTATATTTTCTTTCAAGTATAAATGACAATTCATGATGTTACCTTTTTTGTTTAAATGTGAACTTGGTCATATTGATGGGCATGGCATGATTGTGGGTGTGATGGGGATTTGATATACATAATACATTTGGAATGATGCCAGCAAATCGCTGTTTCTGGAAAAAACTGTTAGAGAAATGAACATTAATTCCCAAAGAAATGAACATCATTATATGGTTTGACTATGACGTGGAAGCATGCTACACTTTAAAATCATGGAATTGGGATAGCGCACATATATATATATATATATATATATCTGTGTGTGTGTTTTGGAACTTCATATCTTTTCACTCACTCTTCCATTTAGTTATTGGTGATACCCTCCTCTTCTAGGATGTAATCTTTAGCTAAATAATCATATAGTGATAAGTTTTAATATTTGTGAAATCACTGTAGCTTACTTAAATTTCTCTTTTTTGTTTAGCTGTTTAAGAACTGTAAAATTTTAGATGCCTATGAATGTCTAAACTTCTCACATAACTTTTCAGCAATTTTGGCACTGGTGGTGTAGCCAATGTTCAAGAAATGCAATGGTTTAGGTGGAAGGAATCGGTGGCAAGCACCATAAAGCTTGTTAAGAGTAGAACGACTCTATGGGTCAAAAAATATCATTTGAAACTTTATTAAAAATCCCTTGTGTTGGTCAAAAGAAAAAAGTACAAAGATTATAAAGACCGGACAAGAGGATTGTATGGTGCTTTAACATGGGTTGATTTTTTTAATTAAAGTTGATATATTAAAAATAGATGGCAATTATAAACATCTTGAAATAGATGACTGGTAAGAAGTTTTACATAAATATTTAATTTGTTAATGTAATTATAAACATCAATATTGTATGATCTTGAAAGGAAAGTAAAGGGAAATAGGTGGCACTTTAGGCATAGTGTATTTGATTCAAGAGTAGAGGTGTTTTGGAGAATTTTTGTATCCTCAAACGGATTGCATATTTTATAATCGGGCACGACATAAGAATACGATATATTACCCCGGAGGGTAAAAAATACCATTTCCTTATGGGCTCAATAATAAAATTTACAATTATTTAACAGAGATTCCCCCACTCAATATTTGGTTGAGTGGGGTTTATTTATTTCTGGGGTACAGACATCCCATAGGGGCAAGCCCCTATGGTTAATTACATCCCAAGTTTGATTTGGGAAAACTTTTGATTAAACTAGTGGTTTTCTTTGTTTGAAAGTCATTTTAGACATTGGCTAAAGTTTATTTTTTGTTTTAAAATCCATGAAAGTCTTGCTTAAAGGTTTTGACCCTTAGGAATTTCATGGAGGAGGTGGATCAACTTAGAATAGATTTTTGGAATGAGAGCCAAAGGAGGTGAAGTAGGGGCACTTGATTCTGAGGTGAAACTCAGAGGTGCCCAAACTATCCTATATTGGGCTTTACATTTTAGCAATCTAAATTTTGGTTTAAGTTGAACTTTTTATTAGAATGTTGGGGCTTATATTCCTTCAACATATATTATAGGAATTGCCCGAAGGATGAGGGCTTATAGGGTGATTTGGAATCAACCCGTGCCTCTAACCCTAAGACTAAGGTGAGGACTCCCGATAGGTAGTGCCTCGAACCTAGATCTAACGAGTGCAAAGAGGGACTTACAAGCTACACCTCACAAGAGGCATAACCCGCCCGACCTCTGGATTTATTTTCCCGTCTGGAAGGGACTATCAGCTAAACTCCCCTAATCGCTTTTAAAACCATGTTATTCGGTCTCAATGCAAATGTAGAGTGGTAGGGTTATTTTTATTTAGAAGGTAGGTCTTATAGCTTGGCTTTGAGGCCAAGATGCCTTAGTATGTGTGGTATGCAAATGTTGACTCACAAAGAAAAAGACTTTTATTATCTAGTCCTTAAATGAAGGCATTCTACATGCAACATGCTTGGGCTATGCATGATTATTTTCAATTTTGAAAACTTGGCTCCTTGAAGGGAGCCATGCAATTTTTTCTTACTTGAAAGACATGGAGCCTAATTTGATTTTATTTTTAGATTGCTTACATGTTAAGGGGTAGAAAACTTAGTTTTTATCCTAAGAGCCTAACGTGATCAAGTCCAGGCCACACCCACAAAAACAAGAGAAGAAACCTAGGAAAGACATACATTTCTATTGCGCACCCAATAAACACTTCAACACATGCTTTTGTATATAAATAAAGACAGAAATGTAAATAATGTCCCAGTTATTACAAACATGTTTGGCAGCTGAGTTGCCTGCCATTATACAACCCAGTCAAATTAATTACAGACTCTACTTGTGGGGATCTTCAAGCTTTATCTCCAAAATGGTACTTTCTCCCTTGATCCTCCCTTCTTTTCAATCAAACCCCACAAGTTTTACATCCTAGATCTAATCAAATACATGATGTGAAATAGAAAAAGACTCAAATCTGCAAAATAGAGTTAGGAGGCAGTTTATATAATTAAGCATGTAATCATCTCAAAATTGGCCTAACACTTAGAGTGCTAAGTGCTAGACCCCTGCTTCTATCCTATTGGCCATGTCTCCTGGGAGGGTTTAAGCAGCGCCTGCAAGCAAACAACATTAATAAAATCATGACATTTACCCCCTTCTTGGACATGACCACCTGCACAGAAAAGCATTTATATTTCTATACTAACCACTTAAGGGCAAGTGCCCACACGCAGACAATCCAAGGGCAATCAATCCACAACATTAATCACATGCGCACACAAAGAAAAATCCTAATCCTAGCATGCCTAAGGGGCTGTGCACCTAGGTGTGTGAGGCTTGTGTGGTATGTCACACTAAAAGTTCTTCTAGAGTTTGGGTCTAAGAAAGGAGTGTCCAACATGTGGCTTTTGGTGCCACTTGTTGAGGGAAATTCTCCTTAACTTTTGAAGCTAAGAAGAAGAAGTAGGAATCTGACATTTAGCTTTTGAGCTAAATGTTGGAGGGTTCCCTTTAGCTTTTGGAGCCAAAGAGAGAAGAAATCTCCTACAACTTTGGAGTTGGAGGAGAATTGGGAGAAAATGTAACTTTTGGGTTGCAAATTCATGAAGGTCTTTGGACATTTTGATGTCAAAAGAGAAGATTGCACCCTTCCAACTTGAGTTTGGAAGGGCAAAGAGAAATAATACTTGAATCCTAAGCTTGGGGTGAATTTACTTGTTGTTTTTGGTTCAACAAGTAAGATAATTTGGGACAAAATTAGATCACTCAATATAGGTTGAGTGAAAGTGGGCTTCATACAACTTTTGAGTTGTAGGAATCTGGCTTTGAGCTAAGGTAAGGAATTCCTTAAGACTTTTGGAGTCTATAGGAGTGAGAGAGGGTTTGTAACTTTAAGGTTACAAATCAAGAAAGTGGTTCCTTGAATTTTTGTATTCAAGGAGGTGGAGTTTCATTTCTTTAATTTGGGTTAAGAGAAATGAAGAGAATTTTGATAGTTTCCTACAATCTAGATTTGTAGGAAAAGAGGTAGTCCAATGTGCAATCTAGAGATTGCAAATTGGAGGAATTTCTTTGGACATGTGGTGTCCAAAGAAAAGAGAGGTTTCATCCCTCCAACTTTGGGTTGGAGGAGAAAAGGAGATGGGATGTTCACTTACCCAATTTGAGTCAATGAAATAAGAAAAATTCCTACAATCTTTTTTTGGATTGTAGAAATAAGAGAAGGAAACATGCAACTTATGGGTTGCAAATTCATAGATGTTCCTTAAACTTTTGATGTTTAAAGGAACAAATTCTCTTGCCTAATTTGAGGCTAGGCAAATGAAGGGGAATTGGGAGATTTCCTATAATTTAGAATTGTAGGAAAAGAAGTAGACCAAAGTGAAACTTAGAGGTTGCGAATTAGAGTGGTTTCTTTGAACGTTTGGTGTCCAAAGATGGGATTCATCTTCCCAATTTGGTTTTGGGAGCATGAGCACGGATTTAGATTCACTCCTACAATCTTGGCTTGTAGGAAAAGAGAGAGAGAAATGCAACTTAAAAGTTGCAAATCAAAGGGATCCTTTGAACATTTGGTGCTCAAAGGAGATGAGTATATTCTCCTAATTTTGGTTTAGGAGGATAAGATGGTTTTCCTACAACTTTTGAGTTGTAGAAAAGGGGAAATCATGTGCAACTTATAAGTTGCAAGTTAGAAGAATTTCTTTGAGCATTCGGTGTTCAAAGAAAATGACATACATTCACTTGATTTAGGCTAAGTGAATGAAGAGATTTTCTACACTTTTGTTTTGGTAGAAAGAGGAAATAATGTGCAACTTGGAGGTTCCACATTCATGAGTGCCCTTGAACTTTTGGTATTCAAAGGGGAACGACCATTCTCTTAGATTTAGGTTTAGGAAAATGAGAGGACTTTCTACAACTCTTTAAGTTGTAGAAGAAAGAAGCAACAAGCACATTTGGATTGCATGTTGAAAGGGATTCCTTGGACATTTGGTGTCCAAGGAGGGGTATTCATTTGCTTAATTAGTAACTAAGCAAATGATGAAGACTAGGATTTGAGTCCTATGTTTAAGGAATTACTTATTGATTTGTGTTCCAATAAATAAATGAGTATATAAGCTTCCTACAACTTTGGTGTTGAAGGAAGAAAATGTAACCTAGAAAGTTACAAAATTTCATAGGAGGCCTTTGAATATTTGGTATTCAAAGAGGGGTGATCATTCACTTAATTTTGGGTTAAGTGAATGATGAGGAAAGACTAGGTTTTAGATCCTAAGCCTAAGCGGGGTGTTCAATTGTTGAACTTATATTCGAATAATTGAGAGAAAGAACTTAGAATTTGGTTCTAAGTTCAACGATCCCATGTGATGGTAAGCAGAAGTTTAGGAAAAGCTTCAAACTATTATACATGGGGGGAGAAGTGACATTTGTTTGTTGATTTTGCATCTCAACAAACAAAGAATAGGAAATAACCTAGGATTGATCCTAGAGTTAAAGGATTTATACAATGATATGTTTAAAGGCTTGAGGAGCCTTAAAATATCTTGCATGAGAAAAAGATATGTTGGTTTCTTGTGTTCCAACAAATGGGAGAAACTTAAAGTTTACTCCTAAGCTCAAGAGTTTAAGGCATGATGTATTTTAGTCTCTAGAGAAATCCATAACACAACACATGATGAAGGTGGGTGATAGCTCCTAAGATAGACTAGGAGACATGCAATGAGGTATTTGAAGCTTGGAGTGCTCCAAATAACATCGCATAAGAGATGTAATTTGTAGTTTTTGGACTACAAATTAAGGGGGTCATCTACCTATATAGGTTAGACAAATGAAATAGGCTAGATTTAGAATCCTAAGCCTAAATTGAAATTCTTTCATTGATCTTAGTCTCAAAATGAAAGAAAGGGAGAGCTTAGATTTGGCTCTAAGCTACAAGATTTTCATATAATGATGGGTTGGAATTTTAGAGAATTCCAAATCATTATGTATGAAGGGAAATATTTATTCGCTAACTTTGTGTTATTAGCAAATGAAATGGGGGAAAGGCTTAGGATTTGTTTTCCTAAAACCTGGATTCATGCACTATAATAATCGGGACTTAGAGAACGTCCCAACTATTAAGTGTAAGGGACATGTACATAAAGAAGAGGACTTCCAACTTTCCCACAAATGTTTTGGATTTGCTTGAAAGAGGGAAGGCAACCTTCCTAATGCATTGGAGAGTTTTTCCAAATCAAATTTGACATGATCTTGGGAATTTGAAAGTTTCTAGGAGAAACCTAAAGATCCATTTTGGCAAGATCTAAGAGAGACCTAAGAGTAGACATGTGATGGTCTATGACTCCTAGGTTAGAGCTAGGATTTACACAATCTAACATTTGGAGCCTTGAGGATGCTCCAAATATCATGTACGAAGGGGAAAAACGAAGGGGAGAGAGTTCCCCAAAGTTTTGAATGAACCTTTTGGATTCGTTTGGGAAGGAGAGAAGTGATCTCCTACAATTTCTAAGAAGTTACACAATTGACTTTGACATCGTCCAAGAAGCCTAGGAACGCGAATGTAGTTTGTATGTTTAAGGGGATGAATATATGCTAAGTTCAACTATCATTGCACTTGAATCCTTTAGTTTACAAATTCGATTAATCATGCTTAGGTAATTTCAATGCTTGGTGGAGTATGATCCATAAACATTTGGATGTCATGGAATACACCACCCTTGCTTCAAAAAGCATTCGGAAATTAACTGAGCATGCTTATAAATTTGTAAATTTCGGATATAAAAAAAAAGCGAGCAAACAACCCTTAGCATATAAATGCATTTCATCATAAACCCTCAATTTGGAAGTTTCAAAAAAATGGAATTAGATAATTCTAGGCATGGGCATTCGTGGGCTTGTGAAGGCCCATGTAACCTCAAAATCGTTTAGAATTAAATGAACCCATTTAATCTCCTTCCAAGTCTTAAAGGGTTAGGGTTGTTCCAAACAAGTGGCAATCGTCATTCCAAGCAAAGTAAACTTGATGAAATGACATGTCACGGATTTAGTTGGTCATGAATGTCATGGGGTTTAAAACACAAGTCTTTGGAGACTTGTAGTAAACCTCACAACAATTTGTATCAAACAAATCCGCTACAAGTTTCCACCAAATTTATTAAACGTTGAACTTTAGCAAACATACATACCCTAAACATATGTCAATTTTGTCGTAGCGTGTCGACCTAAAGAGCCTAACCTAGCATGCAACACTAGAAAGAAAAGTGTACACCCTAACATTTGATTTCTAGGTCAAATAGAATGGTCTAACCTATAGTTCAAGCATAGGTAATGGAAGGGTTGCATGAATGCAAAGACATACAATTTAAAAGGTGTTGGATACCAATCCAATATCTTCATACGCATCAAAATCCACTTCGGACCCTTACATAAGAGTCAACTAATGGAAATCAACCAATTTCCATAGCCTTTGCGAAGTGGACAGCCAACACAAAGGTTTTGGGGGACCAAAAATTAAAGTTTCTAAGGACCTAAGGCTTTGGATCGTCAACCACATTGCAATTGGCCTTGGGAGCCTTAAGGTTTCGCCTAAGTTTTAGTGGTATACCTTCCCCGGGTTGTCCAAGCGCTCCTATCCAAGTTCCAAGCTTTGTCCAAGCTCCGCTCCAAGCTCCAAGTCGCTGTCCAAGGTATTCCGGACGTCGCCGCTGCTGTCCAAGCTACTCTGGAAGGTGGATTTGCTGTCCAAAGCACTCCCGACAGCAGTTTTCAGCGTTTGACAGCTCTCGGAAGCTGTATGGCTGCTGTTTACACGCTCCAAACAGCAGATTTTGCTGTTCGGCAGTCTCTCGGAGCTAATTTTGTCGCCAAGAAGTCGTCGGAGTTGAAAGAGAAGGGAGGAGAAGCCTTCCTTTGCTGTTTGGAAGATTTAGAAGCCCTCCCTTGCTGTTTGGAAGTCTCCAACAGCTTTCTTGACCACCACGAACTCGCCGGACTTGAGAAAGGAAGGAGGAGAAGCGTTCCACAGCAACAATGTCACACCAAACCCAAATCTGGAGGAAGTGGGAGGCGTTGGAGCAAACCTGGAGGTTAGCGGCTCCAAGGAATGCGGCAGACGGGAGAAGACTGAACCCCAAGAGGCTTTGCCGAAGCCCTGGACAGGGTGGGCCGGAGGATCCGCACGCGCGAGAGGGGTTCCCGCTTCTGGATTCCGCTCTCGGCCTTTTTCTCTCGCTCGCTCGCTCTCTGCGTCGGGACGGAAGACACGAAAAGCAAAGAGGGGAAAGCCGAATGAGCTCCCCACTGCTTCTCTCGCTCCCTTAGAGTCGCACGCAAGCAAAGAAGCCGCCCAATCCATCCCGTCTGCCTGCTTCGATTCGTGAAACGAGGAGAAGAAAATCTACTCGAGTAGATTTCTGCCCAATTGATTTGAAATTGGGTGGGATTTGTGATCCAATCCTAGCCGTAGATCAAGAAATTTGATTTTAGAAATCAAATCAGCTATGATCTCATTAGTTAGGGTTGAAATTGAGTCCGGATTGGACTCGACCCGAACCGATTTGGGTCGGTTGGGGTCCGATTGAGTTCAACCAATTTAATTTCATAAAAATGAACCTAAATTGACGCCGAATTGCATTTAATTTGGTTCGACGAGGCTCAATTGGGCTTGATTTGATTGATTTGATTTTAATTTAATTAAATTTGATTTAATTTAATTAAATTGAGGTTCGATTTGAGTCAATTTCGTTTTGACGACCTTCGATCGAATTGATCGAGCACGATCGAGCCCAATTGGGCTCGATGCGAAAAAGTACGTCAACAAGGTGATGTAGAACATTTAAGGTCCATGGTTTCTAATTTAGATATGCTAGATGCAGAAAGCCATGCATAACATGCACAAAATTTATAGGTCAATTTGTTCACTACTTTTGATGAAAAGTGAATATATGAAAGAGATCATTAAGATGAAAATCCATTGGCCATCAATGAATCAAAATTAACAATTAAGAAAGCCACAATGATTGAAATCCTCACACTTGTTGAAAATCAAATTGTATCAAATTTAAGGAGAAATAATCTCGCTTGTAGAAAACTAGATTTTATGGAATTCATGAAAAAGGAAAAATATGAGGGAATAATTCATCAAGAGCCAGCTTCATCTTTTTTGTGTAAAGAGTTAATCTGTCCCATTATGGAAATTCTTCAAGTTTCTCACTTGATACAAGATTTGAAGCCTAGAAGTAGAAAGAATCATGCATCCTACTAGAATCTTATTCTAAATTAAATCGATTGAGTTTTATACACATCTAATCTCTCATATTTATAATCATAAAGCTTGTTTAAAAACTCCTTTTGTTAAGCCCTGAAGAAATCAATAGCAAAATTGATGTAAGAGGTTGTATAGGCTCTCCCTGGGAAGAAATTGAAGGAAGTGGTTGAAGAAATCACTAATAGAAAGCTGCAGGAGGTCATTGAATGAGTCAATGAATAAGAATCCTAGGACAAATAGAATTCAAGACCCAATCATTTGAATGATGTAGAGAACATGGTTTTTTTTGAAGCAAAAAAAACAAGAGGTAGTCGCATTTGGTATGCCACTAGGTAATATACCAGAAGAGGTTGTTGAACATAGGGCTCATGAAAAGCTTGATCGCACTTGAATAAGTCGTAAGATTTGCAATAATAGTGAGACGCCTATGATGGACTCGAAGCTTAAAGACCAAGAGAAGGTTGCAAAATGTATTGTCTTAGGGGCTAGATCAATTCTGGATGGCAGACGCACTATTATGCCATTGATTATTTTTCTTAAATTTATACATGATCCATTTTTGGTAGAATTGCTTTATTTTCTCTTATTTTGATTAGGAAAGAGATGTATTGAAATGGAAATTAGAAAGTTCCCGGTCCATGCCTTGTCTGAAAGAGATGCACAACTAAAGTCTGCTTCAGTAAAAAAAGAAAAAACATCAATAAATTAAGAGGTTTTTTTTCTACTTACATGAAAAGCCTACTCTCAGTCGCTTTTTCCTATATATTTTAGCTAAATTTTTTAGCCTAGTCTTGATGTGACTTACCACCAATGAAAGATTCATTTAAGATGTTGGAATAACCTCCTAACCTGCCATGAAGCTATTCCATAGTTGTTTCAAAACTTGCTAGGACATAAACATGCTGGGATTGTCTCACTTAAAAGGGAAAAGTTCTGGCCAGCAATCTGTAATCTCTTTCCTTTCCCTTAATTCACTTACTTGGAGCTCTCCTACCCACTCACACGTTGAATGGATAGGTTAGTTTGCGCTGGAGAGTAAGAAATACAGGGCATAGGCTCAAATCTCATCTAATTGGTTCTTGAAAAGAAAAATTCAGTTTTTGAAAACAAAGAATAGAAAAACAATATGGAAAAATAGGTGTGAAGATTTTGATCCCAAGGGAATCGTGGGTTGTTGAAGTTTCTTGTTGTCAATGAAAGCTGGGTTATTTGTAAAGTGATAAGCCAACTGCAGCCGTAGTGGAGCCGGCTGATCTAGAATGTGCGATCCACTGTAGCCAAATAACCTGCTACTTGCGGTAAGTGAGGGCTGCTTTTTGCGGCAAATGGATGATGGATGGTATGTTGGCTAAAATGAGGGGCTGGTTCTTGCGGCAGGTGGGGTTTCTTGCAGTAGGAGCTACAGGATGGGGAAGTGATACTTAGAGAACTCTCAATAAGAGCACTAATTTTCTATGCTTCTTGATTGAATCAAGAAGGATAGGACACCTTTTGAGTAGGTGGAGATTCCTAGAGGAGGAAGAAGAGAAAAGAGAAGAAGAGGGAGAGAAAAAAAACCTGAATTTCATTTCCATGCTGTTAATTACAGCAGGGGGGGGGGGGGGGTTATTATAGGCATGGACGAGTGAAAAGAAAGAGGGTCAACTTTCTAAAATAATAATAAACTAGTTTACAAAAATAATCTTGTTGTTATAAGTTTAATTCTAATAAAACCATTAGTTGATTCAGTCCTTAGGCCATTTTCTAAATCGGGTGTACACTATAAACTTTGAATTGTTTTATCGAGCTTCTTTTTCTGATTTTTGAATCAAATCTTTGTTGACGAACATTTTGTATTGACCCGACCCTAATCGAGCTCAACTAGGCTCGATCGCACTCGATCAACTCAATCGATCATCGTCGAGGAAAAATTGTCCCAAATTAAGCCTTAATTTGATTAAATTAAATCCAATTTAATTTAATTAAAATCAAATCAATTCAAATCGAACCCCGTCAAGCGTTGTCGAGCCCAATTCAACGCAATTCGACGCTGGAAATTAAATTGATTGTACCCAATCGGACCCAAATTGACCCAAATCTGTTCGGGTCGAGTCAAATATGGACTCAATTTCAGCTCTAATTTGTCAATTTTGCCTCAATTGGGTTCTCAAAATCAAAATTCTGATCTATGGCTGAGATTTTATCTCAAATCCAGCCCTACTTTGTGTCAAATCCATCAGAAAATCTACTCAAGTGGTATATCCTTCGTTTTGCGAAATGAGGGAGCCAGATTGGACACACTTGAGCGGCAAGTCGGCCCCTTTGCGTGCGCCTCTAAGGGCACGAGAGGGAGTAGTGGGGAGCCATTCAGCTCCCCTGTTGTTTTCGTTTGTCTGTCCCGAAGAGAGAGCGAGAGAGCCAGAGAGCGGGAGCAAGAGCCCAGTCCAGGCGGAACTCCATTACACGTCCAGGGCATCGTTCGCGTGACTTCCCCCTTGTTCGCGACCTCCCAGCAGTGCGGAAACAAGGCCTGACCCCGTCTGGGCCTTTGGCCTAGCTTCCCAGGGTCCGTTCCTCCTCATTTGCTGGATCTTCCAAAGCCAGTGTTGTATTCTCTTCATTGTGTGGAGAAGAGCCGCTCAAGTTTTTTTAAGACTGAAAACCTACTGTAGGTGGCTTCTCCCCCCTTCGTCTTTCAACTCCGGCGAGTTCGTAGCAATTTGGAGGCTGTTGGAAGTTTCCAAACAGCAAGGGAAGTCTTCCAAACCTCCCAAACAGCGGTTTGGAGGCTTGAGAGTGCCCTGGACAGCAAAGGAGGCTTCCAGAGTGTCTTGGACAGCGGCGGCAACGTCCAGAGCAGCTTGGACAGCAGTCTTCTTCCCTCGGAGCAGCTTGGACAGCGATCCAGAGCTTGGATTGGAGCGCTAGGACAACCCGGGAGAGGTAAAACACTAAAACTTAGGAGAAGCCCTAAGGCCCTCTAGCTGTTGATATGTGGTTGACGTCCCCAAGCCTTAGGTCCTTAGAAAATTTCAATTTTTGCTCTCCCAAAATCCTTTATTGGCTGTCCCCTTCGCAAAACAGTGAAAACTTGGCGGTTTTCATTTTTTGGCTCTCATGTGAGAGTCCGGAGAGGATGTTGACGCGTGTAGGGGTGTTGGATTGATATTCAAAACCTCTCAAATGCATGTTTGTGCATCATATTGAGCTCAACACTTTCACCTACATTCAAACCCTATAGGTTATGTTATTATTCGTAGCCCAATTGAATTTGTAGCTCGCATATCCTCCCAAATTCCACATTGTATACATGTTCCTACTCAACACTAGTGTCATGACAAATAGACATATGATTTAGGAGTTTGGTAAAGCTTGTGGAGTTTCTCATAAGCCTTGCAATGTATCTAAATTTTTTTTGATGACTTGTTGTAGGATCTAATGTGAATCTCAAAGGTTCATTTTGAAAATCCTAGAGCAAGTGTGTTTGATCAAGCTCACTTTTGAATATTTTGTATAAGTTATGATAAAAAAAGTTTATGGCTAATTATTTTTGTTATGCAAATTTTCTAAAGTTTGGAAACTTATCTCTATGCCTTTAATGAATCAAATCATATCAAAAGTGACTTGATCCCTTTAAAGCTTCAAATGCATGTTTCTTATTATGTCATGATTCAAGCTATATGCTATATACTTATTGCTTAGATTAGTGAGTCTATTAATTTGTAAATTTTTCCTAAATCTGCTCATTTAATCGTAAGTGTTGGTAAAATTAATTTGGAGTATTTTATGGACTCCGAAAGCCCATGATCATTGCTCCATCACACTAAGGGATTATTTAACATTTTTCTCTCATTTTTTAGATAATATGACTAGATACAAGCTCTAAAATTTCTAAATCATATTAGATTTGATTTAGGGAAAACCTCTTTCATATAGCCCTTTCGATAATGCTATAGGTTGTTTTCAAAATTCAAGCTGTAGGACCAATCACTCCTGCCCAAATAATGCCAAAATTGATTTGGAGATCGTTTCAATGTGTTGGAAGCTCTCTAGTAGGGTCTTCTCTTCCCCATGCATGATAGTTTGGAGCACCTCAAGGCTCTAAACACTTCATTGCATGAATCATTTTGACTTAGGACCAAGATCCTAGATTCGTGACATTTTGTTTGTTGATACAAAATCAACAAGCATTCGTCCATTGCCCTTCATGCATGATAACTTTTTAGCTTAGAATTAAATTCTAAGTCTTTCTACATTATTTGTTGAGACCCAAATCAACAAACATGCGTACCTCCATGTGGAATATTTTGGAGCCTCTCTAAACTTCAAATGTCCCATTACATGGATCACTTAAGCTTGAAACCAAACTTTCAAGCCCTCTTACTTTGTTTGTTAGAACCCCAAAACCAACAAACACTACCCCCATATGTGATATTTTGGAGTTTCTCTGTGTTCCAAATGTCCCATTACATGAATTATTAAGGCTTTAGGAACAAATCCTAAATCCCCCCTTCCATTTGCTAATAACACAAATTTAGCAAATGAACGTGTCTCTCCTCTCATGTATAGTGATTTGGAATTATTTAGAATTCCAACACTTCATCATATGAAAACCTCGAAGCTTAGAGCCAACCCCCAAGCTTCCTCTTTCATTTGTTGAAACGAGATCAACAGGTGAACATTCTCTTTAGGCATAAGACCCCAAGCTTAGCCTATCTTATTTACCTAACCCAACTTAGGTAGATGAGCTTATATCATCGAGTACGAACTTGATGATTGCTTCTTGATCTGTAGTTCCAAAATTGCAAATCATTTCTCTCTTATACATGACGTGTGGAGCCTCCTCAATGCTCCAAACACTTCATTGCATAAATCTTATATCCTCAGGATGAAAATCCTAGGTTCATTTTATTGCGCTTGTTGACACAAAATCAACAAGTCGACATCATTCTTTTCCTTCCTTGGATATGTTAACCTGGGTTTCTCTAAAATCCTAAATGCATGCCAAGAGACCTTGCCAAATTCCAAGTTCTTCTATCTTTTGTTTGTTGGAAACATAAAATCAACAAGCAACTACCTCCTTCGCACATTGTTGGGACTTCCTCAAAGTCCCAAATGCTTCATTGCATAACTCTTATAAGCTAGGATGAAAATCCTAAGTTCATGTTATCTTGCTTGTTGGTACAAAATCAACAAGTTAACACTATCCTTCCATCCTATTCATTGGAACACAAAAAGTCAATAAATAATCCTCCCAAACTTAGGACTCAAACCATGATTTTCTCCATTCACTTAGCCTAAATTAAGTGGATGATAACCTATCTTTGGATACCAAATGTCCAAAGTGTATCTTCAATTAGCAACTTTTACGTTGCATTCTAATCATCTTCTCCTATGAGCCAAGATTATAGCAGAACTTGTAAACCTTCTTTCATCCTCCCAAATCCTATATCCCTTTTCTTTGAATATCAAATATTCAAAGAAACATTCAAGAAATTTTGTAACTTCCAAGTTACATCTCTTCCCTTTAACCCCAAAGTTTTGTGGAGTTTGTTAGATCATTTATTAAGTCAAAGCTTGATAGAAGATCTTTTGTCCCTTAACCTCAAAGTTATGGAAGAGTTTGCAGCCAACAAAATTCTCTTGTTTGGTAAAAATAACTCATATTCCTATATCGAATATATGAATGTTAATCTCATTTCTTTCCCATTCTCCCAACCCATGTTGGGTGAATGAGCCCTTTTCTTTGGGCACCTAAAAACCCAAGGAACCCTCATGATGCGTATGCAAATCTACGTGCCTCATTCTCATATGTACCCAACACAAGTTGGGGAGATGATTTCCTTCAAAGTTGTAGGAAATATTAAAGTCCTTATTTATCCTCTCAAACCCAAAATTTGGCGAATTTACATCTTCCACTTAAATATCAAACGTTCAAGGGATTTTCCCTCAACTTGCAACCCATAAGTTGCTTTTTTTTCCCCCTTTCTACAACTTAAATATTGTAGGAAGGTGCTCCCATTCTCCTAAGCTAAACTAGGAGTGTATATTCTTCTTTGAGTGTTAAACATTCAAAGAACTTCCAAGAGTTTGCAACTTCAAGTTGCATCTTGTCCTCTTTCATCCCTTTAACCCAAGTTGGAGGAATGAATCTCCTCTCTTTAAACACCAAACGTTCAAGGGATTTCCATGAGTTGCAACCTCTAAGTTGCATTTCCTCCACCATCTTCTATAAACCTAAATTATAGGAGAACACTCAAACTTCCTTCCACTCTCCTAAACCGAAATTAGGAGGGTGTATCCCTCTCTGCAAACATCAAATGTTCAAAGAGCATTCAGAAGTTTACAACCCATAAGTTGCACCTTCTTTTCTCCTTCTACAACTCAAAAGGAATTGTAGAGATCCCTCTCATCCCACTAACTCAAGTTAGAGGGGTGAATGTCCCTTTCTTTTTGAACACTAAAATGTTCAAAGAGATCTTTCCGCCTTGCAACGTCCAAGTTGCATTTCCCCATTTCTTCTCTACAAACCAAAATTGTAGAGAAATCCTCTCTCCCTACAATTCGAGAGTTGTAGTAAATTCCGGCATTCACTCAACGAACATTGAATGAACCAAATCTGTCTGCTTATTGATGTCAAAACCGACAAGTATTCTCATCTTCCATTTCTTTCCTCTAACCCAAGTTGGACGAACGGATTCCGTTATTTGGACGACACCCAAAAGTCCATATAACTCGTGATGACTTGTAACCAAAATTACAAGTCATCCCTCTTTTCTTTGGGCTCCAAAAGGTCTAAGGAATTCTCCCAACCTTAGCCTAAAAGTTATGAGTTTAATCCATCTCTCCTCCAACTTCCAAGTTGTACGAAATTTTCCCTCTCTTTAACTCCAAATGCTAAAGGGAGTTCTCCAATATTTAGCCCAAAAGTTAAATGTTGCAGTCATGTATTCTCTTTATAGACCTAAAAGTTAGTGAAAACCTTCCAACACTTGGCCCAAAAGCTATGTGGACTCCCTTTCCCTCCTTTAGCCTCAAAGCTAAAAGAAGTATCAATTACTCTTTTTGCTCCAAAAGCTAGGGGGGATTCTTCCAATATTTAGCTCAAAAGTTACATATTGGACACCTCTTCTTTAGATTCAAATTATAAGTGAAGTACCCTTAGTGTGACATACCACACAAGTCTCACACACTTAGGTGCACAACTCCTTAGGCATGCTAGGATTATGATTTTTCTTTGTGTGCGCATGTGATTGATGACTTGGTGTGAATGCTCTTTTGGATTGTCTGTGTTGTGGGCACTTGCTCTTAAGTGGTTAGTGTAAAAATATATACATGCTTTTTTGTGCAGGTGGTCATGTCCAGAAGGGGGTAAAATAAGTCATGATTATTTTAATACTATTTGCTTGAAGGCGCTGCTTAAAACCCCCCAAGAGGCATGGACAATAGGGTAGGAGCAGATGCTTGACACTCTAAGTGCTAGGCAAATTTTGGATGTGATGTGATTATCATATAAATTATCTTCTAACTCTGTTTTGCAGACTTGAGTCTTTTTCATTTTCTATCATGTATTTGATTAGATCTAGGATGTAAAACTTGTGGGGTTTGGACTAGAAGGAAATGTGGATCGAGGAGGGATGTACTCTTTTGGAGGTGAAGCCTAAAGGTCCACTTGAGAGTTAAAGTTTGAAGACCCCCACAAGTAGTCTGTAATCTATTAACTGAGTTGTATAATGACAGACAACTCAGTTGCCAAAACTGTTTGTAATAATTGGGATATTACTTGCACTTTTAATTTAGTTTATTCACATGCATGTGTTGTTTGTTTACTAGGTGCGCAAAAGAATAGCATGTTTTTCCTAGTTTTTTTCTATTTTTTGTTTGGTTGTGGCCTAAACTGTTTCATGTGGTAGGCTCTTAGGACAAAATAAGCTTTATACCCATTAAAATATAATTAATCTAAAAATTGATTTAGGATCCATGATTTTTTAATAAAAGAAAATTGCATGGATCCCTTTTAATGAGCCAAGTTTTCCAAATTTAAAACAATCATGCATGGACAAAGATGTCTTATGTAGAAAAGCCCCCACTTAAGGATTATATAACAAAAATCTACTTTCTTTGTGAGTCACCATCTACATACCCTACTAACACAGACATCTTGACCTCGAAGCCAAGTTGTAAGCCCTACTTTCTAAATAAAACAACCCTCTACTCCTCATATGCATTGAGACCAGAAAACATGATTTTAAAAGCATTTAGGTGGGTCTAGCTGGTAGTCTTTTCCAGGCAGGATAATAAATCCATAAGTCGGGCTAGCTATAACTCATGTGAGGTGTAGCTTATAAGTCCATTTTGCATTCCGTTAGATTTAGGTTCAAGGCATTACTTCTCGGTAGTTCTCACTTTAGTTTTAGGATCCGAGGCAAATGGTTGATTCCAATCAACATATAAGTCCTCATCTTCCGGGCAATTCCTCCAACATGTGTTGTTGGAATGTAAGCCCCAACCTTCTAATGAAAATGTCAACTTAAATAAAAATTAGATTTCTAAAATGTAAAGTCCAATATAGGATAGTCCGAGCACCTCTGAGATTTCTCAGAATCAAGTGCTCCTATTTCACCTTCTTTGGCTCTCATTCCAAAATCTGATTCTAAGTTGATTAATTTTTCCTTGAATCTCCTAAAGGCCAAAACCTTTAAGCAAGACTTTAAATAATTCAAAAAAATTAAACTTTAGCTAATATTTGAGTGACTCTCAAAATGAAGAAAACTACTAGTTTAATCAAAAGTCTTCTCAAGTCAAAGCTTGATATAATTAATCATAGGGGCTTGCCACTATGGGACGTCTGTACTCCAAAAATAAATAAACCCAGGGGAATCTCTGTTTAAAATCGTAAATTTTATCATTGAGTTTATAAGAAAATAATATTTTTATCCTTTGGAATAATATATCATTATTGTTATGCCGTACTCAATCATAAAGTATGCAATCCGTTTGAGGATAACAAAAATTCTCCAACAATCTTCTCCTTATTTTTATTGTATATGCATCGAGAGTAATGTATTGGTGCTTAACATACATCTCTTATTGTCTTTTATGTATTATTCAACACCAAATGAACATGCACAGGAGATTTTTGAAATGAAGAAACCAAGTTGTTTCTGAAATAAAATATCTGGACAACTGTAAAAATTAAAGAAACAGAATACTGAGGATGGGGCAGGTTTTGGAGTTGCAATTATAGAATTGAATAGGGGAAGTGATATCTTTTGGAAAAGGTCTAGATGGGTTATTTATAAGTTCAGGTTTTGATCTGGGGTTTTCCCTAAAAGATGAAATAATAATTGCTGATTTTACAACTATGGTAGCATTTTTATGCTAAATGGAAAAAATAAAGCCTTGAATATATATATTTTTTAAAAACTTTTTATATCATTATATTTAGGCGTGTTACTATTTGATACAAGTTGTAAACAGGATTAATTACTAATTTCATGTAGGAAAAGTTTTAAAAAATTTTATGAAGTATATGTGCACAGGGTATTATTTGTATGGTTGGCTTACATTTGGGTAAATGTTAATTAAGAACTTACTTTCCGCAAAAATATTTTTAGGGATCTTGGCTGGCAACAGCGGTATGCACGATTTTACGGCAGGATTGTGGTTCTTTCAGTTATTACTCTAATTCTTTATCCTTTTCTTTGGGTTTGGACTGTGGTAGGCACATTATGGTTCACCAGTGCAAATAGCTGTGTAAGCTTTTTTTATTCTTGTCTGAGTTTCACATTTAATAACCATACACAAAATTTCATGGTTGTCTAATAATTGTCATAATTGTTATTAATGGTTGCAGTTGCCAGAGCAAGGGCAAAAGTGGGGTTTTCTTATTTGGTTGGCTTTCAGCTACTGTGGTCTGCTGTGCCTTGCTTGCATGTCTGTTGGAAAGGTTCTTGATTCTTTAACCTTTAGGAATTTGATCCCTGATTCTTGAATTGAAAGTAGTTCCTTTTCTTTATCTAAAGGGATAGCATGTTGTATTCTGTCTTATCTTTGTTTTTCTTTTTTGGGTATTGAAAAACTTTTTTTTGTATTCAGTTTTGTTCAAGAGGAGAAGTCTTGTGCAATTATTTTTTTAAATTATACAAATACTTTCACTGAACTTGTCTCTATTATGCACGAGTTCTACATCTATGTCAACTTAATGGTTGCACTTAACTTAAAACAACTTGGGGGAGCACAAGGCAGCAGCGGTGTAAATTCAATTTCTTTAATTGCTTGGGTCACCGAAAAATAAGCTGGTAACTCTTTGAACCCAGGTTATTTTTTAAAAGTAAGTTGAATAATACTTAGATTTCTTTAAGGTTAGTGGGCCGTGGATAGCGTTTTGGTTTGTGGCTGTGTAATCAGGCAGTTTTCTAGTCATATTCAGCTTGGTAGGCTTTTGAGACTATCATTCAAGTTGGGTTGGTTAGTGCCTTTGTTTTTAGTGGACTGGTGCGCTAAACTGGTGTAAACTCTCACATTGTCACTTATCAACATTCATGTTCAATGTACTGTTTGGCATAAGAAATTCCTAAAAATGGTGCAATAAACCTGTGTATTTATAAATGAATTGCAACTCTTTAAAAAGAGTTTTTTTGGAAGTTGCTTTCCTTTCTCATGGAAAGCTGCTATTTCTGTAATTAAGTTATAATGAAAAAGTTATACCTTAAATTCTCATTTAAAATTAAGGCATTAAATACAAACCAAAATTATTATTTTTGATGAGGATTTTTTTGGTTGAATACGGATATCATGTTATTTTTATTTGTTCCTGCTTGCTTCGGAATCAGTATTAGAATAAAGAATATGCAATTCCTTAAATGCCCAATGCTTTCTTTTTTTATGCATATCAACTTATAGAGGAAGGATTTTAAAGTTCTAATAAACATTTTTCCTTTTTCATCTAAAATAAAGGCTTGAAATAAATACCAAAACCAAGGTTCTTGACGAGGAAACTTCTTTTGTCCAGTTCAGCCATATATTTTGTTTGTATTTGTCTGCTTGCTTGCCATGAAATCAATATTATAAGAAATACAGAACTTGTTGTTAACCCGTATAACAAAAAAAAAAAAAAAAAAAAAAAAATCAATCAAATCCCGACACCTTACCTCCGCACGTCGTCAACACCTTCGCACGTCGCTCCTGCACGATCCCTCACGCGACATTAAGTAGCCAAAGAGAAGAGGCATTCGGCTGGCTCTAGACTCATTCTCTCCCGATCCCGCTCTCTCTGGCTCTCTCTCGTTCTCTCGACTGCTCCCTCGACGACGTTTCCTTCTGGGAGGCTCGGAGGTTACGACATTCAAATCGGAAGCAACGAGGGAGTTCGCCGGCTGTGAAGATAACCTTCTACCTTTCGTGCGCTTCTTCTATTCCCTCCTCCGACGTCCCCTTCCTGTAGGATCGAAAGTTATGACAGTTTGATCGGAAGCATCTACTGGAGCTCGCCGGCCGTGAAAGACATCTTGATCGGAAGCAACCAGGGAGCTCGATCGCAGTGAAGGCCATTTTCTCCCTTCGTGTGTTTCTTTGGCCCGCTCTTGTTGCCGGCCGACGTCGTTCCTTCTCTGACTCCCCCTCCCCCACCGGCGCCGTTCCTTCCCGCTGGACCGAAAGTTACGGCATTTTGATCCAAAGCAACGACGGGAGCACGCTGACAGTGAAGGTAACTTTCTCCCTTGAGCATGCTTCCACGGCCAAATCCCGTCAATCCACTGTGCCAAAAAAAATATTTTAATTATAATTGTTTTAATTAATTCTAATTAATTAATTAATTATTTTTTTAATTAATTATTATTATTAATTATATTTAATTTTAATTAAAATTATTATAATTAATCAACTTAATTATAATTAATTTTAATTAAAATTACTTTATAATTAATTATAATTTATTTAAATTAATTAATTTTAATTAGTTATAATTAATTATAGATTAATTATAACTAATAATTTTAATTAATTATAATTAGTTATAAATAATTAATTAAAAATGATTTATTAAATAATTTATAATTAATTAATATTAATTATAATTAATAATAAAATAATAAAAAAAGAAGGATGCCCCTCCTTTTGTCTCGATCCTCCAGCCGACGCCGCCGACAATCGCCGCCGGGCCCAAAGATATAAAATTCTAACTTAAACCCCATTCTCGACGTTTGCAGCGGACCGGAGATTCACCTATACGCGCTCTTATAGCACGGTAGGAGGGAGCCCGGTGCGAAGCATACGACGAGGCGGGTAAGCCCTATACACGCTCTTGTAGCGTGGTGGGGACGGTCCTCGACCTCGACCTCGACACCGACATCGCCGATGACACTGCTACGCAAAGGTATGATGTTCCAAAATCCCATTCTCGACGTTTGCAGCGGACCGGGGAACCACCTATACGCGCTCTTGTAGCACGGTAGGAGGGAGCCCGGTGCGAAGCATACGGCGAGGTGGGTAAGCCTATACACGCTCTTGTAGCGTGGTTCGTGTAGCGTGGTGGGGAGTCACTGCTGTTCTGGTATGTCACTGCTGTTCTGGTACGGGTACTACTGAAGGCCCCATACACGCTCTTGTAGCGTGGTGGGATGAAATTTCTACGGCCGCGGTGTCTACGTACACCTACCATACACGCTCTAGCAGCGTGGTGGGAAGGCCCAGCTCCCCTATTTTCCCCCAAATGGGGGATATGTCGGGGTGCTGTCGAAATTTTCACTAAAATGTACAAAGACTTGAACAATTTGAAGACCTTCTTGGGCAACAATATAGAAGATCTGTACTCGAACAAAAATACACATAAATTGAACTAAAATGAGCAGAGGACCTGTACGATGAACAATGGACTTGTGGACCTAAATATGAACAAAATTCTATATGATTTTTAAAGGTCAAATTCAAATAAAATGAAACCAAAATCAAATCATTTGAACAAGAAAATGAACTTGCAAAGAACTTCAGAGGACCCTGGACAATCAATTTGAACTTGTTCCTGGAACTCGAACTGTGCAACATCAGGGGACCATAGAACCCAAACTTGAATAAAATGTGGACAAAGGAAACTCGTACTTGAGTTCGGACTTAAACTTGTGAACCTTTGAGTATAATTTGAACTTGACTAAATCACAAGCAAGGGAACTCAAGTTCAAATGAACTGAATGCAAGATAACTCAAGCTTGAACAAACTATGAACAATCAATTTGAACATGTACTTTGAGCTCGTATTTGAACTCGGGCTATACGACATCAAGTGGGGACTTGTAAACTTGATGAATTCAAGTCTGAATGAAATTGAATTTGGATCCAAACACATGCAAAGATCAAAATTTGGATCACACACAGGAAACTTAAACTACAAGACCTTGGTGTAACGAACTCCTACAACAGTTCCTACGAAGTCAAATGCGCCATGCCTGTTTATTGAGATGGCGATACAGGAGACCAATGATGGAGGATCCGCCTCCCTACAAGCAAATACATCAAAACACCCACCTGAGATTGGTGAAAGGTGGATATGGTGAAGGGACAACTGCTCTTCTACAAATACATCTAGAAGGTCGTAGTGGATACAACAATCTTCCGCCAGCAAACACAAGTAACTTGTGGATAACAACAGCGGGTACTTCGTAAGGACAACGAACCACTGTGGGCACAAGTATAAGTATCTCCTACGACGATCCCTACGAGGTCAAATGAACTATATTGGCCAACAACAGTTACAAGTTGCAGAGTTCATATACGACTACCATATGTGCTAATATGATCCCCAATACAAACAAGTGCCTGTTGATTGAGAAGGCAACACTACTACTAGATAGTCAAAGACCAATCCTCTATAAATAAATCCAGACATCAGACCACCTGAGATCGGTGAAAGGTGGATGTGATACTGATATAAATAACTCTCCTACGAACACCTCCAAGAGGTCGTAGAAATACAATGGGTCCATGCAAATGAGCACAAACCACTTGTGGATAACAACAATGGATATATCGTAAGCACGACGAACCACTGTGGGCACAAGTACAGATATCACCTACGACAGTGGTGATCAAAGTACTGTCAGTACACCGGGTACAAAGGCAAATCGATGTACGAAAAAGGACACCCCTGGCGGAAGGGAGAAAATGTTTGAACAAATTAGAACCAAACTTCCTGGTGTTCCAAAGTCTCTTCTTAGTTCTATATTTAAGAAGAAAACAGCTCTGGTACCCACAAATACCGGAAATAACAAGTCCACTACACCGAAGAGCCTAAAAAGAGTTCTTTCCAAATCAAAGCGACGGACTTCAAAATCCAGAAAATAACTTCCCCGGTGATTGAGAAAGGGGGGAGTTAATATCAAGACTAGAACGCCATCGGATCTGCAACACTTATGAAAGCAGGCAGAAGGCGTCTACAATCTACAACGCACGCCACCGGATCCGCAACATTCGTACTAACGGACAAAAGGCGTGTATAAGCTCTCAAATGAAAAGTTGTGCGCACTCAAATGGATGTTACCTGCACAACTACAAAATATTTCAAAGTACTCCACACAAGTGCATCGTAGTTTGTATACACATAGGTACACAAGGGGTAAATTCAATCGTAACCCGCTTGGGCCCCGGCGAGCGTGTTATTGGTACACACGTGTCGCCTAGGGATGCTGCGCGGGTCGATAAGTGAATTCTAGTTTGAACCTAATCCTTCTATACGGATCAATAGAAGTCGACAGGGTTCAAACTTTTAAACGAATACACGGTTGTGCGACCAGTGTATTTGTTTCAATACATTCATATTAGGCCTTCAAGGCCTACAATCAAGAAAAATCACAAACAAAGGCTTAAAGCCTATGAAACCCGATCCTCCTAAGTCGATAAATAGGAGTAAACAGGGTCCGAGATATCAGATAAATATGCGGTTACGAAAGTTGACCAGATATTTATTTTGTACATTCATATTTGGCCTTCAAGGCTTTCAACAAAGAAAATTCATGAACAAAGGCATAAAGCCTACGAGAAACCCGATCCCCTATCGATAAGTTGATAGGGTCGACAAGGTTCAATCAAATGGAAATGACCCCAAATACCCCGATGATGGCCGTGTTGAATGCAGATCTCAACTGGAGGGGTCAATTTCATAAATATTTCAATGTCTCCCAAATATCCAAAATCCACACAAAATCCAAACTCTACAAACTCCAAATTTCAAGATTTTTAAAAATAAAAATCAAATCATCAACCACTCAAAGCAAAATCCATCCACCCTCCGCAACAGTTTGCCGAGGTGGACAAATCAAAATTTACTTCAGCTCACAAAAGAGCTAAAATGCCTAATCGAAAATATCACTAGGATCCATTCTCAAACAATCTCCTGCCAGTAAGGACGTGGTACGTGCCCTCTATCTGGCGGTTTTGCCACCAAATGGTACTGCAGGATAAAATGTTATGACCCAGGGCCCTCTGAACCGAGTGGTTTTGCCGTCAAATGGCACCACGAAATACCGGTTATGGCCAGCGCCGTTACGTTCCTTATTGGCATCAAATCCTTGAGATATGTATCAATAGGATATGATTGATAGGGCACAAAGCCCTCTGTTAGCTAAGGTGGATTCAAATTCGTCCCCTTTGACAAACATTCAACCCAGGTCTACAAGGTCCCCTTGGACGAAGCAACCCATGGCTGCCGACAAGGATCCTTCTGTCAGGTTGGGTCGACTACCTCCTCTGACTAAGTAGAACAGGGACCACGATGGCCCGGGACGACGGAACCATGGGATCTTGATCGGGTCCATCATCCATTCCCCCACCATTCGCTTTAAGTAAAAGATGGTGAAATTTCTATTTTAAATATCAAAATTTTCAAACGTCTAAACTATTTCCAAATTCTCAAATTCCATACCCTTGCTGCTACTATATGCCAGATACCACGTGTTATATACGTACCTGATTAACGACTAGCCTTAATCGAAAGTTCTCTCTTGTTATCGGGAGAGGTAATTAACTATAGGGGCTTGCGCCTATAGGAAACCAGAACTCAGATCATAAAGTCCTCGCAAAATGAGGGCGAAATCTCTGGGTAGTGTCTTATCTACAAATCCATCCGCCTTCCAAAATTTACCCCGGAACTTATTCCGTTAAAACTCCCCTCGCCGAATAAAAAGCAAGAGAAGCGCGGCGGGGAGGCCGGGGCCGAATTTTCGGAGCCCACACTTGTATACCACAAATTGCTCATGATGAGCTTGAGTCAACCGAACTAGGTAAAAGAAATTGATCTCATGGGTCAATCAAATTGGATCAGACCATTCAATAGCTGCATATGAGCTCATCTTAAATATAGAAAGCTTTTATACATATCTCATGTAATTAAAGAGATATAATTATATCTCTCTTTTTTAGCAAGATTTTATTAGGTTGTAATATGTCTTTGAGTTATTTACTTTTTAATGTAATTCTTATTATATAGCCTTGCCCTTACTCCCACCTATACATATGGGGTTAGAGGGTAAGCCTAAAAACACACAAAACAACTTGTCTCAACCTTTCTACTTTTGTGTAATGAAATCACCTAGTTTTTCTCCTATTCTTTCACTCTCTATTTCTTGTTCTCTACTTTTTGTAGCAATTTTGTAAGGTCTGAGTATCGCCCATGGACAAATTTGAATTAAATATCCTAAAAGGTGTGATAAGCTTGGAATTATGCAAAGGACCAGAAGCCAAGCTTTGTGAGTACAAAATAGATGACACTTTCTCTTAAGAGGTGAGAATTAATTTGGTGTTTACTCTCTCAAGAAGCAAAATCAAGTTCAAGCCAAGTGAAAGATGGGATTTAATCAAATTATACTAGGGGAACTTGATGTATACTCCAAGAACTCGATAGTTAGAACTTTACGCTTGGTTGACTCGATATCTAACAAATACTTATCAAATACTCAAGGAATTTAGTGCTTGATGAATTCAAATTTATGAATTGGTAAACTCGTTCCTCACTTAAAAGTTTCAATTTTTTTTTTTTTTTTAAATAATAAGAAAATAAAACTTACAATGAAGTGGATTCTAAAAATTCAAAAATCAACTTTCAAATTTAAACTCGATCAACTTCAAACACAAGAGAGTTGACATATTGACACCCCATATCTACATTGGAAAAACTTTTTCCTATGTGAAACTTGGCTAGATGAGGGAAAAAAGTAGACTAACTTAGGCTTTGGATCAATGTGATCTCGGCTTAGGCTCAAGTTTAAAAGTGATAAGAGTACTCCCTAAATGTGAGTTGAAGCTCCCAAACACAAGATTCGTAGGAGAGCTAAGGCCCCTAGGTAGATGGACAGTTCACACTTATCATAGTCACCTTTTATACTTAATCTAAAGCATGAATTTCATTCTAAGGGAAAATAGATATATTCAATAAGTTTTAATAAATAATATCATACAACTTTCATGCATTTGATCGAATCTTTTATTATTTTTTAGAAAAAAAAATCAAGCCCTAGAACTTGGACATCCCTCCCTTTGTAGCAAGATCTGAATTGAGTTGTGAGAGAAGTCCATTCTAAGCAGAAAGTCTAGATGACTACCTTTATGAAGATAAAAAGTCTTGTGAAAGTCGAAGCCCGTCTTAGTTTTTGACTAAGTGAAAAGAAATGGAAGGCAAAAAGGTCAAGTAACATTTGAAAAATTCTTAAATTGGAAGCCATTAAAACATTCTTTATTCAGCTTGTTCTTAGATATCTTCTATTCAACATATTTTTTGGATATTAGTTTTGACAAATTATCTTTGATATGTGGGAAAAAGAATCAAAAGACCAAAATGGTCCCAAACTATATTAAAGGACCATTTTGATTCCTGAAGTCTTTAAAAATGAACCGAATAGATGTTGATCTCACGAGTCAATCAAATATGAATAGACCAATCAATGACAACATATGGGCTCACCTTAAATCTGGAAAGCTTTTATACACATCTCATGTAATTAAAGAGATATAATTACCATCTCTTTTTTTGACAAGATTTATTAGATTGTATTATGTCATTCATTTATTTACCTTTTAATGTCATTCTTGTAATATAATCATGCCTTTACTCTCACCTATAAATATAGGGTCAGAGGCCAAGCCTTAAAACCCACATAACAACTTATTTGTCTCAATTTCTTTATTTTCAAGCAATGACATCACAAAGATTTTGTCTTATTCTCTCCCTCTCTTTCTAGTTTTCTACTTTTTGTAATTAATCTTATGAGTATGGTCGGGTATCGCCCACTACAAAATTGGATTCAACAAAAATATTCCTTAAAAGCCCTAAATTTTCTTTCCCCTATTCTTTTTTAGTTTTTTTTTTTTTAACATTTGAAAGAAGATAAAGAATAAATGAAGGGTTATGACTCCTTGTTGAAGAGCTGGAAGCACAAGAAGAAAGAAAGGTAGGGAAGAGAAGATATACTTTTATCAAAATGAGCAGAAAGGAATTTCAAACAAGTGTTGGTTGTCCTATTTTATACTGCAATTGTTACAACTTTTTGTATTGGTATACAAAAACCATTTTACTCTGATTCTATTATAGATGATAAAATTAGTTTGCTTCAAGGGCTAAGATTTGTTATGCTGTTTGTATAGTGCGGTGGAGATTAGATTGAAGAAGTGGATGTTTTTGGAATGCACTTTTGGTTGTTGATTTTGCAGGTTATCACCTCCTCTCAAGTTGATGGTTGTTTCTTGGATCATCAACTTGTCTCTAATCTGCTTATTTGATTATGAGAGGATGTTTGATGTACAACTATCTCTTTGGATGGAATGCATTCATATGTAATGTGAGTCAATATATATATATATATATATATATATATATATATATATATATATATATATATATATATATATATATATATATATATATATAATGAAAATTAAAGGCGGGCTTGTTTGCAATTGTCATAGTAAAAATGTTGTCATAGTTTATGGGTGTTGGAGTATATGTGGATATTAGAAATTCCTTTAAGAGCCTACGAAGCTAGATTATGTTGGTGGCAGCCGTGGCTATAGCATGATATTTCGCTTTGTAAGAGGAGTTTTGGTGAAGATGTGGACATTTGATTATGAGAGCATGTTTGATGTACAACTATCCCTTTGGATGGAATGCATTCACATATAAAGGGAGTCGATTCATATATATATTTTATATGAGAAATGAAAGGCGGGCTTGTTTGCAAGTGTCATGGTAAAAATGTTGTCATAGTTTAAAGGTGTTGGAGTATATGTGGATATTAGAAATTCTTTTAAGAGCCTAAGAAGCTAGATTATGTTGGTGGCAGTCGTGGCTAGAAAATGATATTTCGCTTTGGTGGATAATTTAACTACTATGAACTATTTCTTAATGCACCATGAGATGAGCATATGAGCAAGGTATGTACACCAACTTGTTGTAGATTTTTTGTCTGAGTACGAGTGATGAATCACTTGTCCTATGCTTTCCTTAGATAATTTATAGTTGTCTTGACAATGCCCTTTTAGTGTTATAAATACACAAATCATTTTTTTTGTTGAAAATAATTTTGACAGGAAAACAAAAGAATTGAAAAAAAATGCTTATGTTTTAAAGAAATGTAAGTATATGAAATTTATATTTGGAGACCTTAGCATTCATTAGCAGTTTAATTTCATAAGATAAGCATGCACAAAACTAAAAGAACAAACCTAAAAAATTATACTATCAATTTTAATGTTTTAAATATATTTAATGGGCTGCTTGGAATATTTTATTGTGCATCATACCCTTACATTGAATGAAACTCTCATGTATTAATGGGTTGGGGTAGGCTTTAAAATTTGATTGACTTGACTTCGATATGGTGTTTATTACTTGGAGGACTACCAAATTAAATTTAGAATTTCCAACATAATATGTCGGTATCTTAGATTTCTTTATCATTGGTTCCTACCAAAATAAAGGAATTAACAACAAAGGAAAATCAAATGTTATCACTTGATTTTGAGATACCTTGATAAAGTTGCAGTTCTTCTCCTCTTGAAGTAGAAGTATAAGTGTTTTAGTGGAAGAAAATCTTATTGAAAGTAGTTCTCAAGATAGAACTATTACTTGTGGTGTTGGTGATGTCTTTTTAGATTGTTGAGTTTTTCTCTATGATGGCAAAACTTAAGTTTTGGACTTTTTCTCTCTTGAATACCAAATGAGGGTGTTTTGGCTATTAGTTTTCAAGGTTGGTAAAGTTGGTGGAAGGTATTGTTAGAAGCTTTAAGTGACACTGTTTAATAGTTTAAAATTTCTAATTTTTTTTTTTTGGCTAAGACTCTTGCAATGGATGATTATTTTTTTAATGGAAAAGAGTAAGGACCTCTATATCGAAGATTTGGATGTTAGTTCATTAATAAAGGTGATTTAATGTCAATTGTGAAGTTTATGAGTTTTTAACAATAAGAGTTAAGGTATTGTAGAAAGGATATAAATAAATTTTTATGAGGGTTGAAATGAATTATGACTTTGGAAGAATTTGGAGTCTTAGGAAAATAGGTTTTGATAGGGGAAATATTTGTCGGGGTTTATGAACTTTAATTATGATTGATTCTCAATCAAACCAAAAATTGACAACACAATTATATTGTGTAGCACACAAGTTTTGCAAGAGATGATTTTTTTTTATTGAAGCAGTGAGAATATAAATAGTACATGAACTGTTTTAGAAAAGGAGATAAACACATCAAAATTCTATCCACAAAATTCCTCCAAATATGAATAATTCATTAAAATATTTGATTGCCATTGGGAATCCTAAATTTAGGCTAACTGGTGAGCTTCAAAGGTTGGTAGAGTTGGTGGAAGGTATGGTTAGAAGCTTAAGTGTTTACTATTTTAAAGTTTCTGGAAAATTTTTTTGGCTAAGACTTTCTTGCAATGGATGATTTTTTTAACTGAAAAGAGATTAGGACATCTATAACAAAGATTTGGATTTTAGTTATTAATAAAGGTGATTTAATGTCAATTGGATATTCGGATGTGAAGTTATGAATTTTTATGTAGATTGGTGACAATAAGAGTTAAGGTATTGTAGAAAGGATATAAATAAATATTTATGAGGGTTGAAATGATTTAAGACTTTTGGAAGAATTTGGAGTTTTAGGACAATAAGTTTTGACAGGGGGAGATATTTGTCCGGGTTTATAAACTTTAATTATGATTGATTCCCAATCAAACCAAAAATTGATAGCACAATTATACTGTGTTGCACAGAAGTTTTGCAAGAGATCAAAATTTTTTTTAATTGAGCCAATGAGAACATAAATAGTATATGAAGTGTTGCGGAAAAGGAGATAAATACGTCGAAGTTCCATCCACAAAATTCTTCCAAATATGAATAATTCATTAAAATATTTGATTGCCATTTGGAATCCTAAATTTAGGCTAACTGGTGAGCTTCCAAGAAGAGTTTAAAATTTAAAGCCCTCCAAATCTTATATGGTCCGGCCTTATATATATATATATATACTAGTAATTTTCATTGTAATAGTCCTTTGCAATTGATCTAATGAGGGTCTCCCTACTAGGCCATCATTACATTTATTTACATTTTATTGAATTTTAATCAAGCTCAACTTCTAATTGAGCATGCTAAATGGGGGTAGGTTGAGGTGTTTGACTCATATTAATGGCTTATTATTTAAGATTGTGTTAAATTCAAGTTAAACAGTGCACAACCAAAAGAAGATCAATAGTTATTGCTATCATGTATTTTTAGTACTGGTTCAAAGCTTATGTCTTGGTTTTATTCTGTAATAAATATGTAATCAAATCCTACTTTATTAGGAGGATTGTTAGCATGCAGACTTGACTTATATGGAGGATCCATTATGATTTCTTTCAATTTTGATTGCTTGCTGCTTATTTTCTTTAGTCGTAAAATTTCTTTTATAAATGGTTATTTTCTTTAGTCGTAAAATTTCTTTTATGCTTGTAAGGTTTCATACATTCTACTGAAATAAAAAATAAATTTTTAAGCAGGCAAGCTTCTCTCCCACTCTCCATTTTTCTGGTCCCTCTTAGTCTGATTTCTCCTTTCACTTTATTAAGGAACAATCAAGATTTAAACACTTACCCACATAATTTTGTACCTAGTTAAATGATCCTTTATTTCATTGTGAGTGTATGATTACAAATGCTACGAAAAAAATTGCCATGATGAAGATATGCACCACAATGAACTAGTGTCATGGCATCCATTGAGTTCAGAAAGCTATACATTTTCAGCTTTAAATTTCTTGGTTGCATGCTTTCATGATGCTTCTTCTTATGCTATCTATCAGGCCTCGCTTAAGCTTTCATTCTCAGCAGACCTTAAACTCTAGCCTTAACCTGAACTGAGACCTTCCCAATATTAAGACCAAAAAGCCTGTGAACCTCACTCCAGTAGTGGCTGAACCAGTAATTTTTCTTCATAGGAGCAAACGTTGACTATTTTAAGAATACCATCAACTTTTTTTGATGTATATATTGAAAACTCTTAAATCTAAAATTTTGGTGGGATGCAAATTAAATATTTTTGTGAAAATTATATTAATGAAAGCAAAATCATATATCTGAGGACATTAAAATTTTAGGAAGGCATGTGCCCCCTGATGGCCCTCTTAAATCACCTATCACTAATTGACCTCTTGCTGTTTTGTTTTACGGCTGAAATTTAATGCTAAAATAGCTGAATTTAATATTTCTGGCCTCTATGTTGCTGTTGTGAGTTCAGTCTTACTGCTACTATTTTCCTGTCTTGACAATCGTTATGATGACTTGCTTGCACCTATTTTATGCATCTGAAATATTGCCCCAAGTATAAATATCCAACTTTTAACACCTAAGAAACCTCCCTAATAGCTTTTTCCATATGGAACGAATCTCCATCAAACTCCTAAATCTCCCCATATTCTTCCTTTTTTCTTCAGAAACATTCATTACATAATATCTATCAAAATCCTTCTACACATCACTTTTCATAAATATTTCCTCTTTATTTAGAAGTATTTGTTTGCTAAATTACTTTGTTTCCTTAATAGCTTTGATCAAATCTTTATAAATTAGATAAATCTTGGCCTTCCAAATCCATTTTTTCAAAAATTTCAATAACATACTATATCATAGGTTTGCTAAAATTACCCTAATCCAATCCTTTCTAAAACATAAAATGATATCATTCTAAAATTTTAAATTCATACTCATAAGAGACGAAGAAATGCATCCTTTATTCCCAATATTCTGTCCTACTTCTCCACCCAAATCTTTTCAAAATCATAACATTCAAATCTTTTCTATACTTAGCTAATTATATCTTACCTATATAATCCATATCTTACTTTGTTAAACCAACCCAAACCTTAAACCAACTTAAACTTAGTTATAATCCAAGCCCACCCTAGACCAACTCAAATCATAAGGGGGCAAAAAAAAAAAAAAAAAAAGAAGAATAAGTATTGATGATCTCTTTGCTCCTAGTTCTTGTTACCTTGCTCAAATGGGTACTTATTCTCCATGTACTAGGAAAGATACTACTGAATGAGAGTCTGCATTGGGTAAAAAACTTTTGATTATACCTTGTATATACGAAGTTTTCCATCAAACTCCTTGTACAATAAAATGGCCAACATTCCAACAGAAGTCATAATCATCTTTTTTTGTTAGCTTTTGGATTTAATTGTCTACATTCGGACGTTTCTCAATTGGAACTTTTTGCTATTCACTCTTTGGGCTGGTTTATACAAGATTGGATGTTTCAATATAAAGGGATCATCATTAAAGGGAATAACTTGTGATCAAATTTCTTCAAGATTCTATGAGGAAGATGGATGCTGTTAAAAGTTGCAAGTGGATGGAGGAGATTTCTTTTTTGGATGATTTCAACAATGTTACTTTTAAATTTGTTTATAAGGATTGTAATAAGTTAGCTGATTTATGTGCTAACTTTGCTCTTTCTAGTAGCTTCTTTTGGGATGATATTGGTAATAATAATATTCCTCATTTCTTTCTTAAATGGTTAAAGGAGGAATATGATTGTATTTCTTTTCTTTATTAGCTTGTATTAGGTTTCTTTGTTTTATTGCAATTTGCATCTTTCAAAAAAAAAAAAAAAAAAAAAAAAAAAACATAATCATCCTAGCTATAAAACAATCCAACCAACAGAATTGTTTGCAATGCAACAAAAATGATTTTCTAGCAAATCGTTGACTTAATTACATCTTCATTATAGTAAATGGCCAGGGTTTGTGGACTATCATAGTATCAAAGTGTGCAAAAGTCTTGGTATGGTAGAGTTCAGCTCATATGCGTGTGCCAATTTATTGTGTTAGTCCATTTCATGGGATCCAATTAAATTAAGATTTGCCACTTAATTCAATTTATTTAAAAGATAATTTCTTATTGATTTAGGGGTTGTTTGGTTGTATTACTTTGGCTAAAAATGGAATGCAGTGTAAAATGAATTATTTGGAGTTATTTGGATGAATGTATATAAATGTTTTTTCTTATTTGGTTAGAAATAATGAATGTAAAGTTCTAAATGGTGACGGTCGGCAGTGGCGGCGGAGGGTGGTGGTCAATGGGCGACAGTGGCTGCGGAGGAGGTCAGCAACTGGCTGTAGTGGTGGCAGTGGCGGCGGGCGTTGGAGGGCTATGGCTGGCAGTCAAGCAAGTTTGTGGTGTAAACGGTTTCACTCAAAATCAAAGGAGTTTATTTTGCACTCAAAATGAGCTACTTCACTTTACATTAAATTTACTTTACATTTCTTTGCATTATTTTGTATTCCAATCAAACACCAAAATTTGTAAAACCCTTGCATTTAAAATATTTTACACCCTAAAGTAAATCCAACTAAACAACCCTTAAGAGAATATTAAGGTAACATGTCTAAGGTTAATTGCATTCCTTGAATAATTATATGAGGTATTGACTTTCATTATTGGATGAACCTTTATCTAATAATGGTATTGGAGCTATAATGATTAAAGGCTAAGTCTAAAAACTTACAGGGCTTAAACCGACCCGTCCCGGATGCTCGATCTAACGAGGCGGGTACGAAAAGTCGGACGATAGTACATTTCCATCAATATAATAATAATTCATCATAAAAAACTTTTCTATAAACTGAAGAGCCACTGAACACAAAAATTTAATTTACCTGTTATCATTTGCACGGCGTCTTCTGTAAATATATTCTTCTCTTTCTGCCATTTCTTTTCTTAGGAATTTCCTGAAACATTTAAACTCGTGGTTTGAGTTTACTAAGTAAACTCAGTGGGAAATTATTTGAACAATTAAAATAAATGTTCTTATTTACAATACTCTTATAATCTTCAACATGTAATTAATCATTCATTGTATTTTTTCCATTTATTTCGATAATTTATACATATTTGATCATTTTGCTTTAAAACATTTAAAACACTGCCGTTGCCAGGTCCCAAGTCCTGGATGAGAAAAGTGGAGGGTTGCGTTAGGTAGTCGACAGCCAGCGTAAAACTTGTCGAACAAAAATGACATGAATCCTTTAAGAAATTGTGTTAATGCTAGGGCGTCCCCTGGAAGCGACGCGCTGTATGGCCTGAATACAGTGACAAGTGTGCAAGGGCCGCTGCACCGGCGCCCGGGTGCAGTGTTAAATAGGCAAGGGTTCCCGCATCAAGGACGGATGTGGGCAAAGAAGCTAGTCCATGATACTAAAATTAGGATAGGAACTTGGAATATAGGTTCCCTTACAGGTAAATTAATGGAGTTAATAGATATTATGATTCATAGGAAATTAAATATTTTATGCATTCAGGAAACTAAGTGGGTTGGAGAGAAGGCCAAGGAAATCGATAGTTTAGGATTTAAACTTTGGTATTCGGGTAGGAGTCGTACTAGAAATGGTGTAGGTGTCATTATAGATAAGAGTTTAAAGGATAATGTTATAAAAATTAATAGGATTGGTGATAGAATTATAGCTTTAAAGATTGTTGTTGAGGATAAGATTGTTAATATTATAAGTGCTTATGCTCCTCAGGTAGGTTTGGATATAAGTTCTAAATTAAATTTTTGGAATGATTTAGAAGAATTAATACAAAATATACCTCTTGAAGAAAGAGTTTTTATTGGAGGAGATTTAAATGGACATGTTGGTAAAGAGGTAGTTGATTTTAAAAAAGCATTCATGGTGGCCATGGATTTGGAACGACGAATGAAGGTGGCAAGACCATATTAGATTTTTGTTTAGCTTATGATTTTTCAATTGCTAATACCTTATTTAAGAAAAGGAATGAGCATCTCATCACTTATAAAAATGGATGTAGTACAACCCAGATTGACTATTTTTTATTAGAAAATTTAAACCGTTTAGATTGCAAAGATTGTAAAGTTATTCCGAGTGAAAGTTTATGTACCCAACATCGATTATTAGTTTTGGACTTTAAGATAAAGGGGCATAAAATAAAAAATAAAGTAAAACGTTTTTCGAGGATTAGATGGGGGCATTTAAAGAATATTAACCAAAATATTTTTGTGAGTAAGATTTTAGATCTTAAGATTTTGTCTGTGCATGAGGATGCTAATGTTATGTGGGAAAAAAGTGGCTAGTGATATTAAGAATATTGCAAAAGATGTGCTTGGAGTATCTAAGGGAAAAGCTCCTAATAGTAAAAATAGTTGGTGGTGGAATCCAATTGTGCAAGAAAAGATTAAAAATAAGAAGATTTGTTATAAAAAAATGGTTTAATTTTAAAAAATTCTGATAATTGGGAATTATATAAAGTGGCTCGTAAGGATTCTAAGAAAGCAATATGCGATGCAAAGACATTAGCTTTTAGCGATTTATATAATAGATTAAATACTAAGGAGGGAGAAAGATATATGTATAAGTTAGCCAAACAAAGAGATAGGAGTAGTAAAGGATTTAGTTCAAGTGAAGTGTATTAAGGATGAAGATCAAAAAATACTTTTCTTAGAAGATGATATTCAACAAAGGTGGATGAGATATTTTGCTAAACTTTTTAATGAAGAGTGTGAAAATAAGATTGACTATAGTGACCTTAGCACCCTAAATGAAAGTAAAGATTTCTGTTTTTATCGGCGTATTAGTAAAACTGAAGTTAGAGAGGCTTTAAATAGAATGAAGGGTGGAAAAGCTGTTGGACCTGATGATATTCCAATAGAGGTGTGGAAATGCTTAGGAGATGAAGGGATTTCTTGGCTTACTAAACTTTTTAATACTATTTTGAAGACTAAAAAGATGCCAGATGAGTGGAGAATGAGTGTATTAATTCCTATTTTTAAGAATAAAGGCGATGCACAGGATTGCACGAATTATAGAGGTATTAAGTTAATGTGTCATACTTTAAAATTATGGGAGCGAGTTATAGAGCATAGGTTGCGGCGTGATACTAATGTTTCTCAAAATCAATTTGGATTTATGCCGGGTAGGTCGACTATGGAAGCCATACATTTATTCAGAGGTTTGATGGAAAAATATAGAGGAAATAAGGAGGATCTACATATGATATTTATTGATTTAGAAAAAGCATATGATAAAGTTCCAAGAGAAGTGCTATGGAGAGTTCTTGATAAGAAAGGAGTCAATAATGCTTATATTCAAATCATTAAAGATATGTATGCAGGAGCTATTACTTGTGTTCAAACACAAGGTGGTTTGACCAAGTATTTCCCTATTTCGGTTGGGTTACATCAAGGATCAGCCTTAAGCCCATATCTATTTGCTTTAGTCATGGATGTTCTCACTAGACATTTGCAAGATGATGTACCTTGGTGTATGCTTTTTGCTGATGATATTCTTCTTGTTGATAAGACTAGAGAGGGAGTTGAAGGTAAACTTGAATTATGGAGGTCAACCTTAGAGTCTAAAGGTTTTCGCTTGAGTAGATCTAAAACGGAATATATGGAGTGTAATTTTAGCAGTAATAGTCCTAGTGTGAGGGGATTGTGACTTTGGGCGATCAAGTCATTAATAAGAGTACACGTTTTTTAGGTATCTTGGATCTATTGTTCAGAGTGATGGTGAAATAGATGGGGATATTATCAGCAGAATTCAAGTTGGATGGTTGAAGTGGCGGAATGCATCGGGCTTGTTATGTGATAGAAATGTACCCCTCAAACTTAAGGGAAAATTCTATAAGATGGTAGTGAGGCCTGCAATGCTTTATGGTGCCGAATGTTGGCCATTAAAAGAGAAGCATAATACTAAGTTAAGTGTGGCAGAGATGAGGATGCTTAGATGGATGAGTGGCTTTACCCTTAGAGATAGGATACGAAATGAGCATATACGTGAAAAGGTTGGAGTAGCTCCAGTAGAAGATAAGATTAGAGAGAGTCGCCTTAGATGGTTTGGTCACATAAAAAGGCGGCCTTCCGACGACCCAGTTAAGAGAGTAGAGGTATTAGATTTGACTTGTGTTAAGAAAGGTAGGGGTAGACCTAAAAAGACTTGGTTAGAAAATATTAGGAATGACCTTTCTTTATTAGATTTAAACGAGAATTTGGCTTTTAATAGGACACAATGGAGAAAAAGGATTCATGTAGCCGACCCCACGTAGTGGGATAAAGGCTTGATGTTGTTGTTGTTGTTGTTGTTGCTTTAAAACATTTAAAACTATATTGATTATTTCCTTTTCCCGTTTAATTCATACAGGAGCACCATCTCAATGTACTCAAAAGTACAACATTTTCCATTTTTTTCCTTTTCCATTTCTATTACCTTTTCCTTTTCCTTTTTACGTGCACGAGTACGGCGTCCTCAGCCAGTACCATAAGGGGGTGAACTCCTGAAATATTCATATATATCATTTTCCTTTCTTTTACATTTACCATATCATTTCTATTCAATTTTATATGTCATTTCTTTTCAATATTTCTTTAGTACATACATGTATTTTCTTTTCATTATTCAATTCATTTGTTTCTTATTAGAATAATACTTACAATCATTAGGTATTTAATATTTCAACTCTTCATATGTAGTAGTCTTTAAGATAAAACTTTGAAAGTAATATTATAATGCAGACTATTTTATCGTACTAAAAGAAAATGCTAAATTTTGAATTTCATAATCATAATTATCCACTTTGAACTTTTCAGGCCTTCGGCGTAGGATACAGCCTCGAACCTCTCTCCAAATCTCTAATATCAATCAATAAAGTTTTCATTAACTTGTTTTGTCAAAATAAAACTCAAGAATAGTTTTATAATAGAAATTACTTACAATGGGATTTCCAAAATTTCCCAAAATCTTTCTTCCTCTTCCAAAACTCTCTCTCCTTGATTTTAATTCCTTCTTTTCCTTCAAGGAATAATGTTTGCTTTAGAAGAATTAAAAGAAGGGGATTTATACAAAATTTTGGGAAGAAAAATACCACAAACTTCTTCCTTCTTTCTCTTCGGCCGTTCCGCTCGTTTGTTGCAAATTCTCCCAAAATAACACTCCTTTAATGATAGAAATGAAAAGGAATGATCAATTCTTATCCTCTAACGCGATCGACTGCTAAAAATGGCAAAAGAAAAACTCGAAATCCCTCCTTCGCACGTTCGGTCGTCCGCCCGCTCTCTGTTCGTCTTTCCGTTCGCGAATAGCGATCCTTCCTGGGTCGCGATTATCTCCCTTCCTTTTAAAAATTTCGTCATCGAAATTAAACAAATATAATTAAACATACCTTAGTTAAAAAGATGAGGATATTGACTTCTCATTTCAGCTTCTCGTTCCCAGGTGGCATCTTTTACCATACCATAGCTATCAATGGCGCAAAATAGCGTGCGCCATGGCGCACGGCGCGGCGCACCTACGACGCCATGTTCATGGCGAGGCGCATGTGTTTAAAATAGCGCGCGCTATTTGCGCCACATGTGAGCCATGGCGCATTGCGCACGGCTCAAAATAGCGCGCCAAATTGTTTTTAAATTTTGGTATACTTATGAATATTTTTTATACCGCTTGGTACCGCTAGTTACATGCTCTGTACCGCTCGGTACAGCTCGGTACAACTAGGTACACGCTCGGTACCGCTAGGTACATGTTCGGTACCGCTAGGTACACGCTCGGTATCGCTAAGTACATGCATGATACCGCTCGGTACATGCTTTGTACAGCTCGGTACAGCTCAGTACAACTAGGTACACGCTCGGTATTGCTAAGTACATGCATGATACCGCTCGGTACCGCTATGTAAATGCTCGGTACATGCTCGGTACCGCTAGTTACATGCTTTGTACCACTCGGTACAACTAGGTACATGCTCGGTACCGCTCCCTAATTTCCATACAAACGAACTTCAAAATTTCTATTACAAATAAATTTTGTTCTTCCAGGGGGCAGCGGGGGCAGCGCCCCCTTGGACCCCCGGCAGCCCCCATATTATGTTTCTTGGATAATATTATGTTTCTTTTATCTAAATTTGTTTTCTTTTAGGTGATCATAAAATGTCAGATTCAGTTCTTATAGGATTATGAAGTAGCGATACCAAGGGTGATGAAGAGGATTATGAAGTAGGAGATAATGTTGAAGAAGATAATAAAGCTTTTTTAACATTTGCTGATGATGATGATTCCCAAGAAGAGTAGATTAAATTCTTATTTGATCTTTTAGAAAAAAAGATTGTAGTATTTGAATTATGAGATATTTGAATGTTACTTAGTCGAACTTATATATGTTATGGTTGTCTTTTTTTATTATGATAGCTTGTCTTTCATTTTTAATAATATTTCATATTCATGCTTATTATTTTATAATTTTTATATAGCTTGCGCCATGTTCAAAATAGCGCGCGCCGCGCCGTGCGCTATGCGCCATGGCTCCAAATAGACCTTCGCGCCATGGTGCGCCATTCGCTCTTAACAGGTATGTACCATACTATGAGTAGATTTAGCCTCATATTATCTCTAGTCTAAGAAGACACTCAGCTAATAGTGTGCAATTAAGAGAAGTAGAAAATGTAATAAAAAATGCTTGATTCTGTTGAGGTTAAATTCAGCCAATGTGGTATGGCTATGTTTAATGAGAAATTCTATTTAAGGGGGTATAACTAGACTATTAGATTAAGTAAAATTAAATGTCAATCAAGCTGATGCTTACTGATGCTACAAAATAGGGGTAGACTCGAATGGTCCTTAGAAATAGTTTTAATATAGGTTTTGTGCTATTAGTGCCATTTGGATATATAAAGGAGCTGACTAACCTAGAATGTTGTGAGAGTCAGTCTAAAAGATGTAGTCCTCTATTGATTAGCTTACCGACAATGACGAACTAATCAATGTGCTTAGGCTAAGCGGGCTACTTATGGTTGTAATAGGTCAACTTAATATCCAAATTCCTGTAATCAATTTAAATACATTTTAGAATGTTAAGGATATTTTAAAAATTATTTAATATTTTCATAATTATCAATATTAAGCTGAATTTTATGAAAAGTATTAAATATATCAAAAGGCTGACTTTGAAAAACATAAATTATGCTAGAATTAATTAAATTAATTGAATTTTGCATCTTTATAATTTAAAAAAGAGGCTTTTAATTGAAAAAAAAAATGCGCATCATGTAATGCCTTTGAACAATGTTTATGACATTTTGGTTACATGATAATGCATATGAAATGAACTGTTTTAACTTTTAAGTATTTTAATTTTCTCTAATTATTTAATTTTTTTTTGTAATTATTATAGAAACTATAATAATTTATGAAAACATTAAACAAATTGGAAAAAAATCCAAAAGTCCGCCACGATGTTTAACGTCAAAAACATTATGAAATTTATTTAACCTATTTTCTAAAATTTTGAGATTAAGATTTTTAAATTGAAAATTTAGATATTGGCATCAATGATTTAAAAAAAATCATATGGATCCATTCAATGACATAATATGACATGCTTAACCATCTCTTAATTTTTTAAAGGTATTTTATCTATTTTGTATATTTAATTAATTCAAATAAATAATATTTTAATTATTAAAAATAGGAAAATATTTAAACTAGTCACAACAAATTAAATTTTGCTTAAAATAGTAGAATATGCTTCTGGGATATATTCCATGACAAAATGTCCATCAGAATAAAATGGTTATTTTGTGAATAGGATTTTCTCCTTTTAAAAATGTACATATTCTGCAATTGATCAAACCAATTATCAGTAAAAATTAGAAATGAGTATCTTAACTTAAAAGAACACCCCTTTATTTTTTTTGGAATTTTTGGGATTTATTAGATAGGCCTGAAAAACAAAAAAAAAACTTAAATCGATATTTTGCGTTAGTGAGACATATCAAATGATCTCTAAAATTCTCAAAAAAATTTAGGGAGGCTTTTAATTGTGCATAGAACAATCTCTAATTTTTTCAGACATTTTTGATGAAAATTCCAATCACTAGATTTTTTTACAGTAAAAATAATCTCTTTGAAAATCATAACTTAAATGAAATAATTTATCTAGCCTTGAAAAAAATAATGAGTCTTATTAGGGTCTAATTGACCTGTCATTTGATTTTAAGTAATTTTTTGATGTCATTAATTATAATAAATGATTAAAATAGGGAATAAATACATTTTTTTAATTAGAAATTAGGAAAATGTCATGCCAATTTCTTTTTTTAAAATCTACATAGTTTGATGCACTTTCGGTTAAAAGTTCATTTCATTTAACTAAGAAACTAAAACATAAAAAAACATTGCATTTAGTAATAAACCTATAGAATATTCCTAAGGAAATGTTCTATTCTTTGCCTTGTGCATGCAACCAAAAGTAGGTGCACAGGCCTATTTGCGGGTCAGCAACCCGAATGTCAACTAGCAATGATTTCTCCCATTTTACTCTACCAACTTGGGCAATTTTAGTGGTTTTGGATTGAGGGGAGTGAGGGCTTCATCCTAAGGGTTTAGTTCATCCAATTGAGACCCATGCCAGCTACCCTATCCAATTCTTCAAAGGAGATTAGGAAGAATGTCTCATCTGTGCGAGCCTTGAGACCTCAAAGGTTTGGATGCCTCGCTGTTTATGAGGCAAGCAAAAGAAACCCCTTTTTCATTTTAGGTCGAGAGTTTTGGTTTGTTGGGTTAAATAATCTCATGTTATGGGCATAGGTATAAAACTATTAGTGGAGGTCAGAGCTTGCTAGCAGCAACTAGAGGTAGTTAGACATCTTGAAAACTTTTGCACATGTATAGAAAAAGAGTGGTGAGATTCTCGTTTTCTTTTGATTCTTTATATAACAAAGGAACCAAAGACACATGTTGCGCCATTTCAATAAATTGGCCTTTTTAAAGTGGTCATATTAGGTTGGGCCCAACTAGACATTTTCCCTTGCATTCTCATCTAGAATTACTTTCAATGGTTAAAATTGATATGGTCATTTGGCTTGCTTAATCTTGCATAGAAGTGGGATCCTCCTTTATTGGAGACTTCTACTTTTTGCAATTTGGCCTTAAAAGAGTCAAGTGGATTGAGGAAATAAATATATATTCATGCATGTCGTCTCAGGTGTTCTATATGTGCTTAACAGGTTTTAGCAGAAGAACTTGAACTGGACGGAACCTAGCTATGAAGAATCGGTTATGAGTGGTCACCTCCTCTCCAGAAGTACTCATCAGTTGAAGGCTTAGGCTTATCTCGCCAGATGACTCGAGAAGGCCACCCTTAGTAGAAATTTTAATGATTTGTACAGGTCCCTCTAGGCTTTAGAGGATTGGCCTCCTTAGGAATGACCTCCCTCAAGCAACACACTTACTCATGAGTCAGCAAGTTACTAATGGAGGGCTCTGTTCCAACCATTTGGAAGGCACGCCTTCAAGAACAATAGCATGCTTTTATGTACTCGGTCAACCATATGCTTATAATCATTGTAGCTTAAGATGACTCGCCCCTCACACTTAAAACGGCCTAAGGACTATGTCTGAGTGGTTGCTAAGGTGACAACAACACTCGGTGCCGTAGGTTCATCCAACATGGTCTACTTGGAGGTGTTGCTTTCATCCACTCGCACATAAACACCTTTCCAAAAGAGTTTGCCCTGCAACCAATAGCTGAGCTTGAAGAGAAGAATCACACAAAGTACCTATCAGTTCGTGACACATGTCATGAACAATCTATACTAGATTATATTTAGAATTATATATTTTTATTCTTATTGGTGTAGCCTTTCCTACGACCCACCCTCTTATCACTATAAATGAAAAGTGAAGAGACACATTGTTGATCTTTTTGTAGTCTTATTGATCTATTTGAGCATTTTTTTAGCATTTCAAGTTTTTGTCTCTTGGGATTGCATGCTAGTAAGATTGAGTAACATCCTTGAATAAATTTGCATCATATAGGAATTAATTGTTTTCGTAAGGCATTAAAATAAATTTTTATTAAAACAAAGGCACAAAAGATTGAACTTGTCATTACAAATAATGGTAAGCTGTCTCGCAATTGAAGAATCAATTCCAACGTTGTTGAAATTGAAAAAAAAAGGCAATGATTCAATGAGATTAAAAGAAACAACTCATGAATTTTACTTGAGACCACAAGCTAAGAACTATTGCCATATAAGAGAAAAATGATAGGAAGTGCTTGTATTCACAAGCAACCTATCCAAAATCGGCGAACCAACAGCAGCCAAATGGCTGTCCACAGCAGGAAAACAGCAGATTTCTGCTGTTTACAGCAGGAAAACAGCACTTGTCCGGGAAAATACGAGAGAAAACTCAAGAAAAAACTTGTATTCCACTTAGACGATGAATAAAAGAGCAAGATACAATTGATCCTCAATTCGAGAGGAGGATCGATCTCTCCCAAATCTCTAGACGCCGCTAGAGCCCAAAGAAATCCTAAATCTACGAGATCTCAAATTTCAGCCAAATTCAAGATGATCAAACCCTAGGAAAATCTACTATTTAATGCATACAATTCAAAAGGAATTTCCTAAACAATCCCTGCAATCAATTTGCCTCCTAAACTTCCTAAATTTTCCTTCCCGAAACCGTTCCGCAAGGCGTGCGTCACACGCGGCTTCCACCCAGGCGGAAGCAATCTCCGCCGTTTCGCGATGTTCGCCCGTGAACCGGTCCCGCCTGGACCGGCTGGACCGATCCAGTGGACCGGTCTAACAATACTCCCCTCCCAAAGATCCACCTTGTCCTCAAGGTGGAAATATGCTCGTGTTCCCGCGGAGGTGGCCATCCTTGAGGTGACTGAAAATCCTCACTGTATTGCTGAACCAAGGGCTACATGGAAAGAGAAACATCCTCTCCCTCCTCCATCCTGATCACATTCAGCTTGTGTAGTCCCACCAGATAGTCTTTCCCCACCTATAGCATATCTCCGACCATGGTCTTAAGTGATGTCATAGCTTTGGATAGCCCTGCATCTCCTCTTATAACCACCTTTCTCCCATCCACCATTAATTCTATCGTGAGTGCTCTCCAATTGTCCTTGGTTTCCCCCAAGGTTTGCAACCACTTCATCCCTAGGATGACATCAGTGCTTCCTAACTCTAGTGGGAGAAAGTCCTCCTTTACTTGAATCCCCTGGATGGTCAACACCACACCCTTACAGATTCCCTGACCTTTCACCACCTTCCCTGTACCCATCATCACCCCATAACAACCGGTGTCCACCAATTTCACTCCCAGTCGGTTGACACCCTGAGTGGAAATAAAATTGTGGGTAGCCCCACTATCAATTAGTACAACCACCTCACGGTCAGATATCTCTCCTTTCACTTTCATAGTGTGACTCGGAGTGAATCCCACTACTGAGTTTAGAGAAACTTCTGCCACATCCAGGTGCAACTTCTCCTCCTCTCCTTAGATCTGCTCCCACCTCCCTCCTCGTCTTCCTCGTCTTCACAGACAAGGAGAACATGAAGAGTCCGGTCTTTGCACCTATGCCCTGGCATGTACTTCTCATCACATCTGAAGCACAACCCCTTTGTCCTCTTATCCTGCACCTCCTCTGTCAACCTCTTGAAATTTTCCCCACTCCCTCCTCCTACTGGCTTCTCCCAGGTGGTCTCATTACTGTTGCCTGATGTAAGCCCCTTGGGTGCAGGAAGAGTGGTCGTCGTCCTGTTAGAGCCTCCTGAGTTGTTTCCTCGAGCCCCTCTTTCTGCCTTCTTCTGATCTTCTACCAACTGTGCCATCTCCATAGCCTTTCCCAGGTTTCTCGGCTCCATTACCCTGAATGCTGTTCGGATCTCAGGTTTCAGCCCATTCATGAAGTTCCCTTCTAAGGCTGACTCTGAAATGTGATCCAGTCTACTAGCCAAGTGCTCAAATCTGTCCCGATAATCGGCCATAGTCCCCTCCTGCGTCAGAGCAAAGAATTGTTCATAAAAGTCTCCTCCCCCATCGGCTTGGAAACGCTCTAATAAACAATCCTTAAACTCTCTCCAGCTCCGGATAGGCTCCCTCTTGTCTCGCCACTGATTCCATGCCAGCGCCTTCCCTTCCAGACACAATCCTGCCGCCGTTAGCTTCTCATCATCTGTCAACCCGTTGACAGCGAAGTAACGCTCCCCCTTATAGATCCAACCATGGCCATCTTCGCCCTCAAAGATGGGCATCTTCAACTTCCTCACCTTCGGATCTCTTCCGTTACCCTAGTACTCTCCATAACCTCCCATTCCTCGAGGTGCTCCCCAAGTGTCTCGGTCCTCCCTCCGGCGTTGGTATCCGAATCTGTCATCATATTCCCCTCTCCCCTTTCAAAATCAGCACCTCGATGCTGAAATTCAGCACCTCGACGCTGATATTCTTCTCATCTTTCACCAAAATATGCACTTCCCTCATATTCCCCTCTTCTGCCTTCAAATTCCGCACCTCGACGTTGAAATTCAGCACATCGACGCTGGAATTCCTCTCTTCTACTGCCAAAATATGCACTTCCCTCATATTCCCCTCTCCTGCCTTCAAATTCCGCACCTCGACGCTGGAATTCCTCTCTTTTACTGTCAAAATCAGCACCTCTTCGATCGTACCCCAGACTCATCTCCTCTCTAGAAAGCGGTTCTAGAGGAGGCATATCGTCTTCCCCCTCAAGGATCTCCACCTCCGGATTCCTCCTCCCCCGGACCGGGTTTGGATTTCCTCCTACGCCATGGCCGTCGGTGGTCTCTCTTACTTCCGATGCCGCCGGATGGGTCTTCATTTCTAGTAGTTTCTTCATCATTTCTTCCATCGCCGCGAACCTCCCTTCCAACCTGTCATTGTTGGTGGAGATTTTCAGGAACTTTCCCTCCAGATCTGTCTTTAGTTGTCCGAACTCGCCTTCCAATACTTCCACCTTCTTTCCGGCCATCTTTCTTCCCAACAGATCTCAACAATTTCACTTCCGGAAGCCGAAAGCTCGCTGAAAAATCAGACTTTCAGCCGCCTAAGGTCCCAAAAACGAAGCTCTGATACCAATTTGATGGGAAGTGCTTGTATTCACAAGCAACCTATCCAAAATCGGCAAACCAACAGCAGCCAAATGGCTGTCCACAGCAGGAAAACAGCAGATTTCTGCTGTTTACAGCAGGAAAACAGCACTTGTCCGGGAAAATACGAGAGAAAACTCAAGAAAAAACTTGTATTCCACTTAGACGATGAATAAAAGAGCAAGATACATTTGATCCTCAATTCGAGAGGAGGATCGATCTCTCCCAAATCTCTAGACGCCGCTAGAGCCCAAAGAAATCCTAAATCTACGAGATCTCAAATTTCAGCCAAATTCAAGATGATCAAACCCTAGGAAAATCTACTATTTAATGCATACAATTCAAAAGGAATTCCCTAAACAATCCCTGCAATCAATTTGCCTCCTAAATTTTCCTTCCCAAAACCGTTCCTCAAGGCGTGCGTCACGCGCGGCTTCCGCCCAGGCGGAAGCAATCTCCGCCGTTTCGCGATGTTCGCTCGTGAACCGGTCCCGCCTGGACCGGCTGGACCGGTCCAGTGGACCGGTCTAACAAAAAATCAGTTGGAAAAATTCCTTAATGTATCCTTATGTTTTTTCTCTTAAAACAATTGAACTCAATGTTTGCATCTTAAAACAATTGAATTATTTCCTTTGGTTTGTGTGCTTGATATTTTTAGCAATATTTATTTTTTTTCTAGGATATTATTGGCTTGACGACAATGATTTCATGAGCCTTTTTTTTTTTTTTTAACCTTATTTCAGTGGCTAATGCGGAGGCAGGCTCACATGCATCGTGCTCAACATGGGATTCCTATTTCTGAATATGGGGTGAGATTTCATAAATTACTTTTAATTTGGCCTTTTTTCGGTTTTTGTAGAAATTCCAGCATTCTATTATATAAATGCTAGCTGAGCTTGTTATTATGCAAATTGGGTGCTAATATGGAATTGTTATGGAGTAGAAATAGACGTATCATATAAGTAGATTATTAATTATGTTATTCTACCAAATATGAAACAAATAATGTTAAACACAAATCATATTTCATGATTAATATTCATGATTCAAATGCCTTCTGAATTTTCCAATGAGTACTTTTGTGTCTACCTATAATATGAGAGGAAGCACCTGCATTTATTAACTATGCCATTAATATGATGGAAGAAAGGGTGTAACGCAATAGTGGTTGTCATGTAGTGGATCCCGCCAGCTTCAACACTCCACTAATCATCTTCCTTGAGTTGATGTATGAAAAATGCAATGAAAGGGGTAAAAGGTTATAAGGCTTTACGGGTTTTGGTAAGAAAATGAATAAACAATAGTCTTGCTTAACTTGAAGAAATAGTGAATGAGAGGGCTAATGGAACATTTGTTGCAAAGTAGCTGATTCTGCTAGCTTAAAACATCTCTACCAAGCATCTTCTTTGATTTGAGATTTTGAAAATTTTAATAAGAGGTGTAAAAGGTTAAAAAGCATGAGTTTTAGTTAGACAACATAGAAGACAGTTTAATAGATTGCTGTGAGATACATAAAAATTCAGAGAGAGAGAAAGAGAGAGAGAGAGTGGTAGATTTGGAAGGATGAATAATGACTTCTAGAGACATGATAGAGGGAATTAACAATGATAATTATAGGAGTTAGAGATGACATGTGAAGACATGAAAAAAGTTTGTTGTTACTTGTTATATGGCAAGAAGCAGTTGAATCTAAACTTCAAGCCATATCAATGGAGATGGTTGCACCATATCCACAGAAAGGGACAATATGAAATTATTAAAGAGATGTCTAAGATTATAAAAGCAATTGATCATAGGCATCCTGAAAAAATAGTAACATATAATGAGGAAGCGCTAAAAGGCGTTTCTTAGGTTGGATCGATTATGAAGGGATAAGCAAATATTTCACAACAATACTAATGAGGATGAATGTTTTGCTTGCGATGAGAGCAGTGAGAAAATACATTATTGTTGGAGAATTTTGTCATCCTCAATAGATTGCATATTTTGTGATCGAGCACGACATAAGAAAGATGATATATTTTTTCGTATGATAAATATTATTACCTTATGGACTCAATAACAAAATTTTCAATTTTAAATTTTTATTTTTAACAGAGATTTTTTCCCATTCAATATTTGGTTGAATGAGATTTATTTTATTATGGGGTACGGATGCCCCACAGGGGTTTGCTTCTATGATTAATTACATCACAAGCATTTGATACTTGAGAAAACTCTTGATTAAATTGAAGATTTCCTTTGTTTTGAAAATCATCAAAATATTGTTTAAAGTTTTGATTTTAAAATCCATGAAATTCTTGTTAAAGAGTTTTGGTCTTTAATAATTTCAAAGAAAGAGGGATCAATTCTGATTAGATTTTTTAGAATGAGAGCCAATGGGAGGAAGAGTAGGAGTACTTGATTATGAGGGGAACTTAGAGGTAATTAAAATTATCATATGTTGAGCTTTGCATTTTATAATATATTTTTTATTTAAGTTAATTTTAATTTAGAATGTTGGGGCTTATAATCCAACCACACATGTTGGAGGAAATGCCTGGAAGGCGAGGGCTTATGAGGTGATTGAAATCAACCACTACCTCGGACACTAGAACTAAAGTGAGGTCTACAAAGAGATAGTGCTTCGAACTAAGTCTAATGAAGTGCAAGAGGCTTACAAATTACACCTCACTTGACATATAACAAGCCTGACCTCTAGATTTATTGCCCTACCTGAAAATGTTTATCAGCTAACCCATATAGGTGCTTTTTTAAAACCATGTCATCCGGTCTCAATGCTTTCAAAGAGTAGGGAGATTATTTTTATTTAGAAAGTAGAGCTTACAACTTGACTTTTAGGCCAAGATGCCTGACCATGTATGGTATGCAGAATGCTGACTCACACAGATGCGGATTTTTTTTGTTATCCGATCCTTAAGTGAAGTCTTCTTTACATGAGACTTATTAGACTATGCATGATCAATTTAAATATTGGAAAACTTGGTTCCTTGAAGGGAGTTATGCATTTTTTTTTTAATTAAAAATTATGAAGCCTAGATTAATTTTAGATTACTTAGCATTTTAATGCGTAGAAAAATTAGTTTTGTCCTAAAAGCCTTCCACATTAACATGTCCTAGCCACCCCCATGCAACAGCAAAGAAGAAACCTAAAAAACATGAATTTTCTATTCATAATCAGGTAAACATATCAAAACATGCTTATATATAAATAAAACAAAATGAATATAAATTAAAGAGTTCAAGTTATTACAATCAAATTTGACAACTGAGTTGTTTGTCATTATGCAACCTAGTCAAATATTTATTTACAAACTCTTACATGTGGGGGCCTTCAAACTTTGGCTTTTGAATGGATCTTGGGTTTTACCTTCAATGGGTACATCCTATTGACCCACCTCCTTTAATTGAACCCCACAAGTTTAACATACAACTTAAAATCTAATCAAATACATTTAGAAAATGAAAAGACTCAAAGCTGCAAAACAGTTGGTTAGAAAGCAGTTTATATAATAAACATGTCACATCCATAATTTACTTAGCACTTAAAGTGTCAAACACCTGTTTTTAACCTATTAGCCACACCTCGTAGGAGATTTAAGCAGCACCTATTATACAAGCATTTTTATTTATGATTTATTGTGTCCCCCTTTTGGACATGGCCATCTGAAAAAAAAACATGTATATATTTCTACACTATTCACTTAAGGTCATGTGTCCACGATGCAGACAATTCAAATGCAATCACAGCAAAGCATCAAACACATGAGCAAAAAAAAAAAAAAAAAAAATCCTAATCCTAATATGCCTAGGGGGTTGTGCATCTAAGTGTGTGTGGTTGTGTGGCATGTCACACTATGAAACGATTTTTTTATTTTATTTTGGAATGAAGATGTTTAATCTTTATCCAATGGTCGTTTCACTCTAAGTTGCTTGTGACTTAAAGATTTTATTTGGTTTTTAAATGCTTCATATTTAGGAGGGTTATGAAGAATCCTTAAGGAAACCACTGCTTGCTTTTAGGCAAACTTATTACTTATGAGTCCTAAGATACAATGATGCAACTATTCCACCTTTTGGGGTGGAATAATTGATCGTTGTTGTATCAAAGGAAATTAGGTGATTTTTAAGGACTTAAGAGTTCTCTTAGTATTTGTATAAGAGAGAAGCGTCTACCTAATAGGACAACGTAGACATGCCTAAGGGTTATAGTTAGGTCTTTCTGAAATTCGCCAAATAGAGTAGAATGAATTTTAACAAATAAAATACTCTTAAGGGACATCTAAAGGTGTTGCATTTTAAATGTCATGAGATGAGGATTAAATGCTAAATAAAAGAATAGAGTTTTGATCTAAGAAAGATGTCCAATATGTAGTTTTTAGGCTAGATTTGGAGGATTCTCCTTTAGCTTTAGAGCTAAGAAGAGGAAAATTTACTACAATTTAGAGGTTGGAGGAAATTAGATGAAACCTCTAGCTTTGAGGCTAAGGAAATGGGTGTTACTTTTATCTTCAAAGCTAAAGAAAAAGAGAGAAGATGCCCAACATATAGCTTCTATGCCAAATGTTGGAGATTTCTCCTTAGCTTTGGAGCTAAGAATAGGGGAAATCTTCTACAACTGATAGGTTGGAGGAGAAGGAGAGAAAACCCATAGCTTTTTTTAGGCTAAGGTTGTAAATCTTTCAGAGCTTTTGGAGTCCTAAAAGGATAAATTACCCATAGTTTTGGAACTACAAGTCAAGATGCATTCATTGAATTTTTCATTTAATGATGCACGATCATCTACTTTGGATTAAGTAGATGTGGAAGGGTGAGATGTTAATGTAGATTACAAATCACAAGGGATTTTCCTTGAATTTTTGATATATTCAAAGAGAGATTCTCATTCACCCAATATAGGCTAGGAGGATGAAGGGATTTCCTATAACTTTTGGGTTCTAGAAAGAGGGATATCTCTACAATTTTGTTATGTAGAGGAATGAGAGAAAAACATACAACTTTTGAGGGTTGCAAGTTGGAGGGGTTTCTTTGAGTATTTGAAGTTCAAAGAAAGGCTACTCATTCATCCAATTTGGGTTGAGTGGATGAGAAGATGTTCTACAATTTTGGTTTGTAGAAGGTGGGAGAAGAGGACACAACTTATGGGTTGCGAATTGAAGATGCTCTTTAAACATTTGGTGTTCAAAGAGGGTGTGTCCATCAGCTAAGTGAATGGAGGTAATTATAGTTTGAATCCTATGTTTTGGAAGGATTATTCATTGGATTTATGCTCCAATGAATAAGGCAAAAGAAACTTGAAATTTGGTTCCAAGTTCAAATGATTCATGCAATGATGTATTTGAAGCTTATTAGATGCTTCAAAACAACATGCATGAGGAGGATATTTGTTGTTTTTGTGTTCCAACAAGACATGTGAGAGAACTTAAAATTTTCTTATAAGTTTCAACGTTTGTGTAATGATATTTCTTGGAGCTTAGGTGAAGCTCTGAATATCATGCAGAAGAGAGGAGGAATATTCATTTGTTGATTTTGTGTCTCAACAAATAAGGGGGAAATTTAGGATTTAGCTGTAAGCTCCAAAACCTTCGTACAATGATATTCTTAATATTTTGGGAAACTTTGATCATCATGCATGAAGGGGATAAATGAATGATTGTTGACTTTGTGCATCAACAAATATGAGATTGAGATGATTGTTTATTGATTTTGTGTTTCAACAAACAACAAAGGATGAATGACTTTGAATTTATTTCTAAGCTTCAAGGAATCATGTAAAACAACATTTGGAACTTTGAAGAGGCTCTAAAAGTCATGCATGAAAGAATAGATAGGTGGATGTTTGTTGATTTTGTATCAACAAACAATGGGTGGATTGATTGATCATGCAATGAAACATTTGGAGCTTTGAGATGCTCCAAATTGTTCATGTATGAAAGGGAGGAACTCCTAGTATACACTAGGATTAATGCAATCTAACACTTGGAGTTTTGAGGAAACTACAAACATCATGCATGAAAGAGGGTTGTTCATTTCCTAATTTTATGTCTTAACAAATGAAAGAGTAAACCTAGGATTTGGCCCTAAGTTTAGGAGCTAATAGTGTATTGTTATGAGGATTTTGGGAAAATCTACAACATCATACTCGAAGAAGGTTGATGACAACTCTTGGGGCAATCTAAATGTAATAACCGGTTTGGCTTGGCCGGTTCAACCGAACCGGCCAGCCTTCTATTATTAGCCGCGACCCAACAGAGGGTCGCTACAGATCATTCACGCGAAATAGAGAGGGCGGCGATGGCTTCGTGCGTAAGAACAAGGTAGTTTTTTCTTTTCTCCGATTTTAGCAAGTGATTATCTTCGAGGGTAAGAAATAGTAATTCCTTTTCATTCTTATAGTTATCAGAGTGCTATTTTGGGAGAGATTGATGAACGAGAGAAACAGTCGAGAGAAAGAAGGAAAAAGGTTTGTAGAATTTTCTTCCAGATTTTTTTTGTATAAATTTCTTTCGTTTACTTCGTTTAAAGTGAACAATATATTTCTTAAAGGTAGAGGAAGAGAATTGAAGCAAAGAGAGAGAATTTTGGAAGAGGAAGAAGGATTTTTGGGAGATTTGGAAAATCCCATTGTAAGAAATTTCTATCATGAAACGATTCTTGAGTTTTATTTGATAAAGCAAATTCATGAAAACTTCATTTCTTGATGATAGAGATTTGGAGAGAGGTTCGAGGTAACACCCTTCGTCGAAGGCCTGAAAAGTTCAAAGTGGGTAATTATAATTATGAAATTCAAATTGTTGCATTATTCTTCTGCTTTCAAAGTTTTAATTAAAGACTATAATATACGAAATGTTGAAAGATTTACTGCCTAAGTAGTTGTAATTATTATTCCAATAAGAAATAAATGAATTGAATAACATATGAATGAAAAGAAAATACCGTATGTATTAAAGAAATATTGAAAAGAAACGACATATGAAATAGAATAGAAATGTTATGGTAAATGTAAAAGAAAGGAAAAAGGATATATATGAATAATTCAGGAGTTCACCCCCTTATGGTACTGGCTGGGGACGTCGTACTCGTGCACGAAAAAGGAAAAGGAAAGGCTATGGAAAAGGAAAAGGCTATGGAAATGGAAAAGGTAATCAAATGAAAAAGGTTGTACCTTAGGGTACTTTGAGACGGTGCTCCTGTGCAAAGCAATTGGAAAGAAAAGAAATATGAATGAAACATTAAAGTTATAAAATGTTTTAAATTGTTTTGAAAGAAATTATCTAGAGATGTAAATTATTGAAAAGAACGAATTAATATTAAGAAATAACACGATGCCTATTAAAGAATAATAATAATGATTATTAAATAGTTACCCACTGAGTTTACTTAGTAAACTCAAACCACAAGTTTAAATGTTTCAGGTAATTCCAAAGAAAAGAAATGGCTGAAAGAGAAGAACATGTTTATAGAAGGCGACGTGCAAATGACAACAGGTAATTTTTCTTTTGTGTTTAGTGGCTCTTTAGTACAAATGAAGTAGTATTGTTTAAGAAATTTTATCGTCCGACTTTCGTACCCGCCTCATTAGATCGTGCATCCGGGCGGGGTCGTGAAACTAAAACTAATGTAATACAACAATTGGAGCCTTGAGGATGCGCCAACTGTCATGCAAGAGGGACATGGACATGAGGGAGAGAACTCACTATTCCTCTACGAATGTTTGGATTCATCTGGAGAAGGGAAAGGTTGATTTCCTAATGCTTTGGGGAGATTTCTAAACTAATTTTGTTATGATTAAGAAATTTGGAGGCTTAGTTATCCTAGAGAGAGATATAGGAAACATGATTTGGACTCATGTTAAGGTAGGAAAATATGTCTAAGGCTTTAGGAAAAACTCCAATCAATTTAGTTATCCTAGTGAGAACATCCATGACTAAAGCAAAAAGATATAGGCTTAAAATTGATCATTGATGTAATCCAACTGAAATAGAAAAATACTTGGTCAAACCACCTTGTGTTTGAACACAAGTAACACCTTATGCATAAATATCCTTAACGACTTGAATATAAGCATTATTAACCCCTTTCTTATGTAAAACTCTCCATAACACTTCTCTTGGAACTTTATCATCTGTTTTCTCTAAATCAATAAAAATCATATGTAGATTCTCCTTATTCTCTCTATACTTCTCCATTAAACCTCTCAATAAATGTGTAACTTCCATAATAAACCTACTTGGCATGAATCCAAATTAATTTTGAGAAACATTAGTGTCACGTTGGAACCTATGATCCAGAACTCTCTTCCATAGTTTTAAAGCATGGCACATTAACTTAATTCCTATATAATTTGCAGAATCTTGCGCATCACCTTTATTTTTAAAAATAGGAATCAACACACTCATTCTCCACTCATCTGGCATCTTTTTAGTCTTCAAAATAATTGTAAAATGTTTAGTAAACCAAGAAATTCCTTCATCTCCTAAGCATTTCCACACTTCTATTGAAATATCATCAGATCCAACAGCTTTTTGACACTTCATTTTTTTTAAAGCATCTTTAACATAGTTTTACTAATACGCCGATAAAAATAAAAATATTTATTTTCATTTATGGTGCTAAGGTCACTAAAGTCAATCACATTATCATAATCTTCATTGAAAAGTTTAGCAAAATATCTCATCCACCTTTATTGAATATCCTCTTCTAATAAAAGCACTTTTTGATCTTCATCTTTAATACACTTCACTTGAACTAAATTCTTACTAATGTCTCTTTGTTTAGCTAACTTATACATATATCTTTCGCCCTCTTTAATATCTAATATATTATATAAATTATTAAAAACTAAAATCTTTGCATTGCAAATTGATTTCTTATTCCTTATAGGCCTCTTTATATCTTTTCCAATTATCAGAGCTTTCACAGTTGAACTAAATTTTATAACAAATTTTCTTATTTTTTATCTTTTCATGCACATTTTAATTCCACCACCAACTTTTTATTATTATTTGTAGCTTGTCCCTTTGATACTCCAATTACATCTTTTGCAACATTCTTAATATCACTAACTATCTTTTTCCACATAAAATTAGAATTCTTATGCACAGACAAAATCTTAAGATCTAGAATCTTATTTTAAAAAATATTTTTGTTAATATTCTTAAAATGCCCCCATATAACCTAGAACAATGATTTACTTTATTTTTAATATTCCTCCCATTTATCTTATAGTTTAAAACTGAGAAGTGATGTTGAGTACATAAATTTTCACTAGCTACTTTTCCCCCTTTATCTTTTTCTCACACTTATGCAATTGCAAAATATAATCATATTATTTTTCCTAAAAGCAATTAACGATCATCTACCTTCTTTTTTTCCCAATTATTCACTCCGACATTTGTGGTCTTTCTAAATCCCCATCTTTTTTTGAGCGATAGGATTTTTTACCATCATAAATGATTACACTTGGATGATATAGGTTTATTTTATCAAAGAAAACTTTGATGTTGCCATTTTATCTTCATTTCTATTATCATGATATAAAAATAATTTCATGCTGACATTAAGGTTCAAATTGATAATGCTCATAATTATTTTAATTACACTATCTATTTTTTTATAGAAAGAATGTATCATCCACCATTTCTTATATCCCAACACTCAAACAAAATTGAGTGACAAAAAGAAAAAAACCATCATATTCTTAAGTCCCAGGAATTTATTTTCCCAAATCTAAGTATAGAAATATACTAGGAAAAGTAGTTCTAATTGTCATATACTTAATTAATAAAACACTCTCAAGAGTAATTGATTTCATATTTTTTCTAAATTATTTGGCTGAATTTTTCCATACAAATAACTTATGCTAAAAAATTCCTCCAAAGGTTATTGCGTGTATTGCTTATGAACAAATACATAAACAACACAGGAATAAATTTGATCATTGAGCTTTCAAATATATCCTTATTTGATATTCCTCCACTCAAAAAGGTTAAGTGTTATTGTTGAAACTTTCTTTATTTTCAAAGATGTTAAATTTGATAAAAAATAAAGTTTTTAATCGAATTCATCTTCAGGAGGAGAACTCGTAATTGGATGATAAATTTGATGAAATATCTATATTTAATCTTGACATTTGAACAACACAAATTAAAAAAAATCTGAACACTATTCTCTGACAAGTCTATTAAAGAATGAACAAGCCTAATCAAAATCTTCAACAAGCTTAAGACTTGCAATTGTTATCGCATAACAATGATCAACATATCACTATATATTTTCCTCTATAGTCCATCTCCTAATACACATCTTAAATTTTTATTCTATATATAACGTATCTTTACAAATATCAGCTCTAATTTTATTACACTAGCACAAGTTTAATTTGAGGCACTTAAAAACAAGAATTGGTGAATGTCATAAAGTTAAAGATAAATGCTCTTGAAAAAATAACACTTCGGAGATTGTTGAACTATCAAAGGGAAGAAAATAATAGGGTGCAAATGGTTTTTTCTATAAAATGTAGAGATTATGAAATTTTCAAATGGTATAAAACGAGTTTGATAGTCAGAGTATATATTCAATCTTATAAAATTGACCATCAAGAATATTTCTCTCCTATGGGAAAAGTGAATATAGTGCCAAAGAGTCTCACCTTCAAGCTTCTTACAGAATCCTTATATAACTTAAATCAAATGCTAGTGAATGAGTTATCTATAAAAAGCAAGATATTTTATAATTTGAAGGGTATATTGATGATGACTGTGTAAGATCACTAGTTGATAGAAGATCTATGATAAGATACTACATAATCTTGTGAGGAAATCTTATAACATGGGGGAGCAAGAAATAACATGTTCTAAGATCTAGCAAAATTGAAAATAGAACCATTGCATAATGAATCTATGAGCTTTTCTAGATCAAAGCTATTTTGAATGATTTGAAAAATTAAATTTCAAGGGCTAGTGAAGATATGTAGTGATGATAAATTTGTTATCATCAATTCTCATAATTCAATACAATATGATTATACCAAGGTTGTAGAGGTGGATATATATATTTCATTAAAAAATAAAATGAAATGTTGGTTGATTTGCACTCTATATGTACAAATGAAAAATCAACTTATAAATATTCTCGCCAAAAGACTCTGCAATCCCCCAACAATAATTATAACAACAACAACATCAAGCCTTTATCCCATTACGTGGGGTTGGCTACATGAATCATTTTTCTTCATTGTGTCCTGATAGTAGTTAAATTCTCATTTAAATCTAATAAAAAGTCATTTCTAATATTTTCTAATCATGTATTATTAGGTTTACCTCTAACTTTCTTAACAGATGCCAAATCCAATACATTTGCTCTCCTAATCGGGTCATTAGAAGGCCGACATTTTATATGACTAAACCATCTAAGACGACTCTCTTTAATCTTATCTATCACTGGAGCACTCCAACATTTTCATTTATATATTTGTTTCGCATTCTGTCTATCGAAGTGTAGCCATTCACCACATGAGTATCCTCATATTTGCAACACCTAATTTAATTTTATGTTTCTCTTTTAATGACCAACATTTTGCGCCATAAAACATTGCAAGTCTCACCATCATCTTATAAAATTTTACCTTGAGGGGTGTTTTTTTATCACACAATAGGCCTTAATGCATTCCTCCATTTCAACTAGCCAACTTGAATTCTACTAATAATATCTCCAACTATTTCACCCTCACTTTGAAACAATATGTCTAAGATATCTAAAACATATACTCTTATTAATGACTTAATCATCCAAAGTCACAATCCCCTTACTAGATCTATTACTACTAAAATTACATTCCATGTATTCGATTTTAAATCTACTCAAACCAAAACTTTAGACTCTAAGGTTGATCTCCATAATTCAAATTTACTTTCAGCTCCCTCTCTATTCTTATCAACAAGAAGAATATCATCAGTAAAAAGCATACACCAGGGTACATCCTCTTGCAAATGTCTAGTAAGAACATTCATGACTAAAGCAAAAAATATGGGCTTAAAGTTGATACTTGATCCACTTGAAATAGAAAAATACCTGGTCAAACAACGTTATGTTTAAACACAGGTAATGGCTCCTGCATACATATCATCATGATAGGAAATACTTGAGTTCGCAAGTAACCCTAAGGTAATACTTGAGTTCGCAAGCAATCCTAACCCAAATCGATAAGCAAACAACAGCAAAACTGCTGTCCATAATAGGAAAACAACAAATCTGCAAGAAAAATTGAGAGGAAACTCAAGTAGAGACTTGTATTCCGCTAGACGATGAAGTAAAATAGCAAAGATACAATTGTTCTTCAATCCGAGAGGAAGAACAACTCTCTAAATCTCCGGCAACGCCAAGAGCCCAAAGCGAAGAACCCTAGATCTTAACAATTCAAATTCAAGATAAAAACCTAATTCTCTCATTACTCCCTAATTAAGGCTAAAAGAAGGATACAAATTCCCTAAACACCCTTCTAATTTAAAATCTCTCTCTAAACAAAGTGTTTAACGCATGCCTGGGCCCACCAAATCTTCCACCCCCCTCTGCCTGGTTCCGCCGGCACTGGGCCGCCGGGTGTAGAACCTGACCGGTCCAACCAGGACCGGTCTAGCCGGTCCCTTCTAGGCCGGCGTAATATTACTCCCCTCCCAAAGATTCACCTTGTCCGCAAGGTGAAAGTACGGGAACTGCTGCTTTACAATCTCATAGGGCTCCCAAGTGGCCTCGTAGTCAGGGAGATCCTTTCATTTGATCAACATCTCTTTGTTTCCCTTTTTATCCAACCTTACCCCTTCCAGTTTCACGGGTTCCATGACCACCTCCAAATCCTCTGTCAATGATGATGGTAATTCAGCACTAGCTGCATGATCTCCTAATGCTCTCCTAAGCCGTGTCACATGAAACATCGGGTGTATGGTAGTGGAGGAGGGTAACTTCAGACGATACGCCACTGCTCCAATCTTCTCCAAGATCTTATAGGGACCAAAGTACCTCGGGGCCAATTTCTCATTCCTCCTGTTAGCCACTAATTTTTGCCTGTAGGGCCTTAGCTTCAAGTATAACATCTCCCCCACTTCATATCGTATGTCTCTCTTGTGTATATCTACTTGCTTCTTCATGAATTGTTGTGCTATTCCCAGATGTTTCTTCAACTCCTCCAATTCCCTATAGTTATTATTCAACTGAAGAGATAGGTGTACTTCCTCTCCCATAGTGCACTAGGTGTGGGGGGCCTCTCCCATACAACACTTTGAATGGGGTCACTGAGAAGCATAATGGTATGATGTATTGTACCAGTACTCAGCCCATGGCAGCTACTTTGCCTATATTCACGGGGTTTCAGAAGCAAAACACCGCAAATAGGTCTCCAGACTCCTTTTCACCACCTCGGTTTGCCCATTTGTCTGTGGGTGGTAGGCGGTGCTCCTCTTAAGGATAGTGCCCTACATCCTGAACAACTCCCTCTAGAACTGGCTAAGGAATACTTTGTCTCGATCAGACACAATCGATTCAGGAAGCCCATGCAGTCTCACAACCTCCCTGATAAATGCTGTTGGTACTGACATTGCGGTGTAAGGATGTCCTAAGAGGATGAAGTGTGCATATTTGCTAAATTTGTCAACCACCACCATAATGACCTTGAATCCTTTTGATTTTAGTAAACTGTCGATGAAATCCATTGACACTTTCTCCCAAACTTTGTTTAGAAGTGTCAATAGTTGTAGTAATCCTCCTAGAGCCATGGCCATGTATTTATTTTAGCACACCTCACACCTCGCCACCATCTCCTCAACATCTTTATGCATTCCCTTCCAGTAGAGATCCGCTGCCAGCCTCCTGTATGTCTTATGAACTCCTGAATGGCTTCCAGCTGCGCTGCCATGGAACTCCTGCAACAAGTGGGGAATATGTATGGAGGTTCGTGGCATTACAAACCTCCCTTGATACAATAGTCTCTCCCCCTCAATGCAGTAAACAGGATGGCTACTCTTGTCTTTCCTCAAGTCTTCCCTGATCTTTCTTAGTTCTTCTCTCAGCATGCTTTCTTTCTTGATGACCCCCCAGTCGACCATCAGGGGTGCAGACACAGCCAACTTCTGGAGCTCCCCCACACACCTGGACAAAGCGTCAGCTGCTTTATTTTCCAAGCCTGGCCTGTACTGGATCTCGAAATCATAGCCTAATAGTTTGGATAGCCATCGCTGATGCTCCTCAGTTACCATTCTTTGCTCCTAGAGGTACTTTAAGCTCCTCTGATCAGTCCGAATGATGAAGTGTCGACCCAAAAGATAGGGGGGCCAGTTCTGAATGGCCAAGACAATGGCCATCGCTCCCTCTCGTACACTGACTTCAGTCTTGCCCTAGTTGATAGCACTTGACTGAAGTATGCTATAGGCCCGTGGTTCTGCATCAACACAGCCCCCAACCCATATCCTGATGTATCGGTCTCTATTATAAAGACCTGAGTAAAGTCTAGAAGAGCTAGAACAGGAACAGTGGTCATGTCTTCCATTAACCTCTCGAAGGCCTCGGTCGCTGCCTCTCCCCATGAACAATTGTCTTTCTTCAGCTGCTTAGTCAGAGGCCATGCAATGGTACCGTACCCCTTCACAAATTTTCTGTAATACCTAGTAAATCCTAGGAAACCCCTCAACTTTCTTATGTTCCTAGGCAGTGGCCATTTCTGTATTGCCTCAATTTTAGTTTGATTCCCAGCCACTCCTTGGGATACCACATGTCTCAAGTACTCCACACTTGCCTGAGTAGAGCTGCACTTCTTCAGGTTGGCTTTCAGCTGATGCTCCTGAAGCACTTCTAAGACCACTCTCAAATGTTCTAAGTGCTCCATGGTCTTGTTGTACACCAGGATGTTATAAAAAAAGATTAGGACAAACTTCTTGAGGTCTTGCTTGAATACCCTGTTCATCAAAGATTGAAAAGTTATAGGAACGTTAGTCAATCCAAAGGGCATTACCAAAAATTTATAATGCCCCTCATCTGTCCTGAATGATGTTTTTGGAACATCGGACTCCCTCATTCTTATCTGGTGGTATTCGGATTTTAAGTCCAACTTGAAAAACATCACTACCCCATATAACTCATCCAAGAGCTCATCAATCACCAGAATTGAGAACTTGTCTGGTACAGTGCCCCTATTCAAATCTCTATAATCTACACAAAATCTCCAACTCCCATCATTCTTCTTGACCAGGAGAACTGGACTAGAAAAAGGGCTAACTCTATGTCTGATAATCCCCGCCTCCAGCATTTCTCGAATCAGCTTCTCAATCTCATCTTTCTGAATCTGTGGGTAATGGTAAGGGCAGACACTGATCGGTGTCTCCCCTTCTTTCAAAGTAATGACGTGCTCCAACTCCCTCTGAGGAGGTAAACATTAGGGAGGTTGAAAACCTCGCTAAATTGGTCTATGAGCGGCTGCACTGAAGACGGAACATTGCCTTCTTCCTCTAGTCTGATCCTTTCCAAGCGGTGTCACTCCACCAAGTAGCCTCCTCCCTCCTCCTAAATGGTTATGATTAGAGATTTGATAGAAACCTCAGCCTTGGTCAGCCCAGCATCACCCTGAATCATCATCCTTTCCCCCATCACCAGCTCCATTCTCAGTGTACCCCAATTGATCTTGGTCTCCCCCAATATCTGCAACCACGTCATCCCCAGGATAACATCAGTACTTCCCAATTTCAAGAGAAGTCCTCCCTCACCTGGAGCCCCTGAATCTTCAGCACTACCCCTCTACAAACTCATCTGCCCATTTTCACCTTTCCCGTGCCCATCATCACCCCATAGCCTCCTGTATCCACTAACTCCATCCCCAACAACTCAATGATCTGGGTGGAGATGAAATTGTGGGTTGCCCCACTGTCAATCAACACCACCACCTCGCGGTCATCTAACTCGCCTTTCACTTTCATAGAGTGACTCGGAGTGAATCCCACTATAAAGTTTAGAGAGACTTCTGCCACATCCAGCTGCAACTTCTCCTCCTCCTGCTCTTCAGATCTGCTCCCACCTCCATCGTCTTCCTGTTCTTCACAGACAAGGAGAACCTGAAGAGTTCGGTCCTTGCACCTATGCCTCGGCATGTACTTCTCATCACATCTGAAGTACAACCCCTTTGCCCTCTTATCTTGCATCTCCTTCTCTGTCAACTTTTTGAATTGTCCCCCCTTCCCCCCTTCAGTTTTCTCCTTTGGTGCTTCCTTCAGACCTTTTGGCACCGCCCCTTTTGATGGTAAGAATGTGGTAGTCATCTTGTATGATCCCCCTGAATAGTTCCCTCGAGCTCCTCTTTCTGATTTCTTCTTATCTTCCACCAACTGCGCCAGCTCCATAGCATTCCCTAAGTTCCTCGGCTCCAGCACTCTGACTGTTGTTCGTATCTCCGGTTTTAGCCCCTTCATGAAGTTCCCTTCTAGGGCTAACTCTGAAATGTGATCCAATCTGTTAGCCAAGTACTCGAACTTGTCTCGGTAGTCTGCCACAGTCCCCTCCTGAGTCAAAGCAAAGAATTGCTCATAGAAGTCTCCTCCCCCATCGGCTCGAAAATGCTCCAATAAGCAATCTTTGAACTCTTTCCAGCTCCGTATGGGCTCCCTCCTGTCACGCCATTGATACTAGGCCAAGGCATTTCCTTCCAAACACATTCCTTTCGCTGTCAGCTTCTCTTCCTCTGTCAACCCGTTGACAGCGAAGTAATGCTCCACCTTGTAGATCCAGCCATGTCTATTTTCACCCTCAAAGATGGACATCTTTAACTTCCTCACCCGTGGGTCTCCCCCGTGTCCCCTAAATCCTCCATAACCTCCCTTTCCTCGAAGAGGAGGTGTTTCCCAACTGTCACGATATTCCCTCCAGTGATTATACCCGAACCCTTCATCATATTCCCCTCTTCTCCCCTCAAAATCAGCACCCCGACGATGAAATTCTTCCCTTCTCCCAATGAAATCAGCACCTCTTCGGTCATTTCCCAAACTCATCTCCTCTCTATAAAGTGGCTCTAGAGGTGGTATGTCGTCCTCCCCCTCAATGACCTCCACTTCCGGATTTCTCCTCCCCCTAAACGGGTTTGGATTTCCCCCTACACCATGGTCTCCGGTGGTCTCTCTTGCTTCCGATGTCGTATGATTTGTCTTCAACTCCAACATTTTCTTCAACATTTCATCCATAACCGCAAATTTCCCTTATATTCTTTCATTGTTGGAGGTGATTTGAGTTTGAAAGTCAAAGAACTTTCCCTCCAAATCTGATTTTAGTTGACCGATATTGCCTTCCAAGTCCTCTTCCTTCTTCCCGGCCATCTAACTTCCCAAGAATCACGAAGATCTTCTTTCGGCAAAAAAATAAAAAATATCCCGCTGAAATTTCAGGATTTCAGCCGCCGACGGTCCCAAATCGATGCTCTAATACCAATTTGATAGGAATTACTTGAGTTCAAAAGTAACCCTAAGGTAATACTTGAGTTTGCAAGCAATCCTAACCCAAATCGATAAGCAAACAATAGCAAAACTGTTGTCCACAGCAGGAAAACAGAAAATCCGCAAGAAAAACTGAGAGGAAACTCAAGTAGAGACTTGTATTCCGCTAGACGATGAAGTAAAATAGCAAAAATACAATTGCTCTTCAATCCAAGAGGAAGAACAACTCTCCAAATCTCTAGCAACGCCAAGAGCCCAAAGCAAAGAACCCTAGATCTCAAATTACAATTCAAATTCAAGATAAAAACCTAATTCTCTAATTACTCCCTAATTATGGCTAATGAAAGGATACAAATTCCTTAAACACACTTCTAATTCAAAATTTCTTCCAAACAAAGTGTTTAACGCATGGCATTGTGCCGCCGGGTGTAGAACCCGACCAGTCCAGCCGGCCCCTTCTGGGCCAGCGTAACACGTTCATGACTTGAATATAAATATTATTAACTCCTTTTTTAGAACTCTCTAGAGCACTTTTTTGAAACTTTATCATATGCTTTATCTAAATCAATAAGTATCATATGTAGATTCTCCTTATTATCTTTATACTTTTCCATCAAACCTCTTCACTTGATCTTCATCCTTAATGCACTTCACTTGAATTAAATCCTTATAGGAAATGTCCTAGCATTAACACAATGTAATAATGGATTCATGTCATGATTAGTTGACAAGTTTTGTGGTGGTTGTTGTCTCTTTAATTCAACCTTCCATTTTTTCTCATTCAGGACTTGAGACCTGGCAACGACAATTTTAGACTCTACCTCCCCCCGCGCCGCCGCGCGCTGGAATGATATATTTATATCATTTGGTTTTAGGGGGGTGTGTTGAATGACCGAGAACCCACAAAATCACCATTCCTAGATTCCTTTATCCTTTCAATTATATATTCAACTGGGTTCAATCTCATCATGTAGAGGGATTGATGGGTTTAACTTACCATTTTTAACATTTTTTAATCATTATATTCATTTTTTTTATCAAGTTTTTTCGAGTACATAATAAAGAATAAGAATCTCCTTTTTAGGAAATTTTTTTATAGTTTTGTTTTTCCAAAAGTTGTCACCAACTCACCATTCTATTTGACTTCAATTTTCTTGCTATTATTTTAGAATTTATTTATGAGAAAAAACTTTTAAAAAATAAATTGCTCGAGCGTGGTAGCTGGAAGAAAACTTATTTTTGAAGGAAAAGTCTATAAACCCACAACCACCTAAAAAATATTTTTCTCTCAAGAATTCTATAATTATTCTTACAGATTGCTGCAATCATCCCAAATGAACCCTAAAGTAATTATATGTGTCATGACTATTCATTTTGCAATGATGGAAATAAATGGGAAGACCTTTGATTACGACTTTTTGCCAATATACGTTAAAATTAATAACTATAACTATCCAAACTTTTTTTTCTAAAAAAGGTCCGCAACATCATCTACAAGAAGCCTAGCAGTTGATGTTTTTTGTAAAGCAGCAGTCGCAGCATCTACTTTAAGGGTTTATCCAAAGACCAATCTTAAAGAATATGGGATAACATAATTGATTTTGTTAATTCTGATGCTTGGAAAAGAAATACTGGTAAGAAAGATTGGGGATTGTTTCTTGACATTAAACTATGGTGCCCGTTTGAGCAATCAAAGTTAGAATGAATTAACATGATAAGATCTTTCAGTTAAAATGGGCATGTTTTCTTCATCCAATTAGAATATGGAAAAAATCCAGCAAGCCAAGTTTGAAAAAACCAACTAAACATATAGTGCAAAAAGAATGTTTCATATCCTCGAGCTGGGACAATTTTAATTGAGATTTCCCCACTAGAGTGAATTCAGATGGTTTTGCTAAGTATCAGTGGCAGTCATCATCTTTCAAGAAGAAAGCATTAACTCTGAAGGAGAGAATTTGATATTAATTGGTGGAGATGAAGCATTCTTGCTAAAGCTTTTGAAAAAAGATTTGCAAGAAGCATGCAATTTAGATGCTAACTTTTTTCCTGGAAGGATTCGCTACCGGTGTAAATCACGATCCATGGAAAAGATCGAGGGAGTGGGTGTCAGATGGTTTAGGTGGGACACATTAGATGCCTTCAAATTCGCAGACCTAGAGGGAGTGGGAGACATAGTGAGAGTGCTGAATGTTAGCACGTCATGACATAGATTGGTTTCCATATGATTTCTATGCCTTGTTGGCTGGATTAATTGATCCATGCTGTTTCGTTTGCTCTTTAACCTTGTAAAACTGTAGTCTGTATCGTGGCTGCTGTTCAGTATCACTAAAGTAGTTGCATTCAAGGTCTGAGTGTTTTTTTAACATTAAAATTTTTTTATTGCTTGTATTCATGATTTAGGTTCTTGTTGACATGATTCGTGTGCCTGGTTGGGCTTTTGAAGCTGCTGGACAGGAACTGAGAGGAATGAGCCAAGAAACCACATATCACCCAGGACTTTATTTAACAGCTGCCCAGGTATTTGCTATTATTTATAGCTAACTAATTCATGCCTTTCCTCACCAATTCATGAAATATGGTCTTTCATATGATTTGTGCTGCGAATTTTTTTCTAACCTGATATGTACCTACCTACTTTCACACAAAATTCTAACTAACAAGCTTTCTCTTTGTTTTCTCCCATTTTCTATCTCTCCGGTGGAAATAATATCCTTTTCTATCGTTTATGTTGTTTTTTTTTTCCTCTTATTGACCATGAAAACTCAAGGACACAGGTAGCCCCTGTAAAGCATGCATTATAAGCTAACCAGAAATACATTGATTTATTCTTTAGATATCTGAATTTGTTTAATAAAGGCTCAGATGGCTTTCTTTTTTTCGTTTTGTGTTTTAACCTTCATATATTACCTGCTTCCTAATACATGTGCATTTGAAAGCCTCAAATATATGTTTTTGTTACTGTATGTTTCGGCCATTGTGTTCCCTGAAAAGACCACTCACCTACGACAACATACCCTTGATGTCAAAAAGCAGTATGTTCATAAAAGTGATTTTTTTACGTCTCAGTGTTATTCTTTTCACTGCTGCTATTGATTGATTGATGACGTTCATCTAGTAGGGGCCTAACTCTGCCATTTGCATTTTTAATAGAGAGAGGCTGTTGAGGCACTTATTCAGGAACTTCCAAAGTTCAGGCTTAAGGCAGTTCCGACAGATTGCAGCGAATGCCCTATCTGCCTTGAAGAATTTCGGTTGGGGAGTGAGGTAAGGTCTCTCTAAAATGATTCCTGCGAAGTTATTTATTTGTTCGCATTTAGTATGTGATGCGGATGAGCCAAGTCTTACGCATTCATTGGCTTTGTAAAGGATATTTGCACGATATTCATATGCATCTTTTGCTGCACCATCACTATTTTATGAATGGCTTGTAAGGGTCTTCACATCAGTGGATCGTACGCATTAATTTATTTATCGTATGAATTGTATGCATTGGTGATCAACCTAAGTCGTCTTATGTAGTATATGCTCATTTAATTTGATTTTTTTATTTTTTTTGAATAAAAGGATTGTGCAGTTTATGCGTTAAACTAACATCGATTGTGATAAACTGTTCCATTTCTGTAAAAGATTTTTTATCACGGAAGTGGTCTATAACATTATGCGGGTTAAAAAAACTTTATGTATTGCAAACAAAGTAACCCTTGGTGGTGACAAAGGAGGGCGGTAATACCTTCAGAGCATTGTAGTGCTAGAAAACTGTTAAAAATTAATAAGTAATAACATTTCCTGCGCTAGTGTGATTTTTGCTAAAGTGGATCATTGGTGGGCTTCACAACAGAATTGATCATCGCCATCAACTGTGTTTATGGATCATGATTGATGTGCATCCCTAACTTTTTATCTTTACCTACAACTTGACCAATGTAAGTGTGATCTTTTTAATGAGTCTGTGGAGTTATATGAACAATCGCTCTATAACTGAGACAAAAACTTCATTATCGTAAGTACCGCATAAGCAAAACTTTATCCCCGTTATTACAGCTAAAGTGGAAAAGCCGATGCTGTAAAAACTCTTTTTGACCTTTTCCTTGCAGGTACGGGGACTCCCATGCGCCCACAACTTCCATGTGGAATGTATTGACCAATGGTTAAGGCTAAATGTGAGGTGCCCTAGGTGTAGATGCTCAGTTTTCCCCAATTTGGACTTGAGTGCCCTCTCAAACCTTCGTTCTGAATCGGAAAGACCATCAGCTAGCGAGGAGTTGATAGCAGCTACTCGCTTTGTAAGAGCATCACAGCCTACTGGTCAGAGCTATCTGCTCCGATTGCAAGGACTGCTGCGCCCTGTAGGCGCTGAGGGTTCTGTTGGTGGTGGAAGGGCAGTTGATCATGGTGCCAGCGTGGTGGACAGTGGTGTGCCTCCAGTCGTTGTTTCAGAAGGTACAGAAACCATCACTGATGATCCCAATCTGCTTCATGTTGTGGTCGATCAGAGTTCCTCAACTTGAACATTAGCGTTCTGTAACTCCATTTTTTTTTATATCTACATCCTGAACGCTGGATGTGTGATATTTGTTAGAGTTTCTGTCATGCTCACCAGCTCCTAGAGCAAGGCATGTTTTCATGTGTGAGCGCAGCTCTGGAGGCTGCTGAGGATCACACTTCACGCTTATTTCTTCATGTTTGTATTTCTACATGTGGAAGTTGTATAAGAAATAATTTGGCAATGGAAGAAGATATGTTCCTTCTTGATAGAGTAGCACCTTGCAATATCTTTTCTATAACTGCCACCTGTGTGTTCACAGATTGTGAACTAATCCAGATGGAACATTCAAAGGCACAGGGTGTTATGTTTCAAATTTGAAGTGAACAATGGTCTGACAAACTGTTTAGGGAGTAATGTCATACTTCATATAACAAAATAAATTACGGCATTTCCTTGTAATTGAGTGCAGGCGATCTCAAATGGTATCAAATATTCATATAATTACAAATATAAATTTTTGGGATCATAATAGCAATGCAATAATTATACATATTCTGATGTATAGCACACACTCACGAATTTGATATTAAGAGAGATCTGTGAATTATCTGTAGTGTTCGACTCGAGGTGAATTTGCTGGTCGGTGAACTTTTTCTATTCGACATTTGGCCTCTTCGGAAATGCTCGAGATAGGCGCTGGGACATTGACCATACTCAAGTGGTTGCTTGAACAACTCTTTTGGCTTACATTAATGTATGCAGAAAGTTGATGGCTTTTGATCGTGATTTTTCATTGTCATATTATTGTATAATTTATTTGAAAAGATTCAAATTTTTTGAAGTTATTGGCTTTGGTATTTCATTATCTTGAGTTATTTGTCAAAATATATTATTTATCTTAAGAGTTTATCAATATAAAAATGAAGGGATGTTTTTATTGGTTTTCATTGAGCCTATTTAGTAGTGATGTATATTTATGCTTGTTGCATGTTGGAACATTCATGATGCTTGAGAAATAGAGATTTTAATGTTCTAGTTTGTATAAAGATCCAACAAACATATAGATAAAAGAGAGGGGTGCAATGATATAATATTTTTTACATGAGAAGTTCTAAAAATGGGAAAAATCATAGGTCTCGCTCTGTTGAAATAATTTCACAAATATTTTTCGTTAATTACAAATGATGTCTCTCCTTAGAGGAAGGCGGTGGCACAATGTAGAAAATGTAGAAAATATATATCACATATAAAATACATTACATGGTTGGATTTGAAAGAATCAAATTGCATGAGGGTTGTTCTTAAGACATTGTTGGTATATTTGCTTGGTTGGCAGGATTATTGTCAGGTGATGGTGGTTGAATCGATCGTCGTTGGGTGATGATAGTCTGAGGGACATAGTCGGGCTTCGGTGGGTAGAGGGATTGTAATTTGGCTAATAGTGGTTAAAAAGATCATAGTCGAATGTTGGTGGTCAGATAGATTGTAGTTAGGTGACAATGTTCAGAGGACTATAATTAGACAACAGTGGACGAAGGACAGTAGCTAGGTGAGGGAGGTCGGAGGGACTATAGTTGGGTAACGGTGGTCAAAGAGATGGTAGTCAGGCTACGATTTTTCAAGGACCATATTAGGTGAGTGATAGAGGACAAAAGGATCGTAGTTGAGTGGTGAGGGTTCGATGATCATAGTCGGGTTATGGTGGTCTGAGGACCATAGTCAACAGGGCGATCGAGGGAAGAAATATTGTAGTTGGCAATGATAGTCGAATGGACCATAGCTCAATGATGATAGTAAGAAGGACCATAGTTTAGCAACGATTGTTTGAGGATTGTAGTCGGGTGACGGTAATTTTAGGTCCGCAGTAGGTGGGCAACCGAAGTTGGAAGGATCGTAGTCGGGCAATAGTAGTCCGAGGGCCGTAGTCGATCGATGGTGGTTCAAGTTCCATAGTCGAGTGATAGGGGTTTGAAAACCATGGTCGATAGAAAATCCAATACAAGTGACCAGGAGATGAAAAATCTATTAGTACTAGCTAGGGAGCGAGTTGGCAGCAATGTCCAAATGGATGGGTAATGATGATGGCAGGGTGACGTAGTGACAAGGTTGAGGTCCAACGATGATAATTAGATGGACTTTCGATAGTAATTTGTGGGTGAAAGTTTGGTGGCTACGATCGAGCTGTGACGGTTCTTCGATGGTGGTGCTCGGGTGGGGCTATGGGATTCTTCAAACCTCAAAGCTCTTTTGAATCTCTAGGTCCAAGCCTTCCTTTCATGCAAGTAGTTGGGCCCTATTTATAAATTTTTGTGAGTGTCACGTTCTATAAATATAGAGAAAATCTGGAGCAAAATTCGTGGCACTCTATCATACACCATGTATTGATTCCATTAAATATAAACAATTTCTTCAATATTTATGTGCCTAAATGGTGTTGGAATAATGCAATCTTAGGCTTATTGGATTTTTCTTGTCATGCCGCTCCATTCGACTATAAACATGCAAATTTTGGAGATAATTTGATTTTCCATTTAATGTCCTGAAGCTTTTAAATGTGCTTCAAGCCCTTGATTTGAGCCCATTGAGATCATATTGGATATATTTTGGCATCGTTGGTTTCAACTCATTGAAACATTCAATTGGGTTATAAGTTTACAGAAAGTGGAGTTCAGATAGTCCCAAATTTAAATAAGAAGCTTTTAATTCGAATATGCCTCAAGATTCATGCAAAGTTAAGGCAATTTTAAGTGACATACAAGTTTTCCCCTATTTTCAAATGTTTAAGCCCTCACATTCCAAAAATATGTGTGTACGACCTTTAAAATATTTGTGATGTGAAATTATAATTTAAAAAATTACAAAGAAAGACTTTTCCTTGGATGTCAACATGGACATCTTCTAAGGCTCATGAACTAAATAAAATATCCATAATTATAATTATAACATTCCATGAAGTCCGAACATTAATCAAAGCAAACATTTTAGGAAAATTTTGCAATAAAGAAAAAAATTAATTTATGTCCAAAAAATTTCTTAAAATGTGAAATATTTATACTAATAATATTTATATATTTAAATTAAATATTTTTCCTTTTTTATTTATTAAAGATTATAAAATTATTAATTAATTGCATTTTATATTATGAATAATTTATAAAAATTTTCAAAATTTTAAGAGAAAAATTTTCAATACTTGTGCTCTCCTAGATCTAAAATAATTGCCGTTTTTGTTCGAAAGTTTCTTGTTAAGTAAAAATCATGTTCATTTTAATTATCTTAAATTTTAGTAAAAAACTTGTGCTTTAGTTGATGTCATGCACAAATTTCTACTCTCTGAGGTGTGTTGAGGCCCTCAGGAACTTAAGACCTGGATGTGCGCCAGAGTCCCTAACGTGAAGGAAAGTCATCTTTCAAGCGAGCTCTTCTCCTTATCCTTCGTCATACGACTAATAGTAGATTACATCTTCAAATATTAGGGAAGAGCATTTCCAATCGGGTTTTCCCTCATTCCAAACTCGCCATATTTTAATCTCTTAAATACTAGAGCACTTCTAGCCGAGTTAGCCCCTCATTCCGAACTCGCCATATTTTAATCTCTTAACTACTAGAGCACTTCTAGGTGCACTCATTCTGAACTCAGCAAATTTAAATCTTTTAAATATTAGAGCACTTCTTAGAGAGTCTTTCCAACATTTTGACCTCACTAAGATTTAATCTCTTAATATATTAGAGCACTTCTAGCTAAGTTTGCCCCTCATTCCAAACTTGTCATATTTTAATATCTTTAAATATTAGGGAAGAAGAGAAAGAAAGGATTGGACTACTCCTTATGGCGTGTCAAGGCCCCAAGGCACTCAAGACCACAATGAGTGCTAGATCCCCCATAATGAAAGAAAAGTAATCTATCTTGTAAGAACATCTTTCTTATCCTTTATCGAGCAGCTAAAGGAAATTACAATTTGAATCTTAAGGCTAATTTAGCATAGATTTATATTCTCTCAATTAATGATTGAGCATAAATTCTCTACATATTCGTAAACCATTCATCTTACACTCAGGGAACTTGGCCTAAAAGGGATCAGACATTTTAATCATGCCTATGTTGAGCTTGAGTTTATATTTTGATAATAACAAATATTGTTGGTTTTTATTGGATTTTCCAATTTTCTATTGTTGCATATATATTTTTTATGTGTACTAATATTTAATCAAGCACCACCAAAGGATCAGTGCTAAAGACTAGGTAGAATATGCTGATGTATCCAAGAGTCTATATTCTTATCTTTCTTGAGTCTTTGTATTGTAATTAATGTATGCTAGCATAACAATCATGCACACGTACACGGGGGAGTGAAACATAAGGTTTTAATTCTTTCTGAAAATTATACTAGACGATCAACATTGTACTATACGATCAGATCATTCAAAAATTAATTAAAAAATATTTAAACTAAGAAAATAAAATTGAAATTAAGATGAATTAATTGCACTATATGATTTGAATCGTACAGGATGATAAATTTATAATTAGAAACTCCCATCACCATCTATAATTAGGCAATATTTTAAAATTTGAAATTCATTCTATTCGTATGGTATGACATCAATTGTACCATATGATATTTGAAAATTTGCCTAATTAACTCAATAAGATTAAACAATTGAATTAGAACTTAATTGTGATTAGTGATCCACTATACAAAGTAATCTTCATGCTCTACAAATCGAGCAACTACCTGGACAATAATTAATTGCCTGAGGTTTATCCAGGATGAACTTTTATTTGATTGAACTAATTTTACTGTACGACCCTAATATCATATTCGACGATCAGTTGAATATTCTAAAACTAACAGTATAGGGAAGCATCCATCGTATATTACTAAAGGAAGAATTATACTTATCATACTATATGATTGATGGGGGCATTGGTTGCTAGGCATGATGATAAGATAATGGCGAGCTAATATGAAACTCACTGATTTAAAATATGCTTAGGTTTTCTTTGGTATGAAAATTATAAATAGCGCACTAATTTATGCAAGTATACATGCCTAATCAAGTAATAAAGTGATAGAGTTTAGGGTCGAACCCATGCGGAAGTGATCTACTATACTGCAACAGAACTATTAGTACTTACTCTAAATGCAAGAATTTATCCTACTGAAATAAAAATGAGGTTTTTGAGTTCCAACCACAAAATGAAAATTAATAAAATAGTTGATATAATGTTGTTAAAAATATTTTGGATTGATGCATGTAAATATCATACATTTTCTAATTAGACTTGTAATTATAGATGTGGATCAGAGCATGTGCATCTTAGATATCTGTTGAGCTTGAAGAGGTGAAAAGTAAGATTATTAGTCCTCCTACAGCTTTACTATCTCCATAGAACTTAAAATATTTAAACATCCTATGTCTAGGAATGCAAATATTACATTTTAATATTCCTAATTGTTCTTGTATTCCTCTATTGAGGCAATATATCACATTATATTTTAACTACACACATAGCCCTTATATGCATTAAATGAAAAATGAGAGATATTGAAACATCATTATATTCATTAAAGAATAAGACTCTACATTAGTACTTAATATGAACTTTACATCATCAATCTAAAACAAAAGATCTAGTCAGACATGGAATAAATAACAAGAAAACTAGTATTCTTTTTATTTATATAAGAATAAAGTAAAAGAAAAGTAAGAAGTTTATCACTAGGATAGAATTAAGTATCTTATCTACACTCCTTCCAACACTTAGAGTTGCTTACATAAACATAGTCTAGTCCCTCTAAAGATTATATCTTGCACTTCCTTAGTCTCCCTTAGATTTTACTGTAAAAGCCAACTAAAAAATATAGAAAAAAAATACTTAATTACACTATGAGAACTGGTCTCTCCACACAAAAGAATTGACTTCTATTTATGGTAAGTACACAATCTTTTTTGGGCACCACGATAATAAAGAGGTTGGTACCACAGTGCTAAATAGGTTGGTGTGAAACAAGTCTAAAGTGAACTAGCACCACAGTGCTAGAATGTTGGCTCCGTTGTGGCATTGAGTGATGTGGCATGTCTGAATCAATGTGTCTTTTCACTGAGTTATTGTTTCTCTTAATAGTTTTAACCAATATGCTATGGAACTATAAAATTGGAGCGTTACAGTGCTTTGAACAGCTTCCTGGCACCGTAACATTAAAAAGGGTAGCACTTATGCATGACTTTTTTTGAGACACCCAATATCATAATGCTAATCAATGGCGTAGCAGTGTTCTATTACACTAAAATGCTGATGTATGTGATGCCACGACATTTTTAAATAGAGATGGTCAACACCATAACATTAAAATAATCCCTTTGGCGTTGATCGATACAAACTTATGACATGAATTTTGTAAGCGCTGCAATGCTTCCAAACATTTATAAATTTGTCATTTTCCTTCATAATTCATATACAAACACAACTAAATAACACATTCTCATTACATTTAACTTAAATAAAAGTAATACACAATTTACACTTATCAAATCCCCCCTATCTTAAGCTATTGTTTGTCCTCACGCAACACTTAAATTCACTATGTAATCACCTTAATAGGCAAAGTAAAAACTAAAAATTTAAAATTATTAAAATATAAGATAATACAACACTATTTAAAAGTAATTTGGAATGAACAAGTTATAAATAAAATTTGAAAAATATAAAATTTATCCTAATCAGTCATTCTTTTTATTGCTTGTTTTTAAATTTATGCACTATTTTTGAAAATATAAGATTGACATCCAAATATAGAATTGTTGCGTGCTAGAATATACGCGGCGGTAGAGTTTTTAAATTTGCATCCAAGCGTTATACGAGTATTCAGCACACAAACAGAAAAGAGAATACGAACACCAGAATTTTTACGTGGAAAACCCAAAAAAGGGAAAAAACCACGGGGCCTCGCCCAGTTGAAAAATTCCACTAGTGTTTTGCAAATTACAAATGGCTGATTCGTCCCACAAGTCGGGGCAATCAGATTACAATTCATTTCTTCAAGAAAGTTTACAAAGTTCTGCAAATTCCCGGTGTTTTTCAAAAATCCGGCAGAGTTCCGGCGTCTTCAGGCGGCAGGAAGAGCTCGGGTGGTGGTCGAGGAGGAGCTTCTTCCTTCTCTTCCTTCTTCTCTTCTTCTTCTCTCTCTTCACTTGAGTCCCCTTTGTGTAGAATGAGGGCTCTATTTATAGTTTTTCTGGAGTAGCATAGTTCAAAAATAGATGTGAGATCATGGGCGAATAGGGAGTGGTTTGAATGGACGGCCGATATTGAACCCTTCAATCATGCACCATTTGTTGGACATTTGGAGGCCTTAATGATGACAAAATTTGGTGATATTAGGCTCGTTGGATTCTTCTCGTCGAGCCGCTTGATTCGAGTATAAGATCGTTAAAATCGGAGACCGTTTGGTAACTCAAATTGAGGTTTGAACCTTCCAACAGCCCTTCGGGTCCTTGATTCGGACTCATTTGGGCTCAGATTGGGTTGATCTTGGTGTCGTTGGGTTCATATTTCTGAGGCGCTCAGTTTGACTATAAGCTCGTTGAAATCGGAGTTCGGGTGCTCCCGAAATTAATTTTTGAAGTTTTCAACTTGCTTTTGCCTCGAGATTTGAGCCCGATCAAGCTAATTTTGTGATGCCGTATCAGTTTCCCCCTATTTTGGACGTCGAAGCTCCAGGAGTCCGAAAATATATGCTTCAAAAATTTGTATCAGCCAAAACACCAAAAATTACATTCTGAAAATTAAGTGTTTCTTGAAACTTGATCATAAAGGCTTCGTTGAGCTCTAAAAGTTGCAAAATTGAGTCTGTAACGTCAAAAAACATGTCCGGGGACCCCAAAAATGTCAATTTGGTCTTTTCGGGGTGAAAAACGGACCCGGATTGGGTTGGGCAGCCGGAGACCGGCCGGCCGCCGCTGCCGCGGGCGGCGGCGGCGCGGAACAGCGGCCTCCCGCGTGTGCGCGGTCATGCGGAGCAATGGCCGCGCTTGGGCAGCACCCGCGGTCACGCCCGGGTCACGCTTGGGCCGCACCCTAGCCCCCCGCGCTTGGGACTTACCGCGCCAGCTGGGCTGCCGCGTTCGTCGGGCTGCCGCGCCGGCTGGGCTGCCGCGCTCGCGTATGCGCGGGGCTGCCATGGTCAGCCGCGATCCGTGCGTGATGCTCATGGATCAGCGCACTGGCCGCGTCGTTTTGCAATGAATAAAACTCTTTTTTTGCTATTTTTCGGCCCAAAAAAATTCTGAAAAAATCCCAAAATATTCCAAAAAATTCGAAATTTTTTTAGAAAAATCAAGAATTTTGAAAATTGCAATAACTCCACCTCATTCTCTCCAAAACCTATAAATAGGCCCCTTAGGCCTTTAGAAAATTTGCACCTTCTCCTTTTCTCCCCCGGCTCTCTGACGGTTGAGGCTTCCGCTATTTGCGAGTGGGAAATTTCTCCTACTCAAATTAGTGCCCCTCCTCTCGTGTGGGAGTTAAGAGATTTTTCTTCTCCTCCCCGCAGCTCTCTAACGGTTGAGGCCTCCGCTATATGCGAGTGGGAAATTTCCCCTGCTCGAATTAGCGCCCCTCCTCTCGTGCAGAAGTTAGGGGATTTTTCTTCTCCTCCCCCCGGCTTTCTGAGGGTTGAGGCCTCCTCTATTTGCGAGTGGAAAATTTCCCCTGCTCGAATAAGCGCCCCTCCTCTCGTGCAGGAGTTAGGGGATTTTTCTTCTCCTCCCCCCGGCTTCTAACGGTTGAGGCTTCCGTAATTCGCGAGTGGGAAATTTCCCTTGCTAGACTTAGCGCCCCTCCTCTTGTGTAGAAGTTAGGGGATTTTTCTTCTCTTCCCCCCGGCTTTCTGACAGTTGAGGCTTCCACTATTTGTAAGTGAGAAATTCCCCTCTGCTCGACTTAAGTTAGGGGATTTTTTTTCTCCTCCCCCTTGCTTTTTGAAGGTTGAGGCTTCCGCTATTTGCGAGTGGGTAATTTCCCCCTGCTCGACTTAGTGCCCCTTCTTTCGTGCAGAAGTTTAGGGGATTTCTTCTCCTTCCCCCCGGCTTTCTGACGGTTGAGGCTTCCGCTATTTGCGAGTGAGAAATTTCCCCCTGCTCGACTTAGCGCCCCTCCTTTCGTGTAGAAGTTTAGGGGATTTCTTCTCCTTCCCCCCATTTTTCTGACAGTTGAGGCTTCCATTAATTTTGAGTGCGACATTTCCCCTGCTCGACTTAGCGCCCCTCCTCTCGTGAAGAAGTTAGGGAATTTCTTCGCCCCTCTCTTTTCTTCAAGAGATCCTACAAAGTTCTGATGTTAGTTGGTTAGAGATAGAGGTCGGAGAGACCATTGTAAGGAGGAAGGTTGAAAAGAAGGTTGAACTGCAGAAATCTGGCGTTGGATAGAAATACGGCATCGGGCAGAAGACCGATGAAAATCCATTGACGGATAGAAGTCCGACAACGGGTAGAAGTACGGCGGCAGACAGAAGTCCAATGTTGTGTAGAAGTACGATGTTGAGAAGGAGACAGATGAAAGTCCATCGACGGGCAGAAGTCCGATGATGGGTAGAATTCCGACATCTGGCGGAAGATAGACGAAAGTTCGTCGACGAGCAGAAGTCCAATGACGAGTAGAAGTCCGCTGACGAGCAGAAGTCCAACGACAGGGAGAAGTCCGACGTCGGGTAGAAGTACAACGTCGGGAAGAAGATCGACAAAAGTTCATCGACGAGCAGAAGTCCGATGACGGGGAGAAGTCCGACGTTGGGTAGAAGTACAACGTCGGATAGAAGACCGACAGAAGTTTGTCGACGAGCAAAAGTTCGACGACGAGTAGAAGGCTGCTGACGAGCAGAAGTCCGACGATAGGGAGAATTCTGACGTCGGGTAGAAGTACAACATCAAATAGAAGACCGACGAAAGTTTGTCGACGAGCAGAAGTCCATCGACGAGTAGAAGTCTGCTGACGGGCAGAAGTCCGACGACAGGGAGAAGTCCGACGTCAGGTAGAAGTATAACGTCGGATAGGAGACCGATGAAAGTTCATCGACGAGCAGAAGTCTGACGATGAGTAGGAGTCTGAAAATACTTGTTCCAAAATTTTAGACTGACTGAATTCTTTGTATAAGTGATAGATTTATCAATCACTTACATTCTTGGAGTCTTTATAGAGAGAATATTGTTTACTCAGAACATTGTTTGGTGATGTTGACCTTTGTAAAAGGGCTCGAGAGAATCTACCAAGGATGTGAGACCTATTCGATATTGTATGTCGAAGCCTTTGCTTGACGATGTCAACCTGTGTGGAAGAGGTCAAGAGAATCCACCAAGGATGTGAGACCTATCCGAGGTTGTATGTCAGAGTCTTTGCTCGACGACGTTAACCTGTGTGGAAGAGGTCGGGAGAATCCACCAAGGATGTGAGACCTTTCCGAGGTTGTATGTCGGAGTCTTTGCTTGACGACGTTAACTAGTGTGGAAGAGGTCGAGAGAATACACCAAGAATGTGAGACCTATCTGAGGTTGTATGTCAGAGTCTTTGCTCGATGACGTTAACCTATGTGGATGAGGCCAGATCAAATCCCCTTGGGATTGATCATCCAGTGATTGAGATACAATGTAGATTGTGTATTTCTCGAATCAAGGAGAAAGAGTTTGAAAACATTTTTTATCTTTCACAAGAGAAAATAATATCACAACAACATGAACATTATATTACTACATCATGTAAGACAGTACAATAGTTCCCTCGTATGAGTCAGGGATATACAAATTACAAAGTACTCAATACATAAGATCTATGTACGGTGACAATATAACATTTAACTTCAAAGAAGACATTAGAGATATCAAAGTGACACCCTACTCAACATAAAAGAGACAACAAGACAAGTAGTATTGATAATACAAATGCGCTAAATGCATGATCATTTAATCTCTCCAACCATCTGAATATTATTTAATGGTTGTCTTTGTTGCTGATTTTGCCCCCCAGCGGGACGAGCTTCATCTTGGGTAGGTGGATCCCAAATAAATTGTCGAAGGTAGCCCTGGCGGATAAGTCTTTCAATCTCATCCTTGAGTTGCTTACAGGATTTGGTGGTGTGACCACGAATTCGATGAAAGTGATAGTACTGATCTGCATTTTCTGTGTTCAACTTCAAAGGATTTGGCCATTTTAATCTATCTTGATCTCGAACAGCCATCAATATATTTGCTCGAGACGTATTGAGTGGGGGTATATGTTGCAACCCATGACCCTGAGTTTGAGATTTTGATGATGCCAAATAATGAGTGTTTTGGAACAGCTTTTCATTGAATATTATTTTATTTGCTATTTTCCTTGAGCACTAACATTTCAGGAAGATCACAAGTGACTCAGGAAGAAAGGAAGACTCAAGACCGGGTAGATTAGGAGTATGAGTCAAACATTGTATTTTCCATTTATTGTATTTTTTACTTTATTGAGTCTGGCCACAAAATGCGTAAGAAGTAAGAGCAACCATGCACACACACAGGGGGAGATTTTTTTAACTGCAAAATGTAATTAAAATTCTTCTCTGGAGATCGTACTGTACGATTTTAGTTCGTACCGTACGATCCAAGCTATGTAGACAATTATGTGAATAGATCGTACTGTACGAATTATTTCGTACTGTACGATATGTTCAGATCCAAAACCCTAGCCGTGATTTAATTTAAGTAAGTGATTTTGTGCCGCTCATACTGTACGAACAGGTTCGTACTATACGATCCATTTTTAATACTTACTTAAATTAACCCGTGATTAGTGCATGTAATCCAGGCCTAATTAAAATTTGAACATCGTACGGTACGAACGAGATCATACCATACGATGAACAGAGACAAAGTATGATCGTCCCGGATATCGTCCTGGACGATCTCTTGGTTTTTGTCACATCGTACTGTACGATAATAATCATACCATACGATGAACAGAGACGACATCCGATCGTCCAGACCATCGTCCTGTACGAATAGTATCTTGTTGGATCGTACCGTACGATACTATATCGTACCGTACGAATTGTTTTTGAACTGTTCGTACATCTTCGTACCAGGACGACATCTGTTTATGAAGATCGTACTGTACGATGTGGAATCGTACTGTACGAACAGTAACGGCTACTTTTGAATTCAGAGGTTTTTGGAGCCTTTTTTTGATATCAATCAAGTTCTTTTTGGAGAGTTTTTACAGAGGGGATGAACGTGGTTAGAGAGGGATTCCAAGGGAGAGAGCTCTAGAGAAATTCTTGAGGGTTGAGAGAGGAAGGAGGAGGTGAGCGTTGTGAGGGAGAAGAGGTGTGAGGGAGATCACACGGTTGCTCCAAGCTTGCTGCATCTTGCTCTTCCTGTGGCCCTAGAAGGATTTGAGGGAGGATCTCCAAGGGAAAGGCTCGTCTACATCCGTTACCTCAAGGTTCTCTTCCTTCTCCAGGAGGGAGAAAAATGAGAAGGTTCTCTGCTGTCGTCAGGAGGGCAAAAATAGAGTTTGGTACTCCGCCACGTCGGGTTGGTGAAAGGGAGGTTTGTACAGGCTTCTCCGCCTTGCCGAGGGGGGCAAAAGGAGAACTATTTTGATAGTGAAAATCCCGGAGTGGAGGACTCCGGGGAGTGGACGTAGGTCATATTTTGACCGAACCACTATAAAATTCTTGGTGTGTTCTGTCCTTATCGCTGTTTACTTTTTGCTTGCATTTTAAATTTGTCATATCTATTGTATGTGAAATTTTGTGAAAGTAAAATTGCATAAATTTTTGTTCTAAAATTTCAAAAAAAAAAAAAAAAATTAGAACTCTTGTTTAGGGTTAATTTTATTAAGAAAAAGACTTTTACAATTCACCCCCCCCTCTTATCGTTCAGTAACTTCAGTATACTCCTCCTGTCGGGGTTCCCATCGCGGTAATGGAGGCCTAGGAGGTAGCTCATTCTGCCTTTGCTTTTTATGCTGTGAGAATGAATTGTCCAACCCAGGTGCACCTTTGCGCTTCCCATTGATTTGCTCAAATTGCTTCATGTGAGCATTTATAGCTTCATCTGCAGAAATTTGTGCCTCCACGCGATGGATCAGGTCAGCATATGAATGAAAAGTGTCACTCATGAGTGTTGAATAGAAGGGGCCAGGATGAAGACCTCTAAGAAAGGCCCCTCTGAGTAATTCAGGGTCTACTCCTGGAATCTGTCGAGCATCGATGGAAAACCGCTGAAAATACTCCTTCAACGTTTCTCCCTCATTTTGGCGGATCCCGGAGAGGTGCGAAGAATCCTTAGCAATTCTTCGATTAGCCATAAACTGTTCAACGAATAGTTTGGCTAATTTGATGAATGAAGGGATCGTTCTTGACGGAAGAGAATAGAACCACGTTCGAGCTTGTCCTTTAAGGGTGGCAGGAAAAACTTGGCAAAGGAGTGCGTCTGACACTCGTTGAATATGCATGATGGTTATGTAGTAGTTGATATTCTCATACAGGTCGGTCATCCCATCATAGGACTGAACGTTTGGCACTTTTAATCCGACCGAAATGGGGTGCTAAAGACTGGCTTCAGTTAGAGGTGATGACTCCTAGAAGTTCCTCTGTCAGAGAGCATGCCTCACATCTCCTCGGGGGAACTCTTCCCGTACCAATCTTCGCAGTTTGTGACGCAGGACATTGTGAGGGAGTTCCGTAATGTGTGGTTGGGCAGAGCCTTCTGGGAGATCCGAAAGAATGTGAGGCTGCCGAGTAGAGGGGGAAGGATGTATTGAACTCACTGTATCAGCAAGTTCATCATCCTGTCGTGATTGAGGATGTCTCCTAGGTGGAGGAAGATGAATCTCTTCTTGAAGATGCTCGAATTGAACATCTTCAACCCTTGGTGGATCCCGAGGGAGAAGGGCCTCCTCCAATGTTGGCTGTCAATCATCTCGCAGGAGTTGAAGGATCTCATTCTGAGATTCTTCCATCTTCAGGATTATTTCTTCTAAAGAAGGTCCCGAGGTCCCTTCTCCGACAGCATTCTGCCCCCTACAATGAAAAGAGGCAGACATCGGGTGTCTGTGATTTGCAGACAGATTTTTGGATTGGTGGGAGTTGGAGCGGGAAGCTCCAATGATGCGACTGCTACGCATGTTGACCATTGTAACAATACTTGAAGTTGTGGGATAGTGACAGACCGCGCCAAACTGTTGCGTGCTAGAATATACGTGTTGGTAGAGTTTGTAAATTTGCATCCAAGCGTTGTACGAGTATTCAACACACAAATAGAAAAGAGAATACGAACACCAGAATTTTTACGTAGAAAACCCAAAAAAGGGAAAAAACCACGGGGCCTCGCCCAGTTGAAAAATTCCACTAGTGTTTTGTAAATTACAAATGACTGATTTATCCCACAAGTCAGGGAAATCAGATTACAATTCGTTTCTTCAAGCAAGTTTACAAAGTTCTGCAAATTCCCGACGATTTTCAAAAATCCGACAGAGTTCCGGCGTCTTCAGGTGGTGGGAAGAGCTCCGGCGGTGGTCGAGGAGGAGCTTCTTCCTTCTCTTCCTTCTTTTCTTCTTCTTCTCTCTCTTCATTTGAGTCCCCTTTGTGTAGAATGTGGGCTCTATTTATTGTTTTTCTGGAATGGCATAGCTCGTAAATAGGTGTGAGATCATGGGCGAATAGGGAGTGGTTTGAATGGACGGTCGATATTGAACCCTTTGATCATGCACTGTTTGTTGGACATTTGGAGGCCTTAAATGTAGGAATTCGGCAACCTTGGGCTCGTTGGATTCATCTCGTCGAGCCGCTCGATTCGAGTATAAGCTCGTTAAATTCAGAGACCGTTTGGTAACTCAAATTGCGGTTTGAACCTTCCAACAGCGCTTCGGGTCCTTGATCCGGACTCATTTGGGCTCGGATTGGGTTGATCTTGGTGTCGCTGGGTTCGTATTTCTGAGATGCTCAGTTTGAATATAAGCTCGCTGAAATCGGAGTTTGGGTGCTTCCGAAATTGATTTTTGAAGTTTCCAACTAGCTTTTGCCTCAAGATTCGTGCCCGATCAAGCTAATTTTGTGATGCTGTATCAAGAATGAATAAAGTAGTCTAGAGATTCGTTACTCATAGTTTGAATAGGAAATTTATAAGTGCATTATCACATGTACTAGATTACTTATTTTATCGATTTTTAGTTATAAAGTAGAATACAATTGAAATCAAGCTACCACTTATACCAATTTTGAATGTACTTATCTTTTTCATTTGGATCCATTTTTTTCACATTCCCTTATTTCTTTTATAAAGTATGTACTTAATGATTTTGAATATCAATTTTTGCATTTCTTTTCTTTCACTCCTTTTGAATTAATGTAAGGATTTAATAAATTTCCTAGTTACAGTTTCAAGTTTAATTATGTTTTATCTGATTTAAGCTTATTTGTATCTAATCCTCAAATTTACTTTATTTGTATCTAATCCTCAAATTTACTTATTTATTTTCAATTCAATTCTCTATACAAATTAATTCATAGTTTCTAAATTCAAAATTAGGTTAATAACTTAAATGATTTAGATTAGTTAAGTGTTTGGGTTTTAAAATAGGAATTATTATGTAAACCCAAAAAAACATACTTGAGATGACAAAGTAAAGCCTCAAGCTCTAAAATAGGGTCTTCCTCAATGGATGGTTTTAAATCTTTCCCAAAAGAGTATGTTTCAAATAATGCAAAATTTTGATTGATTAAGTTTTCATTTCATACTATAGATTCCACTGACAATTCTTTATCCTCTTCAACTTCTTCTTTCAATAATCCCCCTTCTAACAAGTCTTCATTAAGATTCTCTATTACCACATCTTCTAAATCTATCCTAAAGTAATCTTTATTCTTCTCTTGAGGGAATTTGATTATTTTAAGTACATCAATTTTACTTCCTGATCTTGAACCCTCATAGTCAATTCACCTTTTTATACATCAATCATTTCTTTACTAGTGGTTAAAAATGGTCTTCCTAAAATGAAAGGTATTTCCTTATATTCTTCCATATCTAGAATAATAAAATCAACAGGAAAAATTAATTTATCAACTTTAATCAACATATCTTCTATTACTCATCTTGGGTAAGTGAATGATATATCAGCTAACTAAAGATTAATAGAAGTAGGTTGAACCTCTCCTATATCTAGTCTTTTAAAAATAGAAAGTGCCATGAGGTTAATAGTAGATCTAAAATCACATAAAGCCCTCCCACATAATTTATCTCTAATAGTTAAAAGAATGGGAAAAATCTACGGGTCTTTAAGTTTTTTTAAGAAGTTTCTTTTTAACTATAGCACTACACTTTTCAGTTAATGCCACAATTTTAAATTTTCCTAGCTTCCTTCTCTTGCTCAAAATATCCTTCATGAATTTTTCATATGTGGGCATCTATTCTAAATCTTCAGAGAAAGGTATATTATTAGATAATTTTTTAAAAACTTTTAAAAATTTTGAGAACTAGTTATCATGATTTTATTTGTTCAATCTTTGAGGGAAAAGTGGTGGTTGTCTCTCTTCAACCCTCATAATTACTCATTTAGGTTCTTTTATAAGTTCATATTATTCTATTAAAGATTTATTTTCTACTTTCTTAACATCAGTATCATCCTTTTTAGGTAAACCTCTATCTTTGTAAGGATCTCCTAAATCTTTCCCACTTCTATGTTGAATATTATAACATTGTTTCTCCATTTGTTTATAAATAAGTAATCTAGTAAGTTTCTCTATTTGATCCTGAATTTTCTCAGGAGAATAAGATTGAATTTATACTTATTCGTAATTATATAATAATATTTTCCAAGGGTATTTTCTCATTCCTATCATGATAGAGTTATTCAAAATATGAGGGATAGTGCTGCAGCGCTACATGTCTAACCATTGCAGCGTTATGATTTCTATAATTTAGGTTGAAATTATCACATCCATCTACCCTTTTTTTAATCCTCAAGTTATCCAAACATGCAATCAAGATTAATAAAGCATCATATTCATAATTTCTAGCTATTTTCTTAAGATTTACCCTATCAGCAGGACACTAAAAATTATTAGTAGTCATTTCCTCTACTAATTTATAGGCTTCCTTAAATGGCTTAGAAATTAATAATCATCTAGCTGCAGCATCAATTATAGCTCTATTAGGTAATACATGATGAGGGTATTTTCTAAGCATTTTCTTAAATCTTTTCCAACTCTCATAAATGGATTCTGCTTCAAGCTAAGTAATTAAAGTTATTAAAATTTTAAATTTGGCAGTTTTTTAAGGTGGAAAATATTTAGCATGAAACTTATGAGCCAACTCATTCAAAGTAGTTATAGAGCTTTTTTTTTTTTTTTGAAGAAAAGCCAACTAAAGCTTTATATAAAAATCAACAAAGCAAAGAAACTACAAAGTGGATTCCTCCTTCAAAATATTCATGAATGAAGGAGGAATCTTATTAACCAAACAATCATCCCAAGAAAAGTTACTAAGTAAAGCATAGTTAGCACAAAAGTGTTGCTACTTAATTACTTTCCTATATTAAATGTAAGTATAGATCACATAATTGAATTTAGAAAGAAATTCCCATTCCTTCATCATTTAGCATCCTTTATTTCATGCTTTCCTTTGAACAAAGAAATAATGTTTGAGTATCACCTGCAATGAGAATGCCATTATAATTGAACATCCCATTTCCGTGACTTCCTCTTTGATAGATTTGGATAGCATGTAATTCTAATTAGCCACATATCCTAGACCAGAATGGTAGAAAAGTAACTGATTTACCATATGTATAATGGAATCTACCTTTATTAAAATTTAGATTTATCTCCTAGAGAAAGGGGAAATATTATATAAGTCCTAATAGCATCATCATTGACAGATTACATACTTATTTATATAAATTTTACTATGAAATTAGCTAAATGTAAATTAAAAATTCTTTATCGTGTTCCTCAAAACTAGAGTTTTGAATAATTTGAATAATGAATAGTTTTAATTTAAAAATTATTAGCATGGAATGTAGGTATATTTATAGCTTTAAGAATTATCTAGTAAAAGGGTTTGCATAATCTTAAGAGGTCATAGAATGATTTATCCTTCCTCAGGTTTAGTCATTTTAAACTCATTTTTAGTTTTCAAAAATTTAGAAAATGGTTCTCCAATTTAAGAAATCAAATTATACAATTACAATTCAATATAAATAAAGTAAAAATAACACTCCTAATAATAAATCACACACATAATAACAACCATTGGTAATTCAAAAATTATACTTCTACTCTTGGATTTTTTGAAAACCTTTTTAATTATTAATGCAAGTTAAATTTAAAGTTTAAAAAAAAAACTTTTCAACCAGAGTAAACAACTTGCAATGAAATTAAATGCATAAGAAAAATAAGAAAGAACACACCAGATTTATATTGGTTCGGTCAAACCTTGACCTACGTCCACTCCCTGGAGGCACCCTCCGAGTATTGCACTAATACCACAAAGTGACTCTCCTTTTGCCCCCACAGTAAGGCGGAGAAGCCTGTACAAAATCACTTTCACCTTCACCGGTGCGGCTGAGTAGCCGGGTTCTTTGACAACAAAGAGATCTTCTTCTCGCCAAAACTTCCCTCAAGACGACCCTTGAATCCGATGGTACTGAAGTGCAAGTTCACCGGAGCAACCGTGTGAATATCCCCTCCACACTCCCTTGAAATCCCCTCCAAGGATCTTCTCCCTCTCAAACTCCACCCTTTCCTCTCTCCCTTTCAAGTTCTCTCTTCTAGTTTTCTCCCAAAGAACGAAGACACAATGGCTGTCAAAGATACACTTTGTCGTCCTTTTACACTCTCTAAGTGTCGGCAGAGAACTGGACCTATGTTGTTGAACTTCACTTGAGAGCCTTCAAAGGATATGGGAAGAAACAAAGAGATCTTCTTCTTCAAGTAACCTTGTGAATCCCTCACAAACCCCTTACTTGATCTCTCACTCTCCACTCTTACAATCTCTCCCAAACTCTCACACTCAATGATCCCTCTCAAGAGAAAACAGCTCCAAAGGCACTTGTAATAGTTTCTAGGACTCCTTATATAGAAAGGACAAATAAAACCGCTCAAAAACTGCAAGTATTCAATTCTGTACGCAGTGGATCCTCCCGTACGATCGTGGATCGTCCTGGACGATTTTACTTAAACGATCTGAAACGACCCTATTTGAATATGTGTATGAAATGTCTTCGTACAACTGATCGTCCTGTACGAACTAGGTTCGTCCAGTACGAACAGTTATTACAAGGTCGGTTCTAAAAACTGCTGAAAACTGTTCTAAGTCGGTTAATCATTTGGACGATATTTTATTCGTCTAAACAAAAATTTTATAGAGGACCGATTGTCCTGGACGATTCTTGACTTCGTCTGGACAAAAATTTTCCAGAGGACCAATCGCCATGGACGATAATCTAATTTCGTCTGGACAAAAATTTTCCAGAGAGCCGATCGTCCTGGACGATAATTTATTTCGTCCTGGACGAATAGGACTTAGAAAAAAATTTCCGAGCAAGTTCCTGTCCGTTCCATATGCTCTTACAAGGAGATAACTGATCTGATCGTCCTGTACGAACAATGTTCGTCCCGTACGATCAGTACAAAAACTTTTTCAAGATCTCCTTTAAGTGTGTGTAAATTTATTCACTCAATTACAATCACTCCCTCTCAAATTTAATTTAAATAAAAAGTACAAGCTTCAAATTCACAAATTATCTCATGCTGAATCTGATTTGAAGTCTTTGTAGTCTTGGGTTCAATTTTCCTGAAATATTAGTACACACAAGAGCAAAAACAAATCTTCCAAAAAATGTTAGGAGATAATAACACATAAAACAATAATATTTGGAATCATCAAAACTATACAAGTTGCAATAATGTAAAACATTCAAATAGCAACTTTCCTAACAATCTCCCCCTTTTTTATGATGGAAAAATAATTATTGTTTGTATAATTTCAAATTCTAAGAATCTCCTAAACTTCCCCTAAATTAATGAACATATGAAAATAAGGAGGCATTAAAAATTATTTTTGTTTTCAAAATTTTTAGAAATACAAAATAAAACAAACACACATACACTAAACAAAACAAACACACAACGATACGAATACACAAGACACAACAAACAATTTCTCCCCCTTTTTGGCAACATCAAAAAGTGAAGAAGAAAAAGACTAGAAATGTAAGCAGACATATGAAAATCATTTAAAAATTTAACCTTTAAAGTGATTGACATAAGGTATGCAAATAAAATTAAAACATTAGCTAAATCATAAAATTCATAGAATTTAAGAAGAGATATAACATAGAAACTAAAAAGAATTTATCAAAACATGAGTATATTTAGACATTTAAGATAGAGAAAATCATTGTAAAAATGATGATATAAAAATTTTATATTTCATATTTCAATATGTAATATAAATGTGCATAAGATCAATTTGAATTAAGAGATTAAAAAAATTAAGGAAAGAAATAACTACCACATGTGGCGCTTTGTGCATCTTTTTCAATTTTGTGGCACATTTTTATGCATCTTTTCACTTGTTGGGCTTATTTTGTGCCTGTTTTTCACATTGTGAATCATTGCGCATTTCTTTTGATTTTTTGTACATTTGTACAATTTTCAAGAGTAATTGTATTCTTTCCAAAATCAATAATCTAAAATTTCAAATCTTTCTAAGTGCATAAATATTAATTGATAAGTTAAATACAAAATAAGAAAACATCACAATTGCAATAATAATATTAAAATTAATGTAGTCTAAATAAGAGACATGAAATTGACAATCTTAATAATATCAAGTTATAAACACAACTTAAATTTAGAAAAATTAGATTTTCTAATGAATTCAATTTTATGTTGCAGTTCAAAGTATAGCACTTGTAAGATAAAAAATTTAAGGGTTTTTCATATAGACTAACGAACATTTCAAATATAGAACAAAAACACTTAAACATTCAAAAAAAATCTAAAGCAATACAAGTACAAAACACAAGTACATAAACTATAAAAATCTTCAAATCACATTCCAAATGTCTCACAAAAAGAAACATGAAATCTGATATAAAAATATCACAAAATCATACAAAACATACTAAGAAATAAAGATAGAAAAACACATAAAACAAACAAAAATTAAAAACACAACAAATAAAAAACATACACACAAAAACACATAAACAAAAGGTTTAAACATCATTTTGCTCCTGGTATGATGATTCAGAAGCTAGATCTGCCCAGGAGATTTTTTGCTTTTCATTATTTCCCCATTTTATAATTTGCTTAGTTTTACCCTTTTCTTTAGCAGGAAGAGTTCTCAAATTTGGGCACTTACTTTTCAGATGTCCAGATTTCCTACAACCAAAGCAAATAATATTTGAAGAATTCTGAACATTCTTACCATTTTTACCTTTATTCCACTTTTGTTGATGCTTATGCTTGTGCTTTAGTTGACTTTTCAATTTGCTTGTTAAGTCATCGCTTTCCTCACCAACTAAGCAACTTTTCTCCATGTCTTCCGCTTTTAGCATTATTGTTTCACCTGCATCCAAAATTCTTTGACCCAAATATTGCTCGTAGGCAATGAATGAGCCAATCAAATTATCAATAGAATATTCATTCAAATTTTTGGATTCGCAAATAGCAACAACTTTGGCATCAAACTTGTCAAGTAAACAACGTAGAATTTTATTGACTATTTCAAAGTTTGAAAATTCTTTACCTAAAGCATGCAATGATGTTACAATTTGAATAAACCTAGTATACATGTCTAAGATCGTCTCATAAGGTTTCATGCTAAAGAGTTCATAGTCATGCATCAAAAAATTCAACTTAGATTGCTTGACTGCACTAGTACCTTCATATGTAATGCATAAACTGTCCCAAATTTCCTTGTCAGTAGTACATGTAGAGATTCTCATATAATCTTCTAAATTTAAAGCACAGAACAAACAATTCATACATTTAGCATTTAATTCAACATAAATTTGTTCTACTCTACTCCATTCAGAAAAATGGGTATCAGTTTTGATTCCATCTATAATACGTGATGGTACAAAATAACCATTTTGAATCATATGCCACATTCCATAATCTATTGATTGCAAGAAAGTAGACATTCAAATTTTCCAAAAATTAAAAGAAATATTTTCAAAAAAAGGTGGTCTAATAATTGAATATCCTTCTAATACTTTATGGTTTCTAAAATTAGCCATACTCGTTTTTCAAAAAGTAGTCTAAACTTATGATTTTGAAACCTTGCTCTGATACCACTTGTTGAGTCTAGTAATTAGGTTGTTAAGCCTAATTAAATGTCCCAAGGCTAACCAAGAGGGGGGGTGAATTGGTAATTCAAAAATTATACTTCTACTCTTGGATTTTTTGAAAACCTTTTTAATTATTAATGCAAGTTAAATTTAAAGTTTAAAAAAATAAACTTTTCAACCAGAGTAAACAACTTGCAATGAAATTAAATGCGTAAGAAAAATAAGAAAGAACACACCAGATTTATAGTGGTTCGGTCAAACCTTGACCTACGTCCACTCCCTGGACGCACCCTCCTAGTATTGCACTAATACCACAAAGTGACTCTCCTTTTGCCCCCACAGCAAGGCGGAGAAGCTTGTACAAAATCACTTTCACCTTCACCGGTGCGGCGGAGTAGCCGGGTTCTTTGACACCAAAGAGATCTTCTTCTCGCCAAAACTTCCCTCAAGACGACCCTTGAATCCGATGGTACTGAAGTGCAAGTTCGCCGGAGCAACCGTGTGAATATCCCCTCCACACTCCCTTGAAATCCCCTCCAAGGATCTTCTCCCTCTCAAACTCCACCCTTTCCTCTCTCCCTTTCAAGTTCTCTCTTCTAGTTTTCTCCCAAAGAACGAAGACACAATGGCTGTCAAAGATACACTTTGTCATCCTTTTACACTCTCTAAGTGTCGGCAGAGAATCGGACCTATGTTGTTGAACTTCACTTGAGAGCCTTCAAAGGATATGGGAAGAAACAAAGAGATCTTCTTCTTCAAGTAACCTTGTGAATCCCTCACAAACCCCTTACTTGATCTCTCACTCTCCACTCTTACAATCTCTCCCAAACTCTCACACTCAATGATCCCTCTCAAGAGAAAACAACTCCAAAGGCACTTGTAATAGTTTCTAGGACTCCTTATATCGAAAGGACAAGAAAAACTGCTCAAAAACTGCAAGTATTCAATTCTGTACGCAGTGGATCGTCCCGTACGATCGTGGATCGTCTTGGACGATTTTACTTAAACGATCTGAAATGACCCTATTTGAATATGTGTACGAAATGTCTTCGTACAACTGATCGTCCTGTACGAACTAGGTTCGTCCAGTACGAACGGTTATTACAAAGTCGGTTCTAGAAACTGCTGAAAACTGTTCTAAGTCGGTTAATCGTTTGGACGATATTTTATTCGTCTAAACAAAAATTTTACAGAGGACCGATCGTCCTGGACGATTCTTGACTTCATCTGGACGAAAATTTTTCAGAGGACCAATCGCCACGGACGATAATCTAATTTCGTCTGGACAAAAATTTTCCAGAGAGCTAATCGTCCTGGACGATAATTTATTTCGTCCTGGACGAATAGGACTTAGAAAAAATTTTCCGGGCAAGTTCCTGTCCGTTCCATATGCTCTTACAAGGAGATAACTGATCTGATCATTCTGTATGAACAATGTTCGTCATGTACGATCAGTACAAAAACTTTTTCAAGATCTCCTTTAAGTGTGTGTAAATTTATTCACTCAATTACAATCACTCCCTCTCAAATTTAATTCAAATAAAAAGTACAAGCTTCAAATTCACAAATTATCTCATGCTGAATCTGATTTGAAGTCTTTGTAGTCTGGGGTTCAATTTTTCTGAAATATTAGTACACACAAGAGCAAAAACAAATCTTCCAAAAAATGTTAGGAGATAATAACACATAAAACAATAATATTTAGAATCATCAAAACTATACAAGTTGCAATAATGTAAAACATGCGAATAGCAACTTTCCTAACATTCCTTAGTCTCCTAGTCTAGCAGAAAACAAAATTTAGTAGCTCTTTTTACTACGGAAGAAGAATACATATCCTTAGGAAGTTGTGTGGCATAAGTTTTATGGTTAAAATAATAACTAGTGGATTTAGGTTGTTCAATTGATACTATTCCAATTTTTGTTATAATACAAGTGTCATTTGCATCTCAAAGAATATAATCCAACACTCTAGGACCAAGCATATATACATAAGGCATAACTTCATTAGAGATAATGTTACCAAAAGAGAAATTGAGCTATATTATGTAGCAACAGAAAATTAACTTGCAGACATTTTTCAAAAACCACGGGGTTTTGAGACTTTTAGAACTTTAAGAATCAGATTGGGTGTTATTAATATTCATGCTTGACAATTGTAATTCTAGAAATTGAAGTTGTAGTGTATTTCTTTTGTGTTTCTGATTGTGGTTTGTTCTTTATTTTTGTGGTTTGTCTTGGTTATTTTTTTCTCCATTTTGTGTTTGATTTTTTATTTTATTTTTTATTTTTATTTCATTTTATTGTTTGTTTTTATTTTTTTTAATCTTGTATGAAATTATTTTTTAAAGAGTTTATTGATCAACGTGTGAAAAATTAAATTTCCTATTCCATTCATAATGTACAAACACAATTCATATTGTACAAATTCTCCAAATTTCACATGATTTCTTCTCTGCAATGGGCTAACAAAAATATATTTCCTGTTATTTATTGTATAGTAAGAACACAAGTTCGTCTGTACAAACCATCAATTTTTCATCTATTGATTATGGTGGGAATTCCAATGATAGTTATTTTTCAAACATTGTCTATACAAATATTTGTTCTTCTGTACGATTCAGTTAGTAGTTTGTATGTGGATGATCTTAACCATTAGGTATGAACATTATTAATTATTCATCCTATATGAACACCTGTTTGTATGTATGATTAGTTTGGTCAAAATATTGTACGAAATGTCTCATCATAAAATAGCTTTACGAAAAGACTTTTCATAGCATTAACTATTTTTTGACCTTTTTCATTCGTATGTATGAACCAAATATTTTCCCTTAAAAAGATCTAAATCGTACATACAAACATAATTTTATACTATACAAAATAGTTCAAATTCTATAAATTAGAGTTTTTTCTTTGAATTTTTTCAATCATTTTCATCTCAAGTCCCTTTCAATTCTTGTGTTCAAACTTTTTCTCAAATGGCAAGCAGTAGCAAGCGATCTCAACCTTCCTTGGGTGGTTCATCTCATTCAAAATGAAAAGTAAATTTTCTATCTAGGGAGAACAAACAAACCTTTAATAGGTTTGTTCAGGCTAAGATTACCCCTTCTGATCTTCTAATTCAAGAAGACATTAATTTTTGAATCATGCCCCTTTCCAACTCCATTCAATTTTTTTATTCTCACTTTAATCTATGCATATCATTCTAAGACTTTTTACTATTTTCTTTCCAATATGAGAATTGTTGCAACCCATGACCCTGAGTTTGAGATTTTGATGATGCCAAATAATGAGTGTTTTGGAACAGCTTTTCATTGAATATTATTTTATTTGCTATTTTCCTTAAGCACTAACATTTCAGGAAGATCACAAGTGACTCAGGAAGAAAGGAAGGCTCAAGACCGGGTAGATTAGGAGTATGAGTCAAACATTGTATTTTCCATTTATTGTATTTTTACTTTATTGAGTCTGGCCACAAAATGCGTAAGAGTAAGAGCAACCATGCACACACACAGGGGGAGAGTTTTTTTTAACTGCAAAATGTAATTAAAATTCTTCTCTGGAGATCGTACTGTACGATTTTATTTTGTACCGTATGATCCAAGCTATGTAGACAATTCTGTGAATAGAACGTACTGTACGAATTCTTTCGTACTGTACGATATGTTCAGATCCAAAACCCTAGCCGTGATTTAATTTAAGTAAGTGATTTTGCGCCGTTCGTACTGTACGAACAGGTTCGTACTGTACGATCCATTTTTAATACTTACTTAAATTAACCCGTGATTAGTGCATGTAATCCAGGCCTAATTAAAATTTGAACATCGTATTGTACGAACGCGATCGTGCCATACGATGAACAGAGACGAAGTATGATCATCCCGGATATCGTCCTGGACGATCTCTTGGTTTTTGTCACATCGTACTGTACGATAGTAATCGTACCATACGATGAACAGAGACGACATCCGATTGTCCAAACCATCGTCCTATACGAATAGTATCTTGTTGGATCGTACCGTACGATATTATATCGTACCGTACGAATTATTTTTGAATTGTTCGTACATCTTCATACCAGGACGACGTCTATTTATGAAGATCGTACTGTACGATGTGGAATCGTACTGTACGAACAGTAATGGCTACTTTTGAATTCAAAGGTTTTTGGAGCCTTTTTTTTATATCAATCAAGTTCTTTTTGAAAAAAGTTTTACAGAGGGGGTGAACGTGGTTTGAGAGGGATTCCAAGGGAGAGAGCTCTAGAGAAATTCTTGAGGGTTGAGAGAGGAAGGAGGAGGTGAGCGTTGTGAGGGAGAAGAGGTGTGAGGGAGATCACACGGTTGCTCCAAGCTTGCTGCATCTTGCTCCTCCTTTGGCCCTATAAGGATTTGAGGGAGGATCTCCAAGGGAAAGGCTCGTCTACATCCGTTACCTCGAGGTTCTCTGCCTTCTCCAGGAGGGAGAAAAATGAGAAGGTTCTCTGCCGTCGCCAGGAGGGCGAAAACAGAGTTTGGTACTCTGCCACGCCGGGTTGGTGAAAGGGAGGTTTGTATAGGCTTCTCCGCCTTGCCGAGGGGGGAAAAAGGAGAACTATTTTGATAGTGAAAATCCCGGAGTGGAGGACTCCGGGGAGTGGACGTAGGTCATATTTTGACCGAACCACTATAAAATTCTTGGTGTGTTCTTTCCTTATCGTTGTTTACTTTTTGCTTGCATTTTAAATTTGTCATATCTATTGCATGTGAAATTTTGTGAAAGTAAAATTGCATAAATTTTTGTTCTAAAATTTCAAAAATAACAAAAAATTAGAACTCTTGTTTAGGGTTAATTTTATTAATAAAAAGACTTTTACAATTCACCCCCCCCCCCTCTTGTCGTTTAGTAACTTCAATTGGTATCAGAGTTAGTTTTTCAAAAATAGTGTTTTAGAAAACCTTGAAAAAATGATCATGTCGAATTTTGGTAATCGTAATACTGCGGAGGGTTATTCAATAACTCATCCACCACTTTATGATAACATACCGTTTGATTTCTGGAAAATTAGAATGTCTACATTTTTGCAATCTATAGATTACCACATGTGGATGTTAGTAAATGATGGGTATGTTGCACCGTTTAAAACTGTTAATGGTTTGAAAACACCTGTACCGTTTATTGAATGGAGTAATGAGGATAGGGAGTTAGCCCAACTGAATGCCAAGTGCTTAAACTGCTTTTTTTGTGCATTGAAATCTGAGGACTATATGAGAGTATCTACTTGTGCTTCTGGTAAGGAGATTTGGGATAGACTGTGCATTACATACGAAGGAACAAACGAAGTAAAACAGTCTAGGCTTAACATTCTACTGCATGATTATGAATTATTCCGTATGAAACCTAGCGAAACAATTTCTGACATGTACACTAGGTTCACCCAAATCGTGACATCCTTGCATGCATTAGGTAGAGAAATTTCAAATTCTGAGAAAGTAAATAAAATTCTTAGATGCCTACCTAGTTCTTATGATGCTAAGATAACTGCTATCATTGAGTCCAAAGATCTTAATGTTTATTCTATAAATAACCTCCTCGGGTCACTCATTGCATACGAGCAAGGAGTGAGCCAAAGGCAAAGTGATGCAGGTGAAAAGAAAAAGGAGCGGACGGTGGCATTAAAAGCTAGCAACTCAGAAAGTGAAAGCTCTACAGGGGAGGAAGACGATGAAATAGCACTAATGACCCGACAGTTCAAAAATTTCCTGAAGAGAAAACAGAAGCGTCATCAGAACAGCTGGAATGAAGGTAAGAGCTCAAGGTCCAATAAGGTTTCATCTGATACAATTTGCTTTGAGTGCAGGAAGCCAGGTCACCTTTGAGCCGATTGCCCTAATCTGAAGAATCAACCAGCAAAGGAGAAAGGAGATGACAAAGTTAAATACAAGAGAGGAAAGACAAAGACACAGAAAGATTTTTAGGCTGACTCTGCCTCGGGAATCATCAGAAGAAGAAGCAGAGGAGGAGGTAACAAATTTGTGTCTTATGGCTAATGATAACCTTGATCAATTGGATCAGGATGAGGTATGTCAACTTTATTATGATGAATTATTGCTTATTTCTGAGAATATTCATGACTCGTATAGGAAATTGAAGAAAATGCATGCTAAACTTAATATTGAATTTAGTTCCTTACAAATTGAGCATGCTAACTTAGTTAAAGAAAATTCTGATTTAGATAAAGATCACATGTTACTTCTTGATGAGTACGACGCATTAAATAAGAAGCATATTGAACAAATTGAAGCGCATGAATCCTTGAAAACATCGCATATTGAACTAGATGTAGAGTTTGAAAAACTAACTGCACTTGCATTAGAAGTAGATCATAGTGAGCACTTGCTATTGATAGAAGTTGATGGATTGACAGCTCAAAATAAAACTTATAGTGAAAAAATAAAAAAACTAGAAATTGAAATTGCATCACTCACAGTAGGCCATCCTAGAAAACCCCCAACACAGCATGCATCACAAAACTTTAGGAAGAGGCACCACCACCCTCATAGTTTAGTAACTTCAAGAATGAGAGAAAACAACATTAAAATTACCTCCTATGTTTTTCATCAATGTGTTAGAATTACCAAGGAAGATTTGGGGACATTTCTAAACCATAGGACTGAAGGGGTTAGGCCTCATTCGATGATATCTAGAAGTGATTATGATTATACCATTGTTAATCAAACTCTTAGAGGTATACCTTCCATCTCTCATTTACCCCATATTTCTACATTGAATCAAAATGCTAGGATCATCCAGCATGTCTTAAGAACTTCTATCATTCCTAAAGCTAGTGATAGAATTAATATTACCCCTATGCTTTCCTTCATTATATATTGTATACTAAAAAACACTCCTATTTATGAAGCCCAGTTGATCCTGGACTACATCAATAATTTGTCTAAAATTAGATTTCCTACCACCCGAAGAAAGAAGAATGTAGCTCTAGGACACTGGGGTGCCTATGTTCTTGAAAAGAAATATAACCTCATTCAACTTGAACCCCAAATTAACCTACCTATTTATTTGACTAATGCCTCATTTTGAATTCTTTCTCACCTGGATTAGGGGGATGAAAGATAATAATTTGACGAAGGAGGACCTGCACCCGCATCTGCACATGCTTTTTCTTTTGGACTTGATCAATAGTTCTATCAAGACTTGATAGAGATATTTGATCACCTCAAATCTCATTTAGATCAACATTTTGATCAAGTTTAGACACATCTGAACCAGTAGGATTTTTGATATAACGAAGATATGGACTAGGTTAGATAACAATTTGATTTTCTCAACACTCATGTAGCTACCATCAATAGCTAATTCATGCAATTCAGTCCTCCACAACCACCTCCAAATCAAGACCCTCCAAACTATTAGTTTAGTTGCAGTTTATTGTATGTTTTCTCTTTTTTAGTTTCTATGATTATATGTTTTATTGCTAATTGTTCTTGTCTTGCGTTTTTTGTTGATTTAGTTTTTGAGTGCTTTGTAATTTATATTTAATTTAAGTTCATATAAATAAAAAAATGTGTTTGGTTATTACTTAGTTTGTATTTCTTTTCCTCTAGAATTATCATTTAACGAGTTAATACTGACTAATCTAAAATGTTCTTTTAAAGAATTGAAATTTTACACATAATTATAATTATTGCAAAAAGGTAACCAACTTTCCTTTTATTTTCTTATTCAATGTATTATTCTTATTGTTATCTAAATATAGAATTCTATTTTGTGGTTTATTTTTTCTCATATGAGAAACTTTTTTTTTATTTGGAAAATACTCACAAAAGCTAAGATTTACTGAATTAGTTAAGAAAACAACAAAATTTCAAAAGATGCACAAAGTGTGCCAAATCTTAAAAGAGGCACAAAATGAGCCCAACCTGAAAAGATGCACAACGTTTGCCAAATAAAATTCAAAATTAAAACATGTGGAATGATCACCAAAATTAAAAAGAGGCATAAAATGAGCACACACTACATCTAGTTCTTTCCTTTTTAACTATAATTATTAGTAAAATCTATACATTTAACAATAAATCTCAACTAGTGAATTTGAATCTATGTGATTTTGTTTAGTTTTTGCAATAATTATTCTTTTTGAGATTTCTTCTCTTTAGAGCGAACAATGAATCTGATCAACTATTCTTATCTTATTTAATTTTTGGTTTAAAATATGAGTTTAAAAAGAGTTTTTGCTTCAGGAATTTAATCTTAGTGTACAAAATCAGGTTCATACTTGATCGTACCATACGAATTTGTTTATTTTTTGAACTATTATGTATAGTATCAAGTCATACAAACGACCCATAATGTATAAAAAAAATTTTGTCTTAGTTCATATTAAATGAAGGCATGATTTTTGAACTATTCATATCGGACAGTCTATGATCGTGCATGACGAACTGTGGATGATTCTCTTGAAAAAATTTAGTTTTTTGACAGTTTTTCATACATTTTCTATAAGTAGTGTCCTAAAATTGTCATCCATATCATTTGCTTTGAATTTTCTCTTGCAAGTGATTATAGGGAGTGTGTTTGAGAGAGATTTTGAGATTAGAGAGTGAGAGATCTAGTGAAAGGGAATTGTGAGGGTTTCACAAGGTTGACCGAAGTGAGGATCTCTTATTCCTATTCTAATTTCTTTCTAACATCTTTGGAGTCTCTTGAGAGAAGATCTTAAAGATTGGATCAAGGTTCTCTACCTTCACCAGTAGGGGAAAAAAATGTAATGATTCTCTGCCTTCACTAGGAGGGCGAAAAAGGATCTTTGGTTCTCTACCTTCACCAAGTGGGTGAAAAAGGACATGTAGGTACTCTACCTTCATCATGTGGGTGAAAACAAATGAGAAGGCATACTTCCATCACTTGGAAAGTGTAAAAGGTGACGGTTCTCTATGGCACCTGGTTGGTGGAAGAGAGTTTGTAAAGATTTCTCCACCTTATTATGGGGCAAAAGGATAGTTACATTTAATTAGTGTAACACCTGGAGAAAGAGTCTCCAGGGAGTAGATGTAGGTCTTGTTGGATCGAACCACTATAAAATTCAATATTCTTCTATTGCTTTTTATTTTTCCTACATTTTATTTCACTATTCTTTATATTTGTGGTTGAAAAATTATCTTTGAAATTCATTTATATAATCAACAACATATTTCAATATTAGTGTTTTTAATCTTTTAAAAACATTTGAAAAAGGGGTTTTCCAAAATCTAAGAATTTTTTTAATAACTATTTCAGCCCCCCCCCCCCCCCCCCCCCCCCCCCCCCCCCCCCTCTTGGTTGGACATGGGACCGTCTTATAAGGTCTAACAATCTACACGAACTTTCAATTCTAATTTCAGATGTCCAAGTTTCTGACATCCAAAATAAATAATGTTAGAGGAAAACTTGTCATATTAATTATTTTTACCTTTGTTTCACTTTTGTTCATTCTTGTTCTTCTACTTCAAGAGACTTTTGAATTGGCTTGTTATTAATAGTATCTCTTCAATCTCATCATCTCCTAATCCATCTTTATCTTTGTCATTTCCTTTAGCACTATAGCTTTCTCATCACCTAAATCCAAAAGTTTTTTGCTCACACTTTTCTTGTAGGCAATGAGTGAGCCAAGCATATTATCAATAGAATAAGCATTAAAGTATTTTTATTCACATATAGCAGTGACTTGGGCATCAAACTTATCAGTTAAATAACATAGAATTTTGTTGACCTTTCTTAATTTAAAAGATCTCTACCTAAAGCATGTAGTGATGTCACTATCTGAGTAAATCTATAGTACATATCTGAGAAAGTCTCATAAGGTTTCATGCAAAAAAGTTTGTAATCTTGCAATAATACATTTAACTTAGATTGTTTAATTTCACTTAAACTTTTGTATGTAATCTATAGTCTATCCTAAATATCTTTACTAGTTGTATAGGTATAAACTTTAATATAATCTTCATATTTCAAAGCATTGAAAAAATAATTTAATTATTTAGCATTTAACTGAGAAAATTCTCTATCCTCTTAACTCCATTTAGTATAAGGAATATCATTTTTAACACCATCAACAATATTGAAGGTACAAAATATTCATATTGAATTATATGCCACATCCTACAATCAATAATTTATAAAAACCTAGATACATAAATTTTCCAAAAATTGAAGGGAATATTTTCAAACAATATTGGACGAGGAATAAAGTAACCTTCTATGGTGTTCCTATTTTTGAAGTGTTCCATTGATCATTTTCTTCTAGGTTTTCTAAAACACTATTTTGAGTACCTCTCTAATACCAATTAAAGTTCAAAATGGTTGTTAAGCCTATGTGAACTTATTCCTAGGCACACTAATACACAAGAAATACTTTTACTTTGATGTGGAAGCTAATTAACTTGTAATCAATCATAATAATGGTGATTTTATTCTAATCATCACTGCAAAATAATAATCATAGATTTTCACCAAGTAGTTATCATAGGAATAAAGTAAAGAAAAACTAAAATGTGAAAGTAAAAAATAAGAACAAACACACTAGAATGTCATAGTTGTTAGGTCAAACCATAACTTACGTCCACACCTTACAGTCCTCCTCTATAGGTATTACACTATCACTATGCTGTCTCTCCTTTAGCCCCCAAATCTAGGCAGAGAAGCCCTTAAAAAATCTCTTCTACCAACCTAGTGTGGTAGGGCATTATAATTCTATTCACCCTCCTAGTGAGGCAAAGAACTTGACATCATTTTCACCCTCCTAGTAAGGAAGAAACCCTAGAATCCTTTTCACTCTATAGGTGAGGAAGACAACCTGAAATCCTTTAAACCCTCTTGGTGAGGCAAAGAACCTAGAATCCTTTTCACCTTTTCACTCTCCTAGTGCGGTAGAGAACCTGGAATCACTTTAACCTTCCTCAGTGTGGTGGAGTAGCCAGGTTACTTTGATACTAAAGAGGTATTTTTCCTAAATCTTCCCTCAATAAAAACCTTGACACATGGAGGAACTCAAGTGCAAGTTTTTAGAGCAACTGTTTGGAACTCACTCTCATATTATCTTCAAACCCACAAGGATCTTCTCCCTCTCTCATAAACTCCACCCTTTCTCTCCCAAGCTCAGGCTCTCTCTTCAAGATTTTCTTAGAAGAAACAACTCAATGAATGAAAAAAAAGCTTCATACAAAGTCTTATGAGAAAGCTTAGATAGAGGGCTTAGAAAAACCCTAAAAACTTAATTCTATCACCTCTGATCATATAGTATGATCCTATATCATATAGTATGATTAGTTCACTATATTCCTGTCACTACTGTACAAAGAGTAAGGAGCTAAATAATTAGTTTAAGTATTTGGGCTAATCATCCAGTACAATTAAAATAATCATATTAGATTATCATCCCAGATAATTGGTGATGATAAATTATCAACCCATATAAAGAATTGTTGATATATTATGATTTATCCAATCATGTCGTACGATCTCACTAGACCAATCAATCAAATTTTGATCCCTAATTATTATATTAATTTAGTCAAGATTTAATTACATCGTATAGTATGATACCCATCCTATAGTATGATACCCATTATATAGTACGATTAGTATATAATTTGCATTTCAAAATATTACCTAATTTATGATTGGCGACTAAGATCATGATTTCAACTGATTATCCTATACCCTCAGGATCATCTAGTATGATTAGTTCAAATAGCTTTAATTACATAATTAGACATTTAAATGATTTTTTGAGTAGCTAATCATATAGTATGATACCTATCGTACAGTATGATTAGTTCATAAAATTACTCTTCTGGTTTTTCTCTCTACTTCATTCCTATGAGTGTGTGTGTGCTTGATCACCAGGCTAGCAATCATCTTTATAATGTTTGACTCAAGAAATTAAAAAAATACATAAATATATTTTATAGACACTTTCAGCATGATCTATTCTACCCAATATTGAGCCCTGAATCTTCATTGAATGGTGCATGACATACTTAAAATGTTAGTATACATAAAAGCAAATACACAGTACAAGTGTTAGGATACATAAATATGCAATCATTAATGTTTGTTATTATCAAGATCATAAACTTGGAAGCCCGAGTCTGAGACACCCAATATTATGGTACTATTTTTAGGTGCAGTAGTACTATGATGCACCGAAGTGCTGACAACTATGATGTAGTGACACATACAAATAGAGAAGGTCAGTGCTACAGTATTGTAATTGGCACTTCATTGTTGATCGATATGGCGATGCAGCATGATTCTTGTCAAGGTTACGGTGCTGTCCGACACTTATAATTTTTATTTTTATTGTATAATTCTTGTATAAATATAACTAAAATATTACATTTATACTAAATTTAATATAATTAAAATAATGCATTGTATAAACTTATCACATGGCGCAATAGTAGAGATGGTACAACCACTGTATTTGACTTGAAATGATTTATTAATGCATTAATTTTATATAATTTTTAATGAGTTTCCATAAATCACACACTTAATCAAAAATTACGTGTAATATGTCTATCAAACTAGCATGACCAGAGCTTGAGTTTAAAAAGTAAAATATAATCAATTTCATGAATATATAGAAAGTAATTTAGCTTTTTTATCCATTATTGGTAATATTAAGGCACGTCCTTGACCAACTCTAATTTTCCTAGGCTTATTTGATTAGTAAATTTGTGTGAATTGTATTTAAAAGGTATGGATCATTTCTTATACTAGTTCTTTGAAAATTCATAAATTGTACTCCATTTCATGATTGTTTGTAGTGTGTTAGCTTAATATTTAAGGGTTAGTTTGCCAGTGATTTCAACCCCATATGTGGTCTAGATTTCCAAAAAAAAATCTAAAATATAGTTGCATTTATTTTAGTAATTAATTTTGAACCCTATGAGAACATTGATGTGTTGAAATTCTTAGGTTTGATCTATAGGCTTAAATTGATTAGGATTTAAATTTCTAGTAGTTTAGAGTTTATTTGGTCTTTTTTTTAGTGAAACAACATTCACCTTACAAAAATTACCAATTATTTTTAATAAAATATTAAAAATTCAAATTAAATCAAAAACTTATAAAATAAATTGCATTCAACTCTAAATTTAAGGAAATTTAATGGAAAAATAAAAAGCCCCATAAAAATTTCAAAATAAAGATTAATTTAAAATAAAAAATTAATTAATTAATTAATTAATTAAAAATATAGATAAAATCTTAAATAGTTTAAAACACATATAATTATTTTTAGAGGTTATTTCTGACCTTTGGAGATAATTTCAAGTGGTTTGAAATTACTTTAGATCAAAAATAAAAAATAGTCTAATTACTTAAACTTTAATTCAAATAATTATGTTGATTTTATAAAGGTTATAAATAATTATAAAAATTTTAGAAAATAAAAACTCAATTGAATTCAACTAAAAATTAAATCTAAAAGCTACTAAAAATTAGAAACTACTAAAATCTTAAAAAAAAAGTCATAGTTTGGTAAACTCAATTAATAAAGAAAATTAAATAATAATGAAATTCAATTAAACCCTAAAATTTTGAAATAAATTAACAAAATAAATCAAGATTAGTGAAAAATAAATTTATTTTAAAAAAGCATAAACTTAAAATATAATTTAAATTATTAAAATAAAATATAATAACTTAAATAAGGAAGATAAATAAATCAAAGGACTCAATGCACTAATTTTAACCCCTTAGGTGGAATCAAATGTATTAAATTTATGAGCATAAAATCTTTCGATTGAGTACTTCAAGTTCTTAAAGTAGTCAATTAACATGATTCTTTAAAACCTAAATCATTAAAACACCTAAATAAAATAAAGGACTCTATATATTGTAATTGATCCTTTAGTGGAGATCAAAATTATTATAAATATAAATCTAATACTTGCTAATCAATGAGTTATGGATCTTAGGGGATATTAAGCAATATATTCTTTAATACTTAAAATAAATAATTCAACACTTAAAATATATTTTTAAAATAAATCTTAAATTGTAAAACACTAAAGTTTAAATTGAAATTGGTTTCCTTTAACTTGAAATAAATTATAAATAAAATATTAGTTAACATTAAATAATAAATAACCTAGGACTTATTAAGAACATACAACTTTTTATACACACTTTAGATGATTTGATAAGGTTACTGACTCTAGCCTATATTGGGTTGTTAGTGTGGTTTGATGAGATGTAGATGCTTTGTTTGGAGGATATCTTGTGTTTGTTTACTTACTTTTCTAGATTTTGGATGGCATACATGATTATATTTCTTGTTGGTGCACCTTAAACTCTTATATGTTGCATTATATGTATAGGTTCTACACACCTGCGTTGTACCTTTACATTCTTCATATAATTTACTATTTTACTTTCCTTTAGAAAGTACAATATATCTAGAACTTGATGTAAATGTAAATATTAATATATATTGAGTTGTATAGTACCAAAGGTTGTAAAAGACTTAAAATCTTGGCTTATATACATATATACAGGGCTTCAAAAGGTATCATCCTTCCTTTTAGAGATATTCTCTTTAGGAGTTATGTAAAAGATCAAAATCTTGAAGATTAAAATATTAAAATTAGCAAATAAGTTTAAATCTACATTTATAGGTGTAAAAATCCCAGCCTCTTGAGGCGGTGCTTGACAATCTTATTTTTCAACAGACCCAAGTTTAGATTCTACATTAATAATAAATGAATAATAATTTTATTTATACACTATTATTTCATATTAGTTCATGTTATGTGCATAAAATTTAGATGGGTTATAAATTTGCATTAGGGGCTAACCTTTTCATAGGTTTCTTTTATTATGCATGTTATAGACTTTGTTGGAACATGTATGTTAATACTAATATGATACGTAGTAGTACCTTATATATGAATACCTTTATCTTAAAATGCACACATAGATGCATTTTAAAAATTTTTAACATACACTAAATAAAAGCTTACAAGACTACAAAAAATATTGGGGGATCCATTGTGTTATTGGGTTGCTCTAATTTTCCCTATGGGTTTCAGGCTATTATGCTACTAGATTTTTCTAGAAAATTGAACTTAAAAAATTTAAGAAATTTAGTGTCAATTAAAAATTAAATTATTAATTTATGATATTTTTGTATCAGAATTGAAATAGTTAGGTACATAAGACCTAAATCATATTAATAAAATCTGATTAAATCCTACACTAAAAATCCTTAATTCCATAGATATAGCCATCTCTTATATTCATAAGGTAATTGATTTTTTTAGGATGTTAGCTAGTAACCCACTCCATGTAGGCATAAGTCCAAATTGTATACACATCTCTCTAACTCTTCTCACCTATTATAGACTTTTGGTTGATATGTAGGTGTTGGTGCTAGTGCCTTTGTCGATGCTCCCCCTTCTTGCTCTTGCTCGAGATCTGGTCTATAATGAGCTGCTTGGCATCTATCACTATAAAGTACATGGATGAAGCTATCATAGTAGTAAATAAGGAGGAGATTGGGTAATGCAGGTATGTTAAGCCAAATTTGGTCTCTATTATATAAAATATATGATCTCTTAATGCTAGATTTTGCTTACTATGGGCCCTAGGATCTCTAATATAAGTAATATTTTAATTTTAATAGATAATCAGGTTTATTACATCAAATTTAGGGGGGGGAAGATGTCCTAACCCGTAGGACGCTTTGGCAGGGACCTTGAAGGTTGTCTGATAGGTGATAATCCAAAATATGGAGGAAGATTTTGAATTTGTATCCTTTCTAAGGAGGATATGAAAGTGGGAAAAGTTTTCATTTCTCTAAAGGGCCTAAAGAAATTGAAATGTTTTTAATCTTACAATTGACTTCAATGATTTGGTTTGTGGATAACAAATTTTACTTGGAGTAATAACAAAGAAGGCAATTCAGAGAATTTGGAAAGGTTGTGATAGATGTTTCTTTAAATTCTTCAGCTCTTCATAACATCCCATATGGCTTAGGTTTGCCATTTATTAGAGTTGATTTAGATCATGCTCGATTTCTCTTAATATGGTTGAGCCTCAAAATCTGAAATCAAAATTTATAGATTATGAATAAACTTGGAAGTTCCTATCCGGCTACATGGGAACATTGTTTTAAAGGCTGGGAAGATGGCACAGATTTTGGTTCTATTGCTGAAGTTCTGCAATGAAAATTGATGAGATCCTTGAAAGCCCTTTTTTTCTGGAACAAGAATAAATGCAAAGAATTGAATTCTCTAAAAAATGATATGAAAAGGGATATTTTCCAATTACAAATGGAAGAAGCTATTGTTGGTCTTACGGCAGACAAGCTGGAGCAGTTAAGAATTAAAGTTCATGAATTGAATGTGACTTTGGGTAGATTGTCTACTTGGTGGAACCAAAGAGCCAAAAGTAGATGGAAGCAAGATGGTGATACAAATTCAAGATTTTTTCATCAGTATGCCTCTGCTTAAAGAAACAGTAATTTGATTTGGCAAATTAGAAATGAGAATAATGCTATTGTAGAAGACTTTGATCAAATTGAAGATGTGTTCTATAACTTTTTTAAGAGGAAATGGACAGCTAGGGAATGCAAGCTCTCAGAATGGCCTTCAGTCCCAGTAAACCTGAGAATATCCTATGAAGATGCTAAAGTCCTGGATGCAGAATTTACTAAAGAAGACATGGTAAAAGCTGTTTTCAGTTAAGGTAATAACAAGTCATCTGGTCTTGATGGTATTACAACCTCTTTTTTTAAATTCTATTGGAAGATTGTGGAGGAGGATACTTGGAAGGCTATTGATAATTTTTTCAAAACTGGATGCATGTATAATGAATGGAAGGATACTCTTATTGTTCTAATCCCCAAGATTAATAAGCCTATTATTCCATCTAACTTTAGTCCTATAAGTTTGTGTCAAACAACTTATAAGATTGTAGCAACCATGATTCTAAATAGAATGAAAAGTTATATTTACAAGTGTATAACTAATGAGCAAGTGGCTTTTATCAATGGTCGTTCTATGTCTGATAATTGTATTCTCGCTCATGAGATTTTTTAGAAACTTAGAATCTCAAAAAGCAAAAAGGGTTTAATGGTCGTTAAGCTTGATATGGAGCAAGCTTATGACAGTATGAGCTGGGAATCTCCTACAAAGGTCTTGGATATATTTGGCATGCCAAAGAATATTTCTAGACTTATTATGGAATGTGTAAGAAGTGCTAGATTCTCGTTTATCATTAATGGAAGAGCTTTTAAATGGATTACTGCTGAGAATGGATTTCGGCAAGGTTGCCCGCTTTCACCTTATCTATACATTCTTTGTTCTCAACTTTTTTCTTTAGCAATGTCTCAAGGTGGTCAGAATCTGGGAATTCAAGTCACACCGAGAGCCCCCAAGGTGATTCACTTACTATTTGCTGATGATGTTTTGATTTTTTCCCAAGCTACTTATCAATTGGCTGTTAAGCTAAGAAATATTTAGAGGGATTTCTGTTCTTGGACAGGGCTGAAAGTTAATAACTCTAAATCTCAAATCCTGTTTAGTAAATGTATGTGCAGAGCTGCTGTTTCCCGAATATAGAAGGTATTGGAATTTAAAACTGTGAAAGAAATGCAGTATTTAGGCATCAACATGATGTTAAGGAGACCTCTAAAATCTGATTTTCAATTCATATTGGATAAGGTGATGCAAAAGCTAAATTTTTGGGGAAGCAAAAATTTTTCCTTAACAGGTAAAATTACTCTTGCTAAGACTTCTCTTTTAACTTCTCCTAATTTTGTTTCTACACATACATTGGTCCCAAAGAAGATTTTACAAGAGATTGATAAATGTTGTAGAAATTTTATATGGCATAAGATAAATGGTAAGAGGGGTATGCATTATGTCGATTGGAAAACGTTATGCAAACCAAAAGCAAGTGGAGGTTTGAATTTTCATTCGGCGGTTAGTAGATCAGGACCTCTTAAAGCTAGACTGTCGTGGAGGTTCCTTTAAAACCAGGACTCTTTACTTTTCCAAATTATTTCTGCGAAATATGGAAATAATTTGTGGGACGTTAAAAGCAGGAATGGAAGTTCTATTGCTTGGAAGATTTTGCTTGAAGGTGCTCAATATTTAAAACTTTTATTAAGGTGGAAAATTGTCAATGGTAAGAAGATTGATATTCTTAATGACACTTGGCTGCTTGATGAATGCTTGAATGATTGGCCAATCACTGCTAACTATTTGGAGTTAGATGGTTTAAAATTAAATCATCTCATTGATGAGAATGATGGATGGATTATTTAGAAACTGAAAGATTATTTCCAGAATGATTTTATCAATACCATTCTTCAGATTCTGATTGATAGAAGAGCAAATGAGGATTATCACGAAGAAATCTGCTGTTTGTCCGGTAAGTCTATTACTACTCGAGCAGTTGAGGCTAACAGTAAATATAACAGTTTTGATGATGATATGGGCTTTTATATTTTGTTAAAAAAATTAAGACTTCCAGCTAGGATTGAATTGTTTTAGTGGAGATTGAGCAAAGATGCTATCCCAACAAATGAGTTCTTAAAATATAGAAAGCTTAAAGATATGGAACTTTGTGCTAGGGGGTGTCAGGAAAATTAAAAATCTGGAGCATATAACTGTCCGTTGTATTCATCTGCAAGAGATACTTCGAATGATTCAACAATGGGGATTCTACATTCCTATCTTCAATTCTCTGGAAGAAGGTTTCTGTGAGCTAAAAAAGCTTGTAAGTACTGCTCATAATATTGTCAATTTATATTGTACTTCGATATGTTTTAATTGGAGGAATAGAAATGAAGTGAACCAGGGGAAATCTGTAAATTCTATAGCTATTATAGCTGCTAGTGTGATGTCTTCTTCTTTTAAATCTGCTAGTCTAACCATAGATAGCTAGGGTGCTAATCTCCTTAGGGAGTTTCAAAATTTTTGGCACCCTCCACCGCTTGGTTGGATTAAGATCAATGTTGATGCAACCCTTCTTACTTGTTATAATGCTGGAATTGGTGGTTGTTTCCAGGATCATAAAGGAAGACTACTGATTACTTTTGGAGAAAGAAGAACACATTGGGATATAGCTCACCTTGAGTTGGAGGCTTTGATGACTGTTAGAAAATTTCTTCAACCGTGGATGCTTGAGAGTAAAGGGATCATTATTGAAGGGGATAACATCAATGCTATCAAGTTCATTCAAAATTCTTTGAATAAGAATTGGCAATACTATAATCGGATAGAGGACTATTTTCTCTTCTTGGCCGATTTCAATAAGGTAATTCTTCACCATATAGATAGAGATTGTAATAAGGTAGCCGATATGTGTGCTACTTTGACTTTAGATAACAATTTTTGGTTTGATAGTTCTTCTTTTGCTAACATTCCTCCTTCACTTTATTTTTTATTGAAGAAGGAATGTGAGCCTTTTATCTAGCTTGTATCTTATTTTTTTTCCCTTTAGTAATTGCTTTTTCATTCTTCAAAAAAAGAGTTCTCTTCCTAAGGCATGCAAAGAGGTAAAAATTTGAGTAAATCTTGTATACATTTTAGAAATTATTTCTGAAGGTTTCATACGAAAAAGTTCATAATCATGCAATAAAATATTCAACCAAGATAGCATAGCTTTATTGGTTCCTTCATAAGCGATACGCAATTTATCCCAAATCTCTTTACCAGTAGTACAAGTTGAAACCGCATGTAATCTTCAGATTTTAAAGCAGAGAAAAAATAGTTCAAACATTTTGCATTAAGTTGTGCTAAATCCCTATCATCAAGAGTCCATTCAATAAAAGAAAGTGGAATAATAACACCATTAAGTTTTCCAATCGGAGGTTTATAACCATCTTTAACAAGCATCCACATGCGATAGTCAATCGATTGTAAAAATGTAGACATGCAAGTTTTTCAAAATTAAAAGGAATATTATCAAACAAAGGTGGTCAGGTAATATAATACCCTTTCTCAGTATTATGATTACCAGAGTTACCCATAGATCAAAATTCAAAAGTTTCAAAAACATGATTTTGTGAATCTCTCTCTGATACCACTTGAAACTTCATTAGGGATGTTAATCCCTCATGAACTAGCCCTAGGCTAACCAAGAGGGGGGGGGGGGGGAGAATTGTTATTTTAAAAATTCTTTCAATAAAAAATAAACTCAAAACAAACCAAAATTCACCACAAATAAATTCAAAGTGCAAAAATTAAATGTGAAAAAAGCAATAGTAAAGAATACATAAATTTATAGTGGTTCGATCAACTCAACCTACGTTTACTCCCCGAAGTTGCCCTCCGGGTATTGCACTTAACTTAGTGACTCTCCTTTTGTTCCAATAGCAAGGCGAAGAAGCCTTTACAAAACCTCTTTTCCATCGACACTGGTGAGGCAGAGAACCCAACTCCTTTTTCCTCCTCCTGAAGCAGGAAGAGAACCTTGATCGATTGCTGAAGTGAACCTCACTTGACTCTCCAAGGATAAGAGACTAAAATCGGAGAATAAAATATGGATTAATTCTTGGAGTAACCTTTAAGAAAGCCCCTCATAAACTCCCCCTCACAAGATCCTCTCTCTCTCCCTCTCCTCTAGGCTCTCTTAGGTCAAGTCAACAACAAAATAATTTCTAATGGGTAGAACAAGTGTTCTTAAATAGAAGAGCTTTGAAATACCTCATTAATTGCAACTAACTGACTCTATCATCCAAGACAATATAAATATCGTCATGTATGATCAGTGCTAATTAAGCTGAATCAGCTAAGACGATTTAGGATAATTAGAAGGTTTTTATTCATATCGTCTAGGCCAATATAAAATCATCTTATATAATTATTACAATTAGTGAATATTATCTAGATAATTGCACTGAATGGATGTTTGGAAAATGGAAAAATAACTTGATCGTCCAGGCCGATCTCACGATCATCCCAAATGATTAGTCCAAATTCATGAAAATTGTCCAGAGCATCGGCATAAATAGAAGGTGGCTGATGTTGATCATCCATGAACCACTAGGGTTTTTTGAACTGATCGTCCTGACCGATCCTACGATCATCCAGGACATTATGATTAAGTCAATCAGGACATTATGATTAAGTCAATCAAATCTTAATTACTTTTCTTAATTACCAGATTAATTTAGGCATAATTATGTTGCATCATCCAAGACGATGTCCAAAAAAAAATAATACCTAAATATATATAGCGGCGGATTCTTTCGAATTTGAGCCTATCGTCCTGGCCAATACAAATATCATCCAGAATGATGAGCTTAATGATGGTCTCCTTAACAAAGATGTCTTAATTAGGGTTTCTATTTTTAACTGATCATCCAGGACAATATTTGGATCATCCTGAACAACATGACCAAAAATAGAGAACTCTAAAATAGACAAAAAAATTCCCCTAAGTGTGTGTGTGCAAGTTTACTTAGCATCAGAAACCACATCATTTATAATAAACTCAAGAAAGGGAAAAGTTTACGAACTGACTAAGATATAGTCTACCCAATCTTGAGCTAGTTCAAATTGGAGTCTTGATCTTTGTGGACCTAAAATATTAGTAGGAAAGGCAGTCGTAGAGAAATAGAAGTATTTGCTATCATCAAAATTCTATCTCTTGAAATCCGATACGCAATATAATCGGAAACTTGAATATTTTTTCCATTGAGAATGTTTTGCTTGTATAAGGCTTAAAGCATAATTTGTTAAGTATTAGCCAACTATGTGACAAGGGTTATAGCGTTAAATTTTTTCCCACTAGCTCTATATTATGCCAAAATAGAATTTATGTTTTGCATGGAAAAAGGGTAAATAATATGTGTACGCTAGAATTAAATAGTATTACATCTCCTAATGTTTTTTTTTAATAATTTTTGATAAA